>JAUBOD010000633.1:6659697-6671897 GCA_032353885.1 Nothura maculosa | reverse complement strand
AAGCAACGTCCATTTTGAAGATACACTCATCAACACTGCAGTATAATTTTTTTCGTGAAGTGCTGCAGATTTTCTGACTCCTATGGAGTAGGAGTAACAGAATAATATTAAAGATTACTGCTCAAAACAGAAAAGCAGTAGAGTATATTTGTCCTCACCTTTCATGCTAGATAGTACTTTAATATACAGCAGCACCATTAGAAAATGTACAGCCTTACTCAAACCTAAGAAAGTAGTGTCAGTATCATGCAGGTGTAGATTCATGAAGCATATCAGGTGCATTCAGATATGCTGGCTTCTGAAACTAGACCTAAGCAGTCACTTGTAATTTATATTTTCCACTGACTGATAGCTTTGCATCTCTATTTAACTTTCTTCAAATCAAAACCCTAGCTCATCATACTGCATATTACCACTAGGACCCATTACCACAGCTTGATCCTTCATTAAGGTATCAATATTCATCCCAGCACTCTTTGCTCCAGAATCCCTAATTAAATTACTGCTTTAATTGTCTGCTGTCACTGACAGATAGGTAAGTGAGTGTGAACAGTCCACAGCAGCAACTGAAGGTACTTAGTGCAGAATTACAAAGGAGATATAAATGTTCTTTCTTTATTTAAATATTCTTTCTTTATGCATAATAAATTGTAATAAATCACAGCTTCAAAACAGACATTTTCACTTTTTGTTTTGTTTCTCTCTCTCTCTCTCTCTCTCTCTCTCTAATCACAGTATACTTGCCATTTGCCTAATTTGAAAGATAAGGTTACTTTTGAATCTTTCTAATTTCCATTCCCCTATCCCTATTACACTCAGTCGCAATCATATTTCTCCATAGTTGTCCTTATCCTGAGATACTTGGAACCCCCTTTTGTATTTCAGTGAATGCCTGAGAATGAAAAAGGAATTGGCATTTACACTTTGAAGTTAGAAGACTAAAATTAGGTGCTAAAATTTGCAAAATCAAATTCATTAAGCTTCCTAGTTAGTACAGTTGCTTTGCTTGTACTAAGTCTGGTGGCCCTTCATGTAGAAAACAAGACCAACATGATACCATGGAGAGCAACAGCTTAGATTTGTTCATGGTTTCCTGAGCTTCCCACACTCTTAAATGAGACAGTTCCTCCAACCACATAATTTTATTTTTATTCTGTTTTGGTTGCTTTGTACTGGATCAGAGATTTAAGCTATGTTGAAGTTGTTTATTGTTCTACATAAGAGTTGACACTTTAATGGCCCCTTTGAGGAATTTATAAAGACAAGTCATATGACCTTGATGCGATAGCTTGAATGTAGCCTCAGTAATTCAGCCTAGACCCTAAGAGTTCAGGCAAAATCGTAACTCTTTCCTGTCTTTTAAACCATTAAAATTCAGATAGACTGTGAAGCTGACAGCTGTTTACTGTAAGGTTACCTCCTGTCTGCCGAAGACAACAGCTGCTCTTGGCAACCTTCCACCCTCTTAGTTGAGGAAAGACTTCCTCACACTTGGAGCAAAACTGTTACATTCCTCAAATGAGAACGGTATATGTGCCTAAATAGACTTAAGCGAGTTTGCACCGATCTGTAATGTTGCTTTGGTCCCTTCCAAAAAGCAAATTTCATCTCAACATTTGAAATGAATATAAATGCCAACCTGGAATTCAGCCTAGCACTGCAACAAAGTCCACAAGAAGATTAAGGCTAACTGAAAGCATTCTTATGGGACATTGGGATAAGCTTATTTCCTAAGGACACCACATTTCTAAAGGAAAGAAGTAGGTTTCTCATTTTGCTGTTCTTAGGTACATGCAAAAAATAAGTATCTTCTTCATCATCAAATAGAAAAAAGCCACCATTTTGTATCGCTAGATGCTACAAAGAGGTGTATTAATACTAAAAACAAAAACAGTTATAATGAGATTGAAAGATCTAGTGCAGAAAAGACAGCAAAATCTTCACATTTTCCCAGAGTCTCAGCTCTCTCGCCCAATTTGGAGCTTCTGTTCACTGTTTGAAAAGTCCTTCTCAAGACTGATGAAAACATTTTATATTACACCAGCATCATCTAAGAACAGAGGAAAAACTCACATCCTTTTTGACCTGTTTGCCTCATGCTCTCTCCAAGGAGCCCATATGTTTTTATCCCTACTACAGGCACCCCATCTCCAATCCAAGAGGACAAAAATCTCCCTGATTCCTCTTGGAACCAAGTTACATCCACCAGAGGTATATTTTTGAACCACTCAGAATAAATTTCTCATTTTCAATGCCCTGCCTTCAAAGAACTTATATGAAAGAGAAGAATCCTATGATTGGTCTCCCCAGTCATATTTTAAAACAAATTACAGAGATACCTTCTCATTTCTTGCAAAGATACGAACAAAGCACCTACCTATGAGCATGGCACTTGGCTTTCAATCCTCAGCAAAGAGAGCTTTCTCCATTCTCTGCTTCCCTGGTTCAGATCCCAAAGGTTGAAAGAAAGAGGAAGAACTCAAAAACACATCCTTTTAGCATTATCTGTTAATTGGCTCTAATTAACCTCCTTCACCTGCTGCCCTTTTCTTATGCTGTAGGTAAGAGGTCCAGGTCACAAACTTAGGGTTTAGTTTCTACCTATCATGTAGGTTATTTCAACTACTGACTAGGATCAGCAACATGCTATGAGTCACTCAATACATCTGAAAAGCCTGTCTAAGTGCTCTGAACACCACCAAATGTCAATAAACCAGAATATGATTAAGATACAACTTGTGAATGGAAACTGTCCTGTCCTCCATGGGTGGTTGAATGTTTCCACCTTCAAATAAACTGCAGAGCAGAGATTTGCACAGTCATATATCATTGAGGCATGGAGCCTAGGCTCCGTGTGGAAGCTGGTGGTGCTCAGGTACCAAAGGCTCCTGAGGAACGTGAATGGTGACAACAATCCTTTGCCCTGCATGCTCTTGTGTCCCTCTCTGCGCTGCCTGGTAGCCTTTGCTAGTCCAGGTTCATGCGCTCATGCTTTACAGCACTCAGCAGTGGTCCACACTGTGTCCCAAAATGAAGCCATCCACAGCCTGCCTGAGCATTGGGATCAACTGTGATTCTCATTTATTTTGCCTGTCACACTCATTATTATTTACCATTCCTTCCTTGGCTTGCGCATTGCTAGTTCCTCTATTTTCTGCGACAAAGATGGATGTTGAATCTTTTGCAAATGGGACTGTTCAACAGATGGCTGTTCAATTCATGCTCTATTGGATATGATTGTGTGGTCTTTTTGTAATTAGATTTTTCTGGTGCTTTGTATTATTTTAATGAATCCTTATTAATGGATTGAGCTAAACAAGTAAGTCTTCCCTCAAGTGAAAAGTATTTAAGTAGTTAAGAGCATGCATCCTTATATAACAGTCCTTTAAATCATTTTGGCCTGAAAAAACATCGTCAGAATGCCATAGTGCATGTGCTTGAAATTGTTTTGGATGCTATTATTTTAAAACAATTTTCTTCTAACTGAGATTATTTTCTTCCTCCAATGAGAGTTATAAAATCTGTCAGGTCAGAAGCTCCTATCTTTAGCCAGTTGGGGAATTACGCAAGTCCAGAATTTAAAATAGAAGCCATGGAGGCTAGCTCTTCGACTCGGTCCAAAAATGGCAGAACCAATTCCATAAAAAGATTTCTCAGGAAAAGCTGACTTTGAACTCAACTGCATCATGGAAAATTTTAGCAGAAAGTATATTTTGAGAAAGTATGGGTTGCTTAAAACGCTGTGTTGCATCTCAATCTTGACTTTAGCATTTGCTATCAGGAACGCTATAATAACATTATAATTATGTATAATATCAGAGAATTTTCTGTTCATCCTACTTAGAGGTAATGCAGTGTGAGTCACTAAAAATTATGAAACTAAATTGCCATTTTAATTCCAGGATATCATTACCTCAACTAGCACAACCCTGATATACCTAACTAAGAGGCAAGTTTTCTTTTATATGCATATCTATGTGTGTATTTACACAGACTATTGGGAAAACTGACTGAAAAATTTAGCATTCTCCAATTTAAAAAGCAGTCCTTTGGGTGATACTGTACTGGACATTGAGAATAAGGTACCCTGTGATGCTTCTCTTCCCATCTGCTCTTTCTCTGATTCTTGGCAGTTTTTCCAGCTGACAAGTCTGTGGTGAAGGTCTGAATCCAGCGATCTGAGTGGGTGATATCTATCAATCTTGTGCCACACGTATGCAGTATTGCTAGGCAACAGGTGGCAGCTTGACACCCACATTCTGTAATTTCTTTTCAGGGACTTAGACTTTTACTATATTAATTATACTGAACTTTGTTTCATATATTTCAGGCAGTAACTTCTATGGGTAATATTTAAAGTAATTCCTTGAGCTAAGATTACTTTCTGTTGCATATTGAATGAACAAATATGAGCAACTGATAAAGTCATCACACTAACAATTTCTAGATATGAATATGATATATGAAACCTTCCAAAATTGCAGGTAAGTGGAGTACTAGATTATTTTGTGTTGAAGATAACTATGCTACAAGGAACATTTTTGCAAGAATTTCAAAATATAAAAGAGATAAAAAACATAAAGTGAGGAGATAACTAGAGAGGACGTTCCTTTTTTCCCTATCTGCTTTCTCTAGCTTTTGCTTATTCAGTGGCTAGGATGCTACAGAGCAACTTGGCTACAAATTTACTTTCATGCTCCATTATGGACTTTTTGTGTGACCACAGGCAGATGAGGCTGTGCCACACTACCGAGAGAATGGAAGGGAGCTGTTCTCCCTTTACTTTCTTGAATTAGCCTAGCCTAGGAAAAATAGCCCAAGTCTCTGCATTATTACACCCTTGCAGGCAGTGTGCTTTTCAATGGATCTGGGATTTCTGGAAGATGTGTTCCACAGTTATTTAAGCTGCAATAAACTGGGTCATTCTGCACATTTAATTTTGAGATAATTTGCCTGTCCTTTCTGAATACACAAAGGAAATCCCTGAAAGGTACTCAAATGGAGCTGGCTTGTTTGTTGTAAAGTGCTTGTGCTACCCACTGACGAGTAATAATAAGTTCAGCTTTAGTTCACACCCTCAGAGGAAACAGCCAAATCAAATTAACATGCTCATATTCAAAGTTTTGCGCGCAGAGAGAACGTTATTTGGGACAGTGCTTGAATTAGAACCCAAACTATCTTTGCAGCAAGACAAGGCTCTGTAAGGGTATGTTCAGATAATCACAAGTGACCGACAACAATCAAATTACCATTACCTGCAGAGTTACCATTAATTGCTATGTCTCAGCTAGGCAAAGTAATTTAGCATGCCATTATAATCTGTGATAATATGAACATAGTTTTAATCTCCTTGGACTTTGAATTTTCACCTCTATCACCATATTTTACAGAATATTTGTGAGCTGCTCATAACCCATGTGTGCAGGTATATACTTGTTTGATGGGAAGCATACAAATATGATGCAATATCAAGGTGCATCATTCCATAACTGGTAGCTTAGTTTTTATGTATTATGATAAAAAGAAAAACACTCCAAATCTTTATGGAAGTTTTGGTCAAGAAGACAACCATCCTTGTATGCTATATTTTGTTATACAACTATTTTTATAAATGGATGAACTTGTATCATTTTGCAAGTGACAATAAATTTTTAGCACTAGTTATATGTAAGAGCTAGTAAATATTCTTGGCCAGTACTGTGTTAGAATTGGCTTTTAGCAACAGAAGTGTGTCTAGAGTTTTCATTCCTCCAGTCCCAGTGCACACTAAAACACGTCCTCCTGGTGTACCAGGAGGAAAACTAGAGAACAGTTACTTCAGGTGGCACTTTTCCTCTCCATTAAGACTTAAAAATCAATACTGGGGCAGCTTTACTGGACTGGGCATCAGCACACCTGGATGCCAGGTGGGCTACAGAAAGAAGGTCCAAATGCACAGCTTGTCCACCAGACCAGGGTTGCAGGGCTCCAGAGAGCGTGTACCTGCTTTGCTGGGCTGCAGCCTGGAAGAGGGGTTCTGATACCTTTTACACATCTGAGGTTACACATCTGGCTGTGATTAATGAAGCCAGAGAACAAGCTCTTCACTTACCATAGACACTTTTTCCACATTGACTCCCGCTGGCCTTGCAGGTGTAGGGGGAAAATGCAGTCTGACAACCACACATAGAAATCTGGATGGGTTTTTGATTAATTTGTTCCTTCTTGTTGCGCCATTCGGTGCCAGACGTGAACCCAGTAAGAGCAGAGAAGCCTGCCATACTTGCAAATGCCTGTTGGTAGTCAAATATGCATGTGAATTTGAGAGTCAGAATTTATCATTGAAATACATTATTGCTTAAGAAAGAGAACATTTTGGAATGCCCTTTTAGTATCTGGAGTTTTTTATTCTCCGTTAAAGATTTAGCAGAAAACATCAAAAGCTTTAGCTTGGGGAATTCATAAACGGGGATATGATTAATATAATTTCAGATGTATTTGTAGAAGATGCAGTCTGGCTGTGGCAAATGATAATTTAATTAGATTCTGGTTTATATGATTCATATACCTAATATTCCGAGTACTATATTAATAAATAAGTAGGACTTAATTTTTCATAGGGTATTACTTTGCTATGTGTTTGCCTACATTACAGGCAAACACTTGATTACATGGAAAAAAACGGCTTGGCTGTAAAAACTAGGACTTCATTGTGCTGTAATGTTTAAAATAGCCTTCAAATACAACTAACTAAGATACACACGTTAATATATAAAAATCCCTAAGGAAGATTTTACTCCATATTTGGAAATTTCATTTTGAATCTCACAAATTACTTGAAGTTTTGAATACTAGTAATTTAAACAGAAAAAAAAAGTTCTTCATATGCTATTTATAAAACAAGTCTTTTAAAACGTTCCTTTTAGTTTCACAACAAAATTTAATGCAATTGGCAAGAAATTTTTAAGCAAACTCTCATGTGTATCTCTGCGCTACATGCAGTGATCAGCAAAAGTGCTGGCTTTATCATTTTCATAGATATGAGTCATCTGTAGTTCTGTGGCAGTCAATGAAATTATAGCAGTGAAAATAAGAGAATCAAGCCTACATTTATTAAGTAGAACAGAAATATATCTTTATAGGTCCAGAAGACATTAATGTATGTTTGGATATATCTGCGATGCAGTCAATACCAGTTTTCTCCTGAACTGACTGCATAATTTAAAATGTATACACACTGGGTATCTATAAAATTTAATGTAAAACAAGTTTGATGTATTTGCGGATACTGTGAAGGTCAAAAGGATTTTATAGATTTTTTTCTTATTTGAACAGTGCTTCAGTGGCCAAACTCTGCAGGCTTTTGCAACCTTCTAGCTACCTAGAGCTAAGCAAAATACTTAGAATATATAATAATTACATGGCTGATAATTGTAAATCTGGGGGTACAAACATTTAACACCTAAAGAACTAAAATAAATAATTATTTGGCAGAAGATACAATATTTGAAGGTTTGCTTCTAACTCTGTTTCCACACGATGTCTATTTTTCTGTCCATCTGCCCTTACTCCTTGAAGCCAAGGCATTCCACCTTCAGTTGCACCTGGAAAGCACCCGATGTGTCACCTATTGCAAACAGGTAATAATATTTGTCACCATCTTTTCAAATTGTCATTGCTACTAGAATCTAAGTCATGATAGTTTTTGGGCTTTAGGAGAAAGTAAAAAAAAAAAAGAACGAAAAAAGAACAGTGTGATGAATCTGTCCCTTATTTTCTAAGGAGCCAGATCAGCTGAAAATATTTCTTGCAGCAGGTGTCAGGACTTCTCCTTTTAATAGAAATTTCAATGGGATTCAGTATGTTTATGGTGCTTGATTACTTAGTCTGTGGTTTCTTTTTCCACATACAAGTCTGAGAGCAATATGTTCCTAAAATTTAAAACAGCCTCTATCAAGACAGAAGTATTTTGGCATTGAGAAGACACCAACATTTAAAGTTGCTTGTTTTTCTTTTGCCCTGCATCTTTTCCCATTCTTATTCCTCGTCAGAGTGGATGTAGAATGCTACCAGATTGCAGGCATGACACTTTGCTTATGCACAAGGCGACTGAGGTTGAAAAAAGGCAATATGGTGATGTATTAGACGCATGTGGGGTTTTTTCCAGCGTTTTACTGTTGGTTCACTTCAGAGAGTGATGATTTTTTCTTGCTTTTAGAAAGCTAAAATTATCTTGCATCTATTTAGCCATTATATTTCCTCAGTGCACATATGCAAACACAGAAAATATAGATGAAAGACAATGAAAAGAATGGCACAGTTTGCCTTCTTATTCCTTTTGTTGAATTGTTTCAAGTTTTCTTCTTGGAGCAAGATGTGCTTCTAATAGTTCCAGTTGGAATATGCAAAGCTAATGATGTACATTGCTAATGTGCAAAACAGATTTCCTATTACAAGAAAGCTTAGACGGTAAACATGTAATGAATCCACAAGTAATTTCTAACTGAAAGCTAATGATTCCAAAGTCCTTGACCTAACTGTGGGATTTTTTTGTCAAGATGGCCAAAACACTCTCAAGTACATAAATTTGAAGAAGGGTATAATGGCTATATCAATACAGCCAGAAAGCTATTCAGCCTCACGAACACAATCTATAGTAAGATCAGCCAAGGTTATCACCAGATGTTTCTTGTCCCACATGCCACAGATTGATTGTACAGTAATTAATTCAGCTTAGAAGTCTTTCTGCAAGAACTGTGTCTTCAGCAGAATTTCAAGCTTAATTTCAAAAACCAGAAAGTATTTTAGATTTCTTAAAACATGCTAGATAAATGTAAAACCCTGCACCTAGCGTATGCCTAAAAGTCCTTACAAAAATGTAATTTAAACAAGACTAAGGGGATATTCTCAAAGCAGTTATGATTGAAAGTCCACATTTTAGTTCAGAGATTTATGCATATATAATACAAAGACCTAGGCCAGATTCAATGGACTATTTGTGCAAGGTCATACCACAAGTTCAGATGTGCAGTAGGAATCTGAACTCACGTTTCTGAAGTATTTGTCTGGCTATCTATCCATATCATGAATGAACAAAAAAATCATTATTTCCCAAAATATATTAGAGTTTGTCCTCTTTTTCCCTATGGCATATCAGACCAAGGAGGTCCTACATTCTTGTTGTGAAGAAATTATGCGTGTAGTTATTTAACATTTGAGGTCCATTTAAAAATAAATTTGATTGGAATTAGAATGAATGGCATGGAATATATAAGATACAAATAAAGCAAAACATATTTTATCGCAACATATTCCTTCATTTTGAGGAAATACTTGAAGAAGGAACACACCAAAATTTTATTCCAAGCTACTCTAAGCCAATTTCTGGACAACACAAAACTGAGAAAAAATAGAAGATCTTATAAAAATTATGATTCTAGTTTTCAGAGATACTGACCACTAAAGCCTATATTTAAGTGCAGGTAGAATTTTGTTCAGTTTATTTGAAAAATGGGTTCAAAATGAATGATAACTGCTTCCACCTGGGTAACATTTCTTTAAGTACCACCCACAAATTATATGGTGCTAGTTCTTCCCATAGGAAAATTGTCTTTTGGATTATTTTAAGATAAAAGCACAGACCAATGTCAGCCTTCTTACAAGCTGCATACTAATGCAACAAGGGGAAGGAAGGATTTATTTGGAATCTTCTAATTGACCTCAGAGGAATTGGGCTTGGAACCATTAAAACATTTATGAAAAGCAGTAATAGAGCATGAATAGTACCCAATCTAAAACATTAATGTCTAGGTAATATTAAAAGTAATTTGTTTAAAAATAGCAGGCAGAGGTGGGAAGGGAGCCTGGCTGTATTAAGGACTAAATTCCTCCAACTTTCTACAAGTTTTTTTGTTTTTTTTTAACAGTTGCAGAGTAAGAATTTGCTCACTCTTTCCCCAGCTTCTCTTTCCCCAGCATTAGCCAAAATGTAAGAGATACCCTTCATTTTCACTTCAGTCCTGCATGAACTTTATGTTAGACAAAATCTCTGCTTCGTCCTTTCACAGGAATGACACAGACAGCTAAAGGTGTCATGTCATATCAAGTATTCTTCCCAAA
Organism: Nothura maculosa; assembly: GCA_032353885.1. Taxonomy (NCBI): domain Eukaryota; kingdom Metazoa; phylum Chordata; class Aves; order Tinamiformes; family Tinamidae; genus Nothura; species Nothura maculosa. Next base: position 6,661,799 of record JAUBOD010000633.1, on the reverse strand, counting down.
TTAATGCGGTCTGGAGGAAGCTGGAAGAGGGTGCTGAGGGCATCCAAAGCCAGAGGGCATGTTCACCATTACCATAGCATGAAAGAAACCCTTCCTTAATGCTACGATAGATGCCACCTACGCCTCTTCCACAGTACTGGATATGGGAACATGTAACTCTACCAAAAACACAAGAGTCTCCTTCATGAAAGGCACAGCTTCAAGCTTCACGAGACATAACTGCCTCAATTAGGATTTAACAGGACCTGTGTAACTCCGTGAAATCTTGAATACGATCCTCTGTTCATGTTCCTTAATCTTCATCTCCAGTAAACGTCTTAACTCTAGCTCTCCTACATCAGAGGTTGAACTGCCTATTAGTCGGAAAACGTACTGTTGTTCAGATAGTATATGAGCTGAATCTAACATACATCTTCATGAAAGTCACCCAGCAAAAGATAGGAATTTTAGTTAGGAATGAGAAGTTTCAGGTCAGAAAGCAAAAGTAAACCTACTAAATCACTGCCAGACGTTGTTGGTAGAAACCATCTGCACCCTTCTCCATCCAGACTACCATCTTTCCAGATCTCAAAGTCCTTAAGAATTTATTGCCTAATTATTTCCTACCTCTCTAGTTGAAAAAGAGCCATGTGGACATTTACCTTTGTATGAAAAACTGCATCAATTTTCAAAAGTGGATGGGACAGTCAAGAACTGTAAAAATATATTTTAAGCTAACAACGTAACAGCTTCTGATGACAAAAGCCAAAACTGGTGCCCTGTACTTCGTTTAGCAGGCCAAATTTGCAAATCACCTGGTGAGTGAGGAGCAGGACCTTTGTCTTCTCAACATAGTGCAAGTATGCAAAACCATCCTGGCTGTTGAAGCCCCAAATGAAACATCAGCCTTTTGAGAGCATTTTTGATGGAAAGGAGACTTAGAGGGATGTTACAGCAATGTGAGCAAGTCTCCCCATCTATTTTCTTGTTTACTTTTCAGTAAGGAAATATAATCTTTTTTTTTTTCAAAGCAAAGTGAAGAGAGAGGAGAAATGCATAGTTTTTGTGAAGAGACAAAATCTCTACTAAAAAATACCTGACAAACATTTTTCAGCTAGGTCTACTTTTTATTTTTTAAGGTCTATTCCTAGTAAGGAATCTTTGATGTAGTCAGCAAGACTTTTCTTCTGCCTAGAAGGCCTGTTGATATATAGCCAAACAAAGAGCAGAGAGAAAAAAAGAAAACACTCTTGTATGTCACTAGACTCTTAATCTATTTTATGAGCCTTAAACACTACAACTCTGCACAGTAGAAATTTCAGAAGGTCTAAAACCCCCATTTTTTTCTCCTTATGTGGCTTTTCTACACCTGAAGTTTTACTTTTCGTGACTATTTTTAACCAGCACAAACATTTTTAGGTTTCCCCTTTGTCAGGGAAGAAAGAAGCAATCTCATGAATCAGATCCCATGTGTATAATCACACAACTGCACGAGCTAATCGTATCCATAAACAGCATTTGGTTCCCACATTGCTGTATAGGGAATGCTTATCCTTAAAAATTATACTGTTTGTACTGGCAACTTTGAATATATCCTATGAGCAATTCATCTGTACTAGCACCTTTTTTTTTTTTTTTAACTTAAGTCAGGAAACATGGGCAAACTGAACTGTCTGTACCAACATTTCCATGACCCTAATAACAATAATAGTGATAATAATAATAGTGATAATAATAGAGATTAAAGGATCAGATCACTCCTAGCAGCTAGGACGTTTAGAATAATAAAAACAGTCAATAGTTCCCAAGGACACCGGAATGTCGTCTTTTGAATCCAGCACATTCCAGGTCCTGCCGTGTCCATGGCACCGCTGGACAGCGCAGGCACTGGCGATCTGCAGCCCCTGCCCCGTAAGTGCTCCCATTCCACTTCCTTGCCCTGTCCAGAAGAGATCCACATTGGGCCTGGGTTAAGAAGTCTGGGACTTTTAAGCGTTAACTGGGTATTTATTCATCTGCTGCTTTTTTGGAGCTTGCTATAGCTTTTGTACTTGCTTGGGAGAATAGGCCTGAGAGAACACAGAAAGGGCTCTTAGCCATAATAGAGGAGATCTGTATCTTCT
>JAUBOD010000633.1:6638126-6649653 GCA_032353885.1 Nothura maculosa | reverse complement strand
TTCATGGCTTCCTTTCCATCCTGTCTGATTGCATTGTACCCAACTTGACTGACTCTCCAGGCACCACATTGCTAACAAACCTTCTCATTTTTTTTCTGGATTATTTTAATTGTATTACCCACACATTTCTTCCCATTAGCCTTAAAGGCACATTAAGTATTTTAACCAGAAGTTGTTTCTTACATTGTGGTTGTTTCTGCCATATTTGCTTCAACTTTACATAATTTTCATAGGCTAATGTATATAATAGAAATTGGACTTGTGTTATTTTGAACAGAAACCCTAAGCCTGTGCATAAGAGAGATCTAGCCTTATGATAAGTGAAAAAGAACAATTATTAGTACAGTTTAGTATTTCTCTTATGCCTATAGGCTAATGAGATTAGTGTCCTGTTGTACTTGGCACTGTACAACCAACCAATTATGAGTTATGGCCTCAAAGAGCAATTAGGATAAAATGGTTAAATCCCTGCAAACTACTCTAAGAAAAACGCTATTCCTCATGCCAAATTTTAGTCGAGAGCACAATTTATTATTATTATCTTTTTATAAGCAGGTTAAATATAGTGAGTGAAAATAGTGTTTAGGGTGGAATTATGGCCAAAATCTTTACTGCAGAAACGTGGACAATGCCAAAGGCAAGTGTGCCCTTATCACAGCAAGAAAAATGTAAGGAGTTCTGATTTTGCACTGAATGAGCCATTACTTATGTCTATCACAAAGAAATAAGAGTACCTGAACCAAAAAAGGATACATTAAGGGTTTCTTTTTTTTTTTTTTCAAAAGAAAACTAAAAATAAAAAAAAGATCAGATGTGACTCAGGCTTTCAAACAATAAAAATAGCAAGATAAAAGAACTGGGTTGCTTCATTGCCTAAAGAAATGGCTAGAATCTTAAAAAGTCTGAAACCTGATTGTGAGAGACTCACTTTATGGGCTGCTAAGAAGGTGCTGACCTTCGTCATCAATAGATTGTCTGAGCCTTTGTGGTGTTCAGCAGTAAAGGAAATGCTTAAAAGTCATCTCATTGAAAGATGGACTGGAAAAATCTCTAGTTCGAATCTCAACATAGCTGTTGCCTCTGCACATGCTCATTCAGAAAGTCTGGCCCTAAATCTAATACAGATATATCTTACTTCATTTCTAAGTGATAAAACTGGAGCATCCTCACCTCCGAGATAGATCAGAGTAGCTGGAATTCAGTATAAATGAAATTATTACAGAGGAGGGCACCTAATGGCCTGTATGCTGTGGGGCTTTGGATGTTTTGCTATAGTAATATATTTGTCTGCGCTAGAAAAAGAAAATGCTGGCAACAGAAGAATGATAACACTTGTACAAGTGCCCATGGTATAACTTTCTTATGCTTATTCCATTGCTTTGGATGCAGTTTTGACTGTTTTCACATTTGAACTGAAATGAACTGTAGCTACCCACTAATGACTGTAGCTTCTGAAACAACCAGATTATCCCAAGGAGGCAGCTTGACCTTGTGCTGCAGAGGAAGGGAAAACAAACAAGAAAATGTGCACAACAACAACACAAATCTCTGCTCTTCTGATCAGAGTTGGAATGGGATTTATGTTCATCACCAAATCTGATGAATAATTTGTCTCTGACTTTTAGCAAGGTCTATACCTTGTGTATTCAATGTCAGAGCATAGATCCGCTTTGGTTGCTGTCAAATGGTCAGGGACCAGAGGCTGGTTCAGAACAAGGAACTTAATTCTCGAGATCCTTTTTACTTCCTCACTGCTGTACCATGCTCTTAATCCTGCAGGCCATTAGACCAAGACCAGGGAATCAGAGAGCTGGATCACTGCTTCCAATTTCTCACCCGGAGCTGCATTCTGTGCCATCCTCCAGCTATAACCGAGATCCCTTTGGGATGCAATCTCTCCTTGAGAATGTATCTCCCTCCACACCCTCAAATGGCAACTATGAGCTTCAGAAAAAAAAAATAAAAAGAAAGAAAGAAAAGAAAAAAAAAAAAAAAAGAATAAGAAAAAAATGCTTATGTTGTTACCTGAAAGATTTTAGCACATTCAGGAAACAAACTCTTTTCTGAGGCTCAGACACAAAGAATTCATGTCCAAACGAACTATGAACACCAGTGTAATTGCCCAGTTTCAGGGCAGCTTAATCCCCTCTGAGAATAACTAGGGCACATTCCTCGCTCCTGCCCTTGGACGGAAATCAGTGCTGAATGCAGCCCCTTGTTTCTGCTGCGCCACACGCAGAGGCAGGAAGAGAGCAGGCTCTTACACTCAGCTTAGAAAGGTTCGGCTTCACGACTATCAGGGCAAGAGCTTTTTTTATATTATTATTATTTTTGGTAGAAATCAAAGCTTAGGTTCTTAAGAAAAAACTCATCAAAGAACTGGCAGAAAAATTTAACAACCAAGTGCCAGCCAAAGTGCCAGTGTGATTTATCAGCGGGTTCTTTTTTAATCTGATCTGAGATAATAGGAGAAGGTGTTGAAAGCAGAATCAAACTAGATACAGAACAAAAAGCATAAGTAAGAGGGTTCATAAGATCCATGCACATAAGGAAGTTGACATTACTGAGTAGGCAGGCCACTTTCCCTGGGAAAGAGTTTCTTAGCAATGTTGGAAAATCAAGAGATAAAACCAGAATTTTAAATGATAAATGATCTTATACTTTTCTAATTGCATGTCTATTTTTTTATTTTCCTGTAAGCTTCTCCATTTGAAGAACTGTTGTTTCCTTAGTGATAAGCTCAGCAAAATGTAGCTGTACTACTGTACTACCTGATAGTTCTGCGGACGGAGGTTTCTTGGCAAAGATTAACCCTTAAATACACAGAGCTGGAAGTGCTTGCAACTGCTCAGGAAGCTCACTATAGAGATCATTATAGAGAGCTCACAAATTCAGAGCAATTGCCTTCTGACTACAGTGCTAAATCATCTATCTATATTCCTATCACCTATCTATGTATAGTGATTCATCAGAAGCATTTTACAGTAAATGCTCCCAAAATAAAAAAAAAGATGCTCTAACAAAAGTCTTAGAAAAACACTTAACTAAGATAATGATTTTCTAAAAGCTTTTCCCTATAAGTGTTTTTATCCTTTTATTGAGATAGTGATTAAAGCCTAGCCCTATCCGAGTTATAACGTGCTCCCGTTGTACAACCCAAAGTCATGTCAATCAGCTTGAGCACCTAAAAATACAATAGAAGCTGTGCAAAAGAAATGTCTATGGGTGATTTAGGTCAGTACTTCACAGTTTGTGCTCTGCTTTCTTTCATTGCAATGGTAAATGATTTTAAACTTGCTAGGAGAATATCCTGGCATTCATGTTAATCCAGCCAAGTTCCTACTACAGCATCTCTGAGGTGGTACCCTCATCAGTGCACAATGCACTGTACGCAATGATGAGGTGCCACCCTCTCCAAAATTACTGGGTGCTGAGGCCAGTACAAAAAAATGAAGCTTTCAGGCTATTTCACAGTGTTTTTAAAAGGGACTGAGTGTCCTACGAACAGGTAACATTGCTGCCAGGTGTAAGTAGATTGGCCTTCTCCAGCTGCATTCCTGCTGCCATTCCAAGCAATTTGCTATAAATACGATTCCTTGGAGCTCTGCGCTGACAAGCGCAGAGTGCTCTCGGAGCGGGGCCAGCGCTCTGCCATCCCCGTGAACTCCGTAGGAGTGGTGAGTGCTTGGCACACCGTGCAAGAAAGTCCTCTGAAATTACCTTAAATCACACGAGTATCGCCTCGCCTCTCATGCCTTCTGCTGCGTTTGTGTTAGTCTTATTCCTATTTACCTCTCCCAGATTAGAGTTTTCAGCCCAGAGGATGTGAACAAACATTAAAACCAAGAGGTTACAAAGAACCCTGAGGACACAAATTCGTTATCGCAAAATTTCTGAAGTATCACAATCCCTCTCATTTATCCTTTTTTTCTTCCTGTCTCTTTCCCAAAGCCTAATGTTGATTGCCCTAAACTGTAAAGATGCTTCACCGTTTCATATTTTGTTCCCTTCTGTGATTCTGGTAGCTTTTCTGAGTACTTTATGCATACTCTAAGCCTGTGCTACAACTCAACAAAGTTGTTGTTTCAATATGTTTATGATTACACCAAACACTGCATTAATACATGTCTTCCTTGTATCCAATCTGTGCTGTAGTTAAGCAAATTACAGCGGTGATAAATGTGAGGAGGTCCATTAAACAAAGCACAAGGTTAAAGGCTGGACCCTAAAGCTTAACAAGCCATTCTGAGAAATGGTCATCATTAAAGCGATTTACAATTAAACTTTTCATAATGAATGGGAAAACCAAGAGGAAAATCACTCTGCTTCCCATCATTTCACAGTGAAGCCAGCAGAGGCAGTTGGGAATTGAAATTTCTATTGAATCTGAGCTCTGTACGCATTTGAGATGCACAGGGTACCTGATCTTGAGTTCCAACCTGCATCTTCATGTTCTTTTTTGAAGCCACTATAATTTCCCTGATTTAGAAGAGAGAAGCAGGCTGTTAACTTTCTCTATCCACAGTGTGATTTGCAAACAGATTGCAAGAAATGGCTTCAAAAGCCAAGACCAAATCTGAATTTTCCTGAGTGCTGCTTGGCCTGGGAGCCCACCTTGAGCACTCTGCAGACCGCACTGAAGGTGCTGAGCAGCTCTTGGAGATCAGGCCACGGTGATTTTCTGCAGCCCATAAAAACACACAGTGGGAGTCAATCAGTCATAGAGTTATTGCTGGTTTGGGTTTTTTTTTGTTTTTTTGTTTTTTGTTTTTTCTCTCTATTAAGAGCTGGATTCTTCCCTTCTTGTTTCAGATATAACCATGTAACATACTGATATTACTCTAAATAAACAAACTTTTTCAAGAGCTATCAAAAGTACCCGAGATACCATAAATCTTTACACAGTAAAGAGAAAGCAGCCATGGTGAGCCTGATGTTCTATGTAATATTGAACACTATGGAAGAGCTTTCAATTATAACAGTGGCAACTCTAGGTCTAGTGGAGACAGTATTTACAGTCCTTTTTGACTTTACAGCATTTGAAATTTCTTAATTATTCTGCATTTTCTCCTAGGACTCTTTCATTCTTTTTTGCTCAAGTTATGGAATCAGCAAGCAACACAGACTCCCAAAATACTCCTAGAAATATGGGTGGCCAGAAAGAAACCTCTCAGCAAATAAATACTAGCAAGGAGCTAAATGCAGCAGAGAACAAATTGAATGATATCCCAGAAGCAGTGCAAAAGGTTAAAAAGCACCTTGGGGATAAAGAAGGAGAAAACAGAACAGAGAAAACCAGAATGGCACAGAGAAAGAAGAGGAAACGACGTAGTGATGTAAACGGTGCAAGCTCTAACTGGAAATTAAAAAATGAAGGAAAGCTAGCTGCAAAAAAAGAAGTGGCAGTGTTGGAGACTGATGATCAGTTAGCCCCAGAGCCTCTAACTCACATTCCTCTGAAAAGTCTCATGGATGTGGAAGCAACATTGGTCTACCTTGATGAGGAGGACATTGCCTACGAGTTTGCGGAGCCTGAAGTGTCCACAGGCGCCCAAGCAGCCTGTCACAATCCTGAAAAACCAAACGCTCTAAGTGCGCCTAATTTGCCCCAGATTGATAAATGGCTCGAGGTAACTTTAAAAGATGCCAGCGCCTGCTACAGGCAAAAGAAGTATGCGGTGGCAGCGGGGCAGTTTAGGACGGCGCTGGAGGTATGAGACTAAAGATGTGCAAGCACCATAGCGAGGGAAAGGGGAGGCTGTAGCTGCACTGAGTGGGGATAACAGTAGCAAAATGAATGAGGAGCACAAAATTGGAATGTGCATGATTTAACAAAAATCCTGAGATGCAATCTCATGTGAAATCTGAAAATTGGCAACTATAAATAAATTGAGGGAGGGAGGAGAGGAGGCACTGGGCAGAACCAAAAACAGTGTCTAGTGCTTTGTGATGGGAGCACTATTCTTCCTGGATTATAGGAAAGACAAAAATAATTTCAGCACTCCTCCTTTATGTTCTCCGTTGCATATAACCAAGGGTCACTTTAAGTCTTTTACTCAACAGCTTTGCAGGGAGAACTCCCACTAAAAAGTACCAAAGTAAATACTGCCAAGGTAATGAGTTATATAAAGCCTTCTCCCCTCCCGTAGTTCCTCTCTACACATCTCAGCCCCTCTTTTGTACAGCAGTATTTATTTTTAAATTTGTAAGCCAGAAGATGACAGCTGTATCTATGTATCTACCTTTTCTTTCTGTCCACTAGTGAGCAGATTTCTCTGGACCCAATCCACTTTTCCTTAAACAGCTAATATTCCAAAATCTTAGAGGTTTTCTGTTTTGTTTTGCCTTTTGGGAGAAAGAGGCATCTTTTGCCTACCAGAACTAACAGAAACTAAAGCAAGAGTATGAATTTGGCTATGATCTTTCCAACTGATCTGTGATTTTTCATGACTTTCTGTCTTTAAGTGTTCAAGCTTGAGCTGTTTTAAATGGATCTGTTCACTAGTAAGTGGAAAGTATAGTCCTTCCTGATCTCAAGCTGAGTCTCCCTCAAGGAGGTATCTACAGACATTAGACATTTTTGAAAACTTGGCCAGTCCGGAGTATTATCAGTATCATGCGAAACACTGAGAAGCATAAAAGGAGTTTCTAGGACTCTGGTAAGGTTGAAATTAATTCAGTTTTGAACAGAAAAAGAGAGAAAGGAGATACAGGGAACCACAGCAGGTAGGTCACAGTTACCTCCCCAAGCTGCCTGTTTCCTGGAAGTCAAAGCCACTAGCATTTACAGTAAAACTGATTGTTCAAAGTTGTATCATTATTCCCAGATTTCTTTAGTGCTGCTAATCTCAGTTAATTATATTGGAAATCCCTTGTATTATTACCTTGTAATTCATATTGTGCCAGTAGAAGTCATGGTTCATAATAATCACATAATGGGCAAGGACTTAGATGTAATCAGATTTTAGTTACCCTGTCGTGTTTCCATAATGCTGCTATAAAACTGACATAATCACAAAAAAGGACCAGTTATTTAAAGATCTTTATCAGATTGACATACAGTGTCTTTCTCTTTCTTTTTTTTTAAACAATGCAAGATAACAAAAATTGGATTAGAATTGCTGGGAACAGGCTATGATAAACTGTTTGCTTGTGTGCAGAATGAAATTTAACAGCAGCATCGGTCTCTCAATTTTTAGCAATGTTAAACCTGTTAAATAGTAGCACTCGGCAGCCAAAGGCTGTTTTCAAAGAGCTGGCATTAGAGCATTTTGAAAACAGCATCTCCAAAATCATGACTGTCTTAGAAACCTTGGAAGACGTTCTCTACCCTCACAATTAACCCAGCTGCTAGCATTTATTGTACAGATGAGGGCTTGAGTTTTTTCCATGATATATTATGCAGTCTTTGGTGGGTCTAAGGATTTGAAGGCTGGTCCATGTTCCTTCAAGAGTGACTTTCCATATTACAGTAATGGCAGGTGAAAAAGCAATGAAGAAAAATCAAAAACCACTTTTCAGTTGAGATAAAAGGAGCACCTGCCGACTCCTAAGAGGAAATTAAAAGACCAGCTAATAGAAATCTTGGTGAAAAAATAAGTAGAAATTAAAGAATTTCCTCCTGGGTCTGTGAACAGATTGATCACAGACTTGTAGGGCTGGAGGTTCTCAAGCCATCACTCAGTCCAGCTTTATACAGAAGCAAAATATGCTCAGAATATCCCTAAAAGATGCTTATGTATTCTGTTTCTAAAAATCTCCAGCGAGAGGGACTTCACATCTATTTTGGTGTTCGAGAAAGCTGACGGAAAGTTTTTGCAAATCTTCCAGGCTGCAAAAGTGCCTGTAACTTCTCTCTGCATCCTTGTTTGACATGGAAAGCAATTAACCACCCTCTCTCTCTTTGTATTTGCAGCCTCTTCGAATGTCTCTTTTCAGCCTTCTCAAAATTAAATATATTCAGTTCTTTTCATCTTTCCTCCCAGGCCATATTTGCTAAATCTCTGCATCATTTTTGTAGCTTTTTTCTGCCTTATCTCCAATTTGTCTATTTGTTCATATATAGACAAAATGGAGATGATGCAGAGAAAAACAACTTAAGATACGGTTATGAGAATTGTGATTGCTTCACTCATGACTTTTTGAAGAGATGCTCAAAAAAAATGCCCAATATTTCATATGAGTGAAAAGAAGCTTGATACGTCTCAAGCTCAAGGGTCAGGAAATTCAAAGTTACGATTCATGTGAGGTGCAAAATGTTTAGAGATACTTTTCATACATCAGGTAATTAATGTTTTACTCTGACAATAAAGCATTTTGAGGTAGAGACCCAGATCCAGAAAACAATAAGCATAGCCTTAAATTTGAATATCATTAAAATTATAGCCAGCTACTATTACAAATATCATGGGTTTCTCTGTTTTTTTTTGTTTTTAGTGAAAATATCTTTCTTAAATCTGGCATTATGTTCATGTGCTTTTTATTATTCTTTAGATGATGTTATTTTTAAGTTATGCAAATAAGATGCAGTTCTGACAGTCTATCTCTGAAATTATTGGATTTAAAAAAAAAGCAAGGAAAATTATTTATCAGAAGGGAAAATTGAAACACTCGTTTAATTTAGAGACCTTTATATATTGGACAGCATGCTGCTGATTACTGCAGACATCAGGAAGGTGATGTTATCAAGAGCAGAATTTGTAGTTTCTCACTTTTTCTGCACTATTTAGCTACCATTAAAATAATCAGGAGGGACTTAGTGCTAGTCAGCTGCTTTATAACTGACCTGAGATAGGAAAAAATAATGCTTCCTTAGAGAACTTTCACCATTAGAGCAAAAGAATTAAGTACTTTCTGGTGCTAGCAAAGAAAATAGCTGAAGAAATTGGAGCAATAGTCCTTTGCGTTCTACTTGCTCACACAGTAATACAGTATAATATATACACACTATATTGAGAGAGAAACACTAATTTTCCCTAAATTTTTGGCATCCATCTGTTAGAACATAGGAAAATAGGGTTTGAACATCTGGACTGGGATACGAAGAGTATAAGAAACGACTCTTCAACTTAAAATCTCAGTGGAAACCACACACATATATCTATAAAATCTCAAACCAGTTATTAACAGCTTAGCTACAAAATAACATTAAACTTTATGAGGATCAAAAGATCTTGTCTCCAACTAACCTAATATCAGAGAGCGTAAAATATTTTAGAAACATCAACCTGCTTACAAACTGCACCACAATTTTGAGTTTCAGACACTGTTGTCCTGAAGATAATCCTCGCTGGCGATTAGAAAACAAATGAGGAAGGTTCAGGACTGCTATGTACAGAAAGAATTGCACAATATCTCAGCATACAGTTCAGTGTAGACGATCTCAGAGGTACGAAATGCATCCCACGTGTGAGGTGAAGGCCTCGAACAGACTGTGATTAATTCACAAGAGTGCTATTGTGGTCCTTACCACAAACTGGAATATTTCCATCTTCCACAGATGGCTATTACAGCACCAGTCCTACGCCAATGCAATAAACACCAGTGCCATCTTTTTAGTGCACCTTCGGATTTTAGATTAACCTTTCCCATGGCTCATTGCCTTGTGATTCACTGCTTGGAAAGAAAGCTTTGACAAGACCATGCCCCCTCTTCCAGACAACAATATCATTGAAAAGCAAATATTTAGAAAGAGGCCATGGCATCATAATAACATACCAACATAGGTACACAATATGGTTTAACCCAGCCTTCAATCAGTGCCTCAGTATTTCTGTTCATCACAAAATGAGAAACAAAAACTCAGTATTTCATGCCTGAATGCCAACATGAGACGAAAGGCCCATCTTAAGCAAGTGCTCACTGGTGGCCTGCACTGGTGAAGCACAGGTGGCTTCCTGAGGAAACACAGGCTTATCTGCCTGAGCAGTAGTTACGGGAGACACAAAGCTCCCAGGATGCGATGGCCAAGCAGTGCATCTGGGATGTCTGGTTATGGCCCCCACTGTGAAAGATGGGAGTATAGCTGATTCCCGTCCCATTCTCCAACATTGACTCTCTTTCAGATGGATCTTGAGACCCAAAAAATCGATGTATAAATCTCTTGTTTCAAGGAGCACTGAGTCTGGAGTATTGCTTGTGCATGCACAGGGAAAGAAAATGCACTTCGCTATCATTTTCCCTACTACTCTTACAGAAAAGGGTTACACAAGGTCTAGTCTTTGTGCCAGGATGCCATGAAACTTCATCCTCATGGGATAGCATGTGACAGGTTAAATATTTTTAGCAAAGTTTCTGGAGCTAAAAACCAGATCCATAAGTTATCAGGTCATAAGGATAGCCGTATCACCAGCACAGGTCCTGCAGAAACATCTTCCTGGGAGTATGTTCGATCTCAGAGAGCAACAAAGAAGAGAGTCACTGACCCCCAGACCAAAGCCTGAGCTTGAGATGCTGAATTTACTTTCCAGAAATATTCTTTCAACCTCTAATAACAAAGCTATTTCTTCACTTTGTCACATTTAAATTTTTTTTTTAAAAAAAAAAGGCTAATAATCAGCAGTTTTTCTTTCCCTTTAGGACCAGCACTATATTTTTAGGTTGCAAAGCTAAGAAATCGATTTTTTTTCCTGCTAATACTTATTGTCTTTTATAACTGCATAAGATTTTAGATCAGGACTGTGAAGCTTACAGATGGCTCAAATCTGGCTTGTGGGTTAGTGTGGGAATCTGTTATAATGATCCATTTGGGTGCACTCCCATCTTTTGATCACTGAATTTGAATCTATTAATCTTCTAGACATTTCTAGCATGTCCATCACCATGAAATAAGGCTATAGGACTACACAGCTATTTGTCCAGAAGGAGTCATACCCCTATTCTTCTTGCCTGAGCTACTGTTACTTATCTGGCTTATAAACTGTTTTTTTCCTCAGAGGAATACATGTTGACCCATAAAACAACATATTTCCTCAATCATGTGCGTGTACAGAAGCAAAATTGCTGTTACAAGAAGGACAGACCATATTTTCCAGTCATTTCAGTGCCAACACGCATCAGTCAATTTCTAATTAACTCTAATTGGCTTCATCGCATGCTATTAAATTATTTACCTGGAGGTGATGGGTGCTCAAAAGCACAAAATATTTTCTTCATACTTTGTAAATGTTAAGCAATAACATAGCTGATTAAAAAAGAAGAAAAAAAAACAAGAAACAAAATCACCCATCACTTGTCACTTACAGTCAAAAGCCTCATTAATCAAAATGCATGCAAACCACACATAGTACAACCACTGAGAAACTAGGGCTGAGCACCTATAGATGATTCCTCTGCAAATATAACAAGAGGAAAAAAAAAGAAAAGAAAGAAAAATAGTTTGGGCCAGGCAGGGAGGAGGCAGTAGACCTGTCTTGAGCTTCATGGGCTCAGACTTTTGCACACCCACCCACATCACACGTGGTTCAGGACACATCACTTATGCCTGCAGGCTTAAGGGTCTTGGCTAAGCCTTGGGTAGCTAAGCATC
>JAUBOD010000633.1:6611278-6631481 GCA_032353885.1 Nothura maculosa | reverse complement strand
TACACCCATTACCCCTTGTCCTATCACTGGCCACCACCAAAAAAAGCTTGGCCCCCTCTTCCCTACAGTCCCCCTTCCTGTATTTATACATGTTAATTAGGTCCCCTCTTAGTCTCCTCTTCTCTAAGCTGAACAGGCCCAGCTCACGCAGTTTCTCCTTGTACGAGAGATGCTCCACTCCGTTAATCATCTTCGTTGCCCTCCGCTGGACCCTCTCCAGAAGCTCCACGTCCTTCTTATACTGGGGGGCCCAGTTTTCTTATGACATCAAAGATTAGTAGTAGCAGTCAGCATTTCAAAATCTGGTCATCTGTTACAACAAAAGGATTGAGGACTAACCTGCTTGATCAGAACCAAGACAATCCTATCAAGTATTCCAGCTCTAATAAGAGCTCCATGAAAACCTGAGGAGCTGGGGATTATCTAGTTCTAATGACACAGTATAAACTGGACAATGAATTTCTGATGAAATAAATTTCTATGAGGAAAAGCTGATGCTTGGTCAGTCCAATAGGAACTTTTTTTTAAATACAGAGAATATGCTATCCATTAAATTAGATATAAATGATAGGTACAAATATCTATCATTTGAGAAGATAGAAAAGACGGCTTAGTCCATTCTAGTTACTTCCTGCAGCAGTTTTCCAAAAGACAAGGCCTGGCAGTAAAGGATGGTGGGTGTTTCTCTGAGATGTTCCTCTGTCGGCATTTCTGCAGGACAAAGGCAATATCCTAAAGCAGAGCAGACGTTCTGACTGTGCTGAAATGTGTAAATAACCATCTAAGACAACTCTTCCTTGGACTTTGCTCTCAAGATACACACTGATTCAATACGGAGCTTGGTATTGAATCTTTATTTTTGAAGCTGAGAAAAAACATAATTTGTTTCCTACCAGTGTTTAAGTTCTTTGCTTACTATCTGGCTCTCTCAAATATCCCTTTTGGCAAATATTGCGCAGTGGAAGAAGACATTGCATTTTATATTATATTCACATGTATTTGTATTGATCGTTGTTGTAGTGGTAACTGTAGTTAAAATCAGGCTATATTTTACTTAGAAGTCAGTTTTCTCCTTTCATCAGTTATAAAAAGCACTTCTATCTAACAGAAAGTATATTACAACATTAGTAAATATTTTTTCTGTTTCTTATAAAGCTTTGCAGTAAAGGTGCTGCTATGGGCAAACCCTTTGATTCATCTCCGCATGATATTTCCAGTGTTGCCAGTTTTATTGAGACAAAGCTTGCAACTTGCTACTTAAAAATGAGGAAGCCTGATCTTGCTCTGAATCATTCACACAGGTAAAAATAAATATAGATTAGATATGATTTCAATCAAAAAGTAAACAAAGTCTACAAATACAGCTTGTGCAGGAAGAATCAGTCTAATATTGATAAAAGAATTAATAACCCACTGCTCACACATAGCACTGATGTTTAAGACAAACTAATTCTTAAAATTTGACATTAAATCACAGTATCCACATATATATTTACTGCTTTGATAATGCAGTAGGTGAGAATATGTGGGTGAGTCATGTAGCTACTTCAGGGCATCCTTAAGATTGAAGCTAGATTAATATAAATATTCATCTCCTGTGGCAGTAATGGCATGATGTGTCCCTGATCTTTAGCTCTTTTTGAATGCTGGATTTGGTCAGAGATGACTCCAAATTATTTTCAATTACAGAATTCATTCACTGGCTCAGTTGTGATCCATATCATGAGCATTACCCATACATAAAGAATTTATAAGCAGAGCTTGAAAATGAATGGGAATTTCACCTCTACCATATGCAGATGAGTTAGGATCTTGTTGGGCTTGAGCTGCCTTTAATTAGCATTTGGGCATAATGGTATTTGGTGTTGAGCACATACCTTCCCACCGACAGCACTTCATTATCGAGGTCTCTATTTTTCCCCTCTGCATTGATGTATTAGAATGGAAACTGCAATTAGTGTAGGCTCAGGGTTTTTCTCTAAAATCATGCCAAATGAATGTAACCACAAGAGGGGAAACCACAAAAAAATAGAAGCACATCATATGCCTGATGTGCAGGGTACCATTCTGGTTTTATGGCCATGAATATCCATCAGCTTGGAGCATATCAGTGCACTCTGGTGTCTCTCCAATGGTGAGACTATTACATTTCTTTCAGGTGGAGCATTCACTTAATGCATGGGGTGCAAAGCGTACAAAGTATAGGTTGTGTGATAGATTGTAAGTCACAAAAATACGCAGCCCAACTTCAGACTAAAAACAATTTCTTTACAATTTTTGTAAGACTAGGTCAGAAAAAAATATCTGAAGTCTGACTTGAATCCAGCTTTTGGAAAAAAAGTGGTAGTGGTCTCATTCTGTTATTTCTGAGTGCTAAAATAAAGGAAGCGGTTTTGACAGTATAAATTCAATTAGAATTAGGCAGTTTTCTCTATCTCCTTTAAGTTATATTGATTTCAAGATAGGAGTGTGTAGTTAGCTCACTGCTATGGAAACTAAACCTATGCAGAACCTCTTTGGTTTCTATTGTCTTAAAACGGAAACTATGACCTATAGAGAAAACAAATGCAATCAGATTGTGATGACTGGAAAACAAAAAACAAACAAAAAAAACCCCAATATTTTCATATGATTCTAACCATTTATTCTTTAACCCCTTTAGTAGCATAGCACAAGGCAACAGGCCATAAATATTGCCTGTTTTCAGAGTAATTCATTTAATAATATGCAGAATATGAATAAATCGAGTGGCCATGATTGTCACATTGTAAAATATGGGAACATAATACATAATACACCAGTCAAAGAATATTCTGAGATGCAATTAATATAAACACTGAACCTGAAACAATCATAAGATATATTGTTCAAAAGAGATAAATATTCTGATCTCTCCCACTAAAAATAGCTTACTGCCATCAGTTTACCAATGCATACGGAATTTTTATTCCTATTGAGTTTTTATGTCATCACCACACAGTAATGGTTTGCTGGTAATCCTTTGGCATTGATCATGAATCAAAGTTAAAATAGTCCTTTCTGCATTTATTTGCATTTACCAGACTATTCTTTCTTTAATTTCATGTAAATTTCACAGCTCCTGCATTCATTTTTGAAGCTTTGTTAACCAAAATTCTGCTTTATTCTCTTTTTACATAGTTGTACCAAACATATACAAGTATCTTTTGCTTGGAAGGAATCTTGAAAATTATCAAAACTAAACAAGATTCAGCAGCTACGTTTTAAAAATGTTTGGAAATAGACAAATGCAGGGGAACAGCTTTCCCATTCTTAAGAAAGGAAAGGGAATACATTTCCTATCATCAGCTTTAGATCAGTGTATCAGAAGCCAAGTCTGGGTCCTCCTGAAGACTGGAAATTGTATTCTCTGGTTTCTTAATATCAAGATTTGAGGCTGCCTTGAGCATCATGGGCAAAATTAAGGACACTGTCTAGTTCTGATCATTTGTCAGACTGATATAAGAGATGTACCCTTTGTGATCAAACACTATTAAAAACATTTCTCACTTGTCACAGCCCTGAATAAATGTGCCATAGGTTGACCTAGCCAAACAATGTCTGCAGTAATCTACTTGACTACTACTTTTCATTGTAAGATAGGCATCAGAAAAATTCCTAACTTGCAGTCTGAAGCTATAAAATGAGTCACAATATTTACATACCCTCTGATCCTTTTGGCCCAGGCATTATGGCATACCAGGGTATAAAGATCTTAATAACCCCATATGGCTTGCTGAGAAATTAGATTTTCCCTTTAGTTGCAGAAGGCAATTTTCAATTATAGCAGATGGCAAAACAGTGAAGGTCTGAGAAGTCAAGAACTGACGAAGAAACCTCAAAATAGTACTTGGGCCTTATGTCGCTCAACCTAATGTCAACAGTTGAATTTTTACCCCAAATTAAAGTGATCTTGAAACAGAACACAGTATTTCAACATAGTAGTCCCTCAATTAAGGCTGCTCTTTAGAGGGGCAGAACCAAAACAGAAATCCATAAAGCAACAGCCACATGTGGAAAAACAACCCCACAGAGCATCACGCACACAGCTCTGCTCCTGGTAAGATTCAATTTTATTTGAAATTGGAGAGAGCAATACTGAACTCCGTGATAATTGAAGATGGAGGATCTCTGAGAATATGATAGACATGACTCTCTCAGTGAGATTCAGTCTTCCTCTGCAGTCTCTTTATTTTGCTTTTGCCTCAAAGTAAGCTGAGATTAATCTATGTTGACTCTCTGTGACCTGTTGGTTGCACATGGGAAGATAACTCAGAACCTTTCTATTGGAAATTTATTTTTTCCCCCCCATCATACTGATGCATCCTGTGCTGTTATAGTCCTCATGCTGCACAAGAGGTGAAGAATGACAGACAAGTGCTTGTACTCACCTATTTATGGACAGCTAGCACATTCAAGCAGCTTCCAGGTACAATGCCTGGCAAATGCTGCCAGTCCAGGACATAGGTTTGCTATCAGTTTAGTGCTATATTTATCAGCCCTTTTAAGCGGTTAGATCTCAGCAGGAGAATGTGGCTACCTGCTGTGTGGGTGAAAAGGAGTATCACATCTCAGTAGGGTTGCTGCTACTCAATAGGAAGCCCATTGCTGGCAAGGGGTATACTAAGTGTACCCGGCACTAAGTGCCACCACGAAGGAGGTTCAACACCTGCCTCCCCCCACAGCAGCTCTGCCCTCCTTCCATAAACATACACTGGGAATTGTGGACATCAGAGCTAGGAGGAAAAGAGGAATTAGACATTGTGCTCTGTTTCTCTAGCACTAAGTAAGTAGTGCCTAAAAAATATGTTAATTACTAAGGCTCTCATGAGAGCTGCTGAGCAGAGCTATTCTGCAGTCTTTGGGGGTTAGCAGAGATTTTCCATCGTCCTTTCAGGCTTTGCTCTGCCTTCATCACCTCCTGCTAAATCTGTCCCTCCCTGCCAGAAGGCAATGCACAGAGTGTAATAAATCTGCAAAACTTCTCCTGCTATGCCTTTTTGTGAGTTCAGTGGAAGGCAGGGCTCTCTGTAATGCCTCCTGCACAATTTATAGGGAGACACATGAAGTAGAAAATAGCACCTCTGTTAAGTAGTACAAGATTGCTTTAGAGATGACTTAACAGAGGGAATCTCTTATGCAGACATTGCTTCAAAAAAAATCTCAAACAGCTGAAGCCTAAAGATTCAACTCTAAATCCTCTGCATTTTTCCCCAAAGATTTTTTAACACTTACAGAAGGTTTAAAATAATAACTAATGATCAAGCTTTGTGCAATATCTGTCATGCACAGGCATCCTATCAATGAATTATAGGTAGGATAAGTTAGGGCTCTAATCCAGAATAATTCAATGCTTTCAGACTAAAGATTCAATATTCAGCTACTTGTTCATTCCCCGAGTTCCTTACTCTGCACCTTTAAAATAGAACTATACTAAAGTTGAAAAATTGGATTCTAGTGAAATATTACATAATCAAAGAATGTATGCAATGATGCTATGATATACTGTCATTGGTGGGCATTAAAAAAAGAGAAAGGAGAGACCAGATCTCAAGATGAGAACAGAATTTTGGATAAAAGCAGTAGTAGTAAAATGTAATGGCTGATGCTACTAATCTAAAGGAAGTCTGTAACGTAAGGTATGCTTCCCTTTAAACTGCCCTCCTGATCACTTTACCTCCTCAAAAGAGGAAAGAAAAAGAAGAATTAGCGTAATCTAATTACTTCAGCAACTGTTAGGCATATTGCAATATACATAATAGATGAGATATTATTAATACAAAGCTATTCCATTGAGATGTTCTGGATAATATAAACCGAAGTAATAATTTCTTTGCACATATCATTGAGTATTTCTCCATACTTCAACTTTTTATTATTTTTTAATTAGACGAATTTTCTCTGAATTCTCCCCTATTCTCAGCTCCATGTCATATTATTTCCAGATCAGTATATCTGTGATATTCTTCTTATTCTATGGGCCAATGTTTCTCAACTGGGCACAAAGACTATAGTGCCCTTGACTTTGATGCTAATATTATAAAAATATTTATCCACACAGTGTTTGGATGCAAGAGAGTCAAGACAGGGACTGCAGATTCTCTCCTCATACATCCATAAATTTTGGGAGCTTTGAAACAATATCTTAAATATCTTTCCATTCAAGACAGAAGAACATTCTTTTTTTCCTCCTTTGCAGCTGAGGAATCAAGACCTATATAGGACATCTATCTCATGCTTGCAATTCAAAGCAAATTGCTGCTGCAGAACCTTTTAGCGTGGCAGTTATATTTCACTTTATTGGCAAAGTGTGTGCGTGCATGCACACACTTTTCTCCTCTTTCTATCTGTTTAGATATGACAGATCACAGAAAATGGTTACATCTGTGCAGTGATGAACCTCTCCTCTAGATACTCTAGCTGCCCCTTGTCCTTTACACTGTACTGTACAAAGATAGAGTCACTTTGTCCCCCTTCATCCTAAGGGTATTTGGTTCTTGATCTACCTCAGCTAGGGAGCTGCTTTCCCGTCTGGTGCTGTTGGCTTGATGCAATGGTGACAATTTCATTAAAAACAATCCACAGATTACCACAACTCCATTCTTGGCCAAATTCTCAACAAGCAGTCTTTGCTATGGCTGCTACCATAGTTACATCCTCTGAGCAGGATGTAACTGCTCAGAGCTCTGGGCTGCTTCTTTTCTTCTCTATACAACAGGCTTCACCTACTTTTCCATGTCACCTCTCCAAATGAGAGCAGTCAGGTCAGGGGGACTCTCTGGAGGGAAGGATGCTCTCTTGGGAAAGAAGCACAAGAAGGGATACAGCGTCATAGCCAGGCATCAATGTGACAGCAAAGTTTCCACAGGGAACCAACAGGGTTCAAATCTTTGAAGTTGGACCACTAACGGATGGAACAAGCTTAGGAGAAGGGCTTTACCTCCTTCACACCTTCCTTCACATGGTTCTTCTCACCACAGAGATGAACCAGCATTAAAGCCACCACACTCTTGCCTGTTGGAAGAATGTGCTTCTGAACATGTGTATTTAACAGCCCAACCAAATATGTCAAACAACTTGTTCCAATGGAGCATTTTTTTCCTCTTCAGGATGGCCTCTTCACTAAATTTACATGTATGGGAAATAAGCAAGAACATGAAGTCGGCTGCAAGGAAACACCATCATATACTGGCCAAACAAGATCTCCAGAATCATAATGTAGCTGCACACACAAATTGCTAGAAAATACAGCAAGGTGGATTGCTGGGCCCATGAGGTTCAGGAGGAGCTCAACCGCCTTTGGTACAGCTGAAGTCTCCCAAACCAGCTGGTGATACAGCCCTTGGGACTAAGAACAGATCATGATAGAGTCAAACAGATGTAAGAATAGCACTACAGCTCCAGATAATAAGCTATCTGCCACACAGATGAAACAGGGAAGAAAAAGGAAGCTGAGGTTAAATCTAGCCACACAGCAATGAGGATTTGCCAGGTTCATCTGAGCGTACATCAGAGCTGCATCACCGGCTGTACTGATTGACAGTTTTCCCTGAAGATAAAAGCATTGTATCAGTTTACAGCGGTTTGCTGTTACAGCTGCATCTGCTGAACATTAGCTGACACGTTACTTGCACTGACATGGTATTTAATGTTGCGGTGAATAGCAGCTCAGTAGTTACACTTGTACAGTCGTCCTGTGCCATGCAGGCATGGCAATCCACAGCCAGTGCAGGTACTTGCATCCACAGTAGCACTGCCTTTTTTATTTATTTTTTTTTTTACTTCCAAGAAATCACTTAATTCCTTTCTGATAGTTGATTATAATTGACCATTAACACATGTTTGCTCCAAAAGGTTGTGTTATACAGTAATGGACAAATGGGGTAGTGAAACAGCTTCTGTCCCTGCAACTAATAACCACATTTACGTCCAAGAACAAGCACGCTGTTACTTGCAGAACTAAAAAATAAACCCTCAACTGTTTTAATAGTGAAGCATACTTTTTTCCTCCACTTGCTTCATGTATAGAATCATCTCATTGACTTTTTTCTTGGCCTCTAAAGGCCAAACCGGAGTGACACACTGAAGAACTGCCAAGGCACTTTGTCAGCCAGAAGAGTAGAATTCAATCTCTGTTGCATTTGGGAAGAACTTCAGTAGAAGAAACATCATAGAGCAGGCAGCAGGATTTCGAGCCCCCAGTTTCTATATGGCAATTCAAGTTTCCTCCTAAACCTGCTTTCTTAATAGTAGACACTAAGACTGAAAAAAATGACAAAAGTGTAAGGCATTCATTTTTGACTTGCATACGCTGATTTCTGTGATAGGAAGAGAAGTGATACCTTCCTCCTCTTTCCTCAGACTTTGAAGATAGCAGGACAAACACTGTATTATTTTTAAGATAAAATGTCAAGATGAAAAAATGAAAATGTCAAAAAAAGCAGCTGATACAGTATTACTTAAGGACTGTTTTGTTGAGAAAAACTGACCAAATGATTTACAAAAGGCTTTTAACAGGGCAGTTTTTGGATTACACTGAAGATGAAAAATAAATGAAAATCTATTTCACATTTACTTTAGCCTAGTCATTTGACAGATGAGGGCAAAACTTGGCAAGAATACAAGTTTTAATCTTTGGATGAAGCAACTTTATTTGCAGTTTTGTGGATTAGAAGTTTGCCTGTGCAAAATAAGAGATTCATTTTCAGATGTTTTCTGTCATATTTCCTTTGCCTGCCTGGGACTCCCACAAGAAGCAGATGAGTAAGATGATAAAGGAAACACTGTTCCACCTCAAGACGGAGGTCACCATGCACTGAGCCTTTCATGACCAGGTTTTAGCCACTGCTCTCTCCACTTCCTATCTCTTCTTTCAAAGCACCCTCTTGAGACACATCCCTCCCCAGTCATGGGAGGGACCAGTTCTGCTTCAGGACTGCCCCATGGCTGGAGGTGGATCTTTGAGCAGGGGATATTGCTCTCAATGCCCACTTTTTGCTTGGCCAGATGAGCCCTCCATCTGCTCTTGTTTTAGGGATTACTGCCTGGAATTCAGGTTTTTCTTCCCTGCCTCTGCTTGAATCATTCCTTTGCTTCTGACATTCCTACAGCCTTTTCCTTTTTACCAAAACTCAGGACAGGGTATAAAACCCAAAGAGGAAAGCTCTGCACAGTCTCAGTGGGCACAAGATATAAGTTAATGTCATTCTTCATTAAGCCTACTAAACTGGAGCTGCATCAGCTACTTATGGATAAACTAGAGCACAATAGCATTTTTTCCTAAGGTGTAGGCTACAGAGAGCAAGCAACATTAAAGCAGACTGACAAGTAGACAGAAGCAGCTTTCTCCTGTTTACTCATGACAGGTGGTGTTCAAAGTATTAGGGAATTCTCTTTTTTTTTTCCCCTGTATGGAATTTATAGATTGAGAGAAGGAGTTGATCTTTTTAAAGCTACTAAGGAATCAAGGTGACAAGTGGAGAGCTGATATCTAATGCTTTGAAAATCAGCTACAGTCCTGTATTTATTATAAACCTATCACAGCACATCCTGCTCTAAGACTTACAGAAAATGTGTTGCTAAGTCCCAGGGAATTATTGATTTTTTAATTTTTCCCCCCCTTCACAGTGATATTGCTTGACTGTGGCAGAGCCAATAACTTCAGGAAGGAGAGGAAAAATAAATAAATAAAAAAATCAATAATACTATTATCAACTGTTGACTACAGTTTAGAGCAGCAATAATCTCCTTTAAAATACTTTGCAGAAGTACCAGTTGACATTCAAGTACAGTATTAATGCCTTGGTCAAATCATTAAATGCTGATAGTATTTGATCTTTGGATGATTTCTTTTTGGCCAAATTACATTTCTGTGGCCACCAGTATCATTTGAACTTCAAATCTGAGCCACATTTGGATGAGAACTGCAGTGTTTGCTGTTGGCATTATCTTTTTGTTACCAGTAAGAGTAATTGGTCCCCTCCCTATCTCCATTAACAGCAGATAGATGTTAACACCTGATACCGATTTGTATGTTGAATTTTATTTCAGTGCCTCTCATCACTGAGGTCCGATTCCTCCAATAATGCATACAAATGATGACTGTGTAGCTTAATTTGTACTTCTCCTCTACATTCTCTTTCCAGAAAGAGAAGGATAATGCTTTGTAAATAAAGTACTGTTTCTGAGCATTTTTCAGATGTTGGGATAGAAAAGCATAGTTTTCTGACAATTCTTAGTTCCTGGAACTTCTAAAAATCTTCAGAAGAGCTGAGCTCCCAGCACATAACAGTTCTGCTCATACAGTAAAGCGTTTTATTGTGCCAGATCTATTTTGGCACTCAAACTGGATGGATTTCACAGAAAACTACCTGTCCAGTCCACCTCACCTGTGCAATTAGCAATTGCACCTGATAAAAGCAGTTGATAAGGTTTCTCTGCAATAGAATCTTCAACGTTAGACTCTTCATTGATATGGTAAAGTGCTGCTAAATATTTTTAAAATGTGTATGTAATGATGAACATGAAACTTGGCATATTTTTCCAGATATCAACTTAACTTTTTTAACTTTAACTCAACTTAACCAAGGTCTACCATAGAGTCAATAACTTATTATATAAGCATTTTAAGGCAGTCCAAGTTAATGTTAAAATGCATTCTAGATACATTACCTAGAAGAACTAGGCAAGACAAGTGCAATTTCAGAGCTAGGGGTTGACAAGTAGCACAGTAGCATTTTTGTTTATGGTATGTGCAAACTGTGGGCAATATAGCACATTAAAACTGAAGCTTTTAACAGGCATTTCTGAAACCATTTATGTAAATATGATGAAACTGCATTTACAGTATAATTTCAAAATAAGTGTTTTATTACTTGTTCATACATCTTGGGTATCAAGGGAAATGTGATAATTCATATTACATTGGGATATACCATGAATCTGTTGAATTGTATAGAAAAAGTATATACAGTGCACATGTTAGTTTAATTCTAGTGGTTTTCTAATGAACTGAGAACTTAAAATTTATCTTATCTTTTAAAGGAGCATTACTCTGAACCCAGCTTATTTCCGGAATCACCTGCGTCAAGCTGCTGTGTTCAGGTGTTTAGAAAGATACTCAGAAGCAGCAAGGTACTCTGGTATTAATAGACTTAGATTTCTAATCATCTCTCTACAGCTGTCAACTGTCTATAATATATATCCATTCCATTTATATAATATATATCCTTTTTTTCCGAAGAAAGTTGGAGTATTGACTTTGCATATATGATATCACATGCAGTAGTACTCCAACCCCTTCAGTCTATAATTAGTGGCTACAGTTAACCTAATGCATGTAACACTCAGTTCTCAGGGCAGAGCGGTAACCTAGTTGGGCTCCACTGCCCCAAAGACCTTAAACCTCAACAGGCACCATCAGTTTTTAACCACTGAACATGCTTAAATTGAAAGGTGTGCATGGCAAAATGTAGTGATAACTTCTTATGCATCGTCAGTACTAATAACACTAGGCACTTACAGATGACTGTTCAACTGAGGACCACAAGGTATAGCACAAAAATATTTCACAAATCATTAGTTAACTAATGGCAAACCAGTCAGCATGAATTAGGCAAGAGACTGAAAAGGTCACTTTGTTCATCATTTAAGATAGATGCTAGTGGTAGAACTCTAGAGGTATTAAAATTGTAACACATTTCGTATAGGGAAGAAGAAAACATTTTCCAAGCAGAGCTGCAGAGAGGATTCAGGAAAATGGTCATCCTTTTTCTGGGCTGAATTTCAGTTGAAAAGATCCTAGATGAACACTTACTTCTACCAGGCATAGCTTCGGCAACAATTTTAGTGTCTACCCACTAGAGTTGTAGAAGTCAAGAAGGGGGAGAAGAAAACAAACATTTTTCCTAGTTAAAAATATAAATTCACATAAGCCTAGAATATTTCACTTGACTAAACTTTTTGAATGTATCTCGCTTTTCAGATGAAAGAGCTGTTTCAAATAGAAATTGAAAAGTGTTGTTCAAAACCCCTGAAGCATTGTGACATTTTCCAGATCACCCTTTGAGAGAGCAATTCCCTTGCCTAATATGAATGGACAGATCCTTCAGAACTCCATTTCACCAACATTATATAGAAAATATATATATATTTATAAAGCAAGTGTCAGACAGCCCTAATCACAGAAGCCAGCTTTTATATGTCACTGGTAACACTTCTGAATCAAAAAAAAAAATTCCAAAAAAAATGGGGCAGAAAGAAGTTGTTACCTACTGGATCACTAACAGCTGAGGTCCACAGAGCAGGCAGGTATTTTAAAACTGTTTTAGGAAAATATGTGGCTCTGATAGATGTCCAATATAGTCATTTCAAACCCACAAGCCACTAGCTCCTCACCAAGACGTGAAATGTCACAAAGAATTCCTTTTTTTCCCCCCTCTTGAAGTTAAACTGAAGATTAACAAAATAAAGACCCACACATACCTTCAAGAACTAATATTTCCTAACGGGCAACATATAATTGCCCAGATTTGAGAAGATAGTATGAATCAGGAAGATACTCATAAATACTAGTTTTGAAATCCTAAGATAGATATTGGTGGAATTGCAGATACAATCAGCAGGTTCACTACATCAGGAGGTAAGAGGGAAAGCTCAGAAGCTTTCATGAGACTGTATGACTTCAGATGGAGAGGAATATTTGGACAGACTGAACCCAAGGTGTTTCCAAAGCCACTGACACCAGCAGGACTCAGTTCAGCCTAGTTTAACTATGTTAACAACTGCACAGAGCTTTCACAGTAGATTGTGTTAAACAAAGCTTTGCACCACTTCTGTCACCTCATTGGAGTCATTGCTCTTGGTCAAACTCCATTAGTGACACAAGTGCTCTCTATCCATTACAGACTGCAGCATCCAGACATTTGGTCATGATTTTCTAATAAGCTTAATAGTATGAGCTGTCATTTACTTCTGCTTGCTTAATGCAGAAGAGCACTGTATATCTCTATCTACTTTTATATAGCCCTCAACTTCCTCCCCTACCATGCACTGTTTAAACTTACTACATTATATGCTAAATACACCTAGAACACTATGAATCTGAACAGGAGAGTTTGGTTGTTAGCAGTACTGCTTAGGACAAGCAGGATGGATAAGCAAGTTTAAGTTGGACTATCTGTCAAGTTGAGATCTCACATGATTTCTCTTATGCCCCAAGGGCACAATACACCAAATTCTTTCCAATAAATTCTAGCTTCAGTTCCAAAATTAAGGAGTAAAGCAAAGAATAGTCAAATGGAATATAAGTGTTTTCAAGTTTATGTGCAATTTTCACTGGTACTTGTTGACCCAATATACCCACATTTGCATTGCTTCCAGTTTTTATCAGCTGCAGAACAATTCCCTTGGAGTAGCACTATGATCAGCTGCTACCATGTAAAGTACAGCCAAAGGCCATTTCCCATTGTAAAGCAATCCTCAAGGTGCCACCAAAGGGGTCAGAGCATCTGCAGGTGATGAATTCTAAAATGCCACAAGCACTTTCACTACAATGTCAGCCAGTAAATATATTTCTCCTCTCTCACCATCTCCAAAGTTAGGAGGATGCTCTCGACAAAACACGATCAAGATTTAAACCTCGGAAGGGAGAAAACCTATTTCAGTTGAAAGAACACCTTAGCCCTTGAACAAATGGGCATAAACACATTATACATAAATTCAGCCTCGGAGTTACACGGGAGTTTTCCAGAAGAATGAGGCTTGGGATCAGCCTACAATAGCAGCCACTAAAAGCATTTTTATATAAGAGACCTGGTCACAGCTGATCAAGAGATTGCTTGATAAGCAGCTCTGAAAATTTAGGAAAGGGTCCTGGACTCAATTCTATCAAGAAAAGAAAATGCTCTTAGAGTAGGCCCGAGGGTAATACACCTTCCTGGGAACATAAGGACTGCTACTAACACTGCAGGGACAATATAGGATGCATACATGCAAGGGCATATGTCAGCTACATGAAGGCCCAGCTGCCCAAGGACAAGGCTGTGAAGCCACAGGCAAGAATGTTAGAGAGGGCACCTGTACTCTAAGGGAGATCCTGGCAGTTCCAGAGCAAGGATTCACCTGAGGCTAGAGTTCTCACACCCAGTGGGCCAGGACTCCAGAGCATGACAAGGTCTGACCCCATGAGCACCAAAGCAATTTTTCTTCCTTACTCCAACAGTCTGCTGATATTGGAGGAACCTTGAATCACTCACAAAATGAAATCTAGTAACTTATAGAAAAAGCTGATTGCCTATTTAGAGGCACCTCTTTAGAGGTTTAGAGCACCTCTAAAGTGCCCCTTTAATCATTAAGTGATAGAGCTCTCATCTCCTGCTAACCAAAACGCAGCGCCGACTTAGCAGTGTCACCATGTGCTGTGAAAACACTCAAGATAGCTCTTTTGTCACGAGCAGGAGCAGGAGAGGCTGGAAGCCAACTGTGTGCACGTAGGGGGAACAGGCTGCCAGCGCCTCCGCCAGAACTAACAGCTCATATTCATCTGACTGCAGAGTGGGGGCAAGCAGACCTGGAGGAGGAGGGAGCCTTAGGATCTTAATAGCTCCAGAAGGGCTGACTCAGCTTTTTGAGATTCCTATTAGCAAACAGGAAGGGATGAGGAGCAGCAAGCACTAGGTAATCTCATTCACTGCACATCAAGTTGGCTCTGCAAGAACCAAACCACTGCTGTCTATACAAATTCTGTATCTGTGTCATATTTTAGCTAGAGACTCAGAATTAAAATGACAGTGGGCAAGAGCTAGGTGAATAGCTTAGGTTTATTTAAAAAAAAAAAAGAAAGAAAAAAAAACACGCAGTTTCTTTATGGAAAGAGATACAAACGCTGGGCTGGGGAGGAAATAGCCTCAACTGGTCTTTCTTTGGGCTGCTATTTTACACATACTTGCATCAGTGCAACCTGCCTTTGAATCCTATCTGGGGTTTCCTCTCAGAGGGGAAGAATTTTATAGTCTCCTAATTGTTTCAGTTTTCCTAAATGACACTTAAAGGAAAAGAGAAAAAGCAGTTGCCATGGAAACAGAACCCCTCTAAACACTGCAAGATATTTTATGTGCCCCTCAGACCATCACCACCAGGAGGGACCTCAGAGCAAAGGGTGTTTCCCTGCTACCGCCTGGGGATCCCGAGCCACTAGGGTCCCAGCTCAGAAGCAGGGGAAGTGCCCCTTTCCCAAAGTCAGAGGATGAAGGGAGCACTCCATACATCAGAGCAGGGTAATATCAACAAGTATTCCCCATCATTTTGAAAGCTTTTCTTCATGCTTGTAAAGAATTTTTATCTACATGGGAGTTGCCACTGGATGAGGAATCTTTTTAGCGTCTTACAGCCACTCTCAGTGATGTGCACAAAGTAGGTACCTACCTACAACAAGACAAATGCTTTAAAATGAGAAAAGCCTCCTATATAAGAAGCATATATTAAACACAGATGCCATCTTCTTTGCAGGAAACAGGGGGTTAATGACCCAGAAAAAAGCAATTTCAAGGACAGCAAGCTTACCTCATCACAGGCCTGGGCAGCAGGCAAGAGTTTTTCTATACCTTTGTAATGCATTTGAGCTCACCAGTGTTCCAAGAGGAGTTTAGTCCTCTGCAGCAGTTAGGTATCACACACAGACAGATAAGGGATTGCCACAATACCTTTGCCCACATTTGGGGACTAGTCTACCCATGAGAAAAACCTGCCTTCAGTAACTACATTGATACTCAGTATTCCCAGACCTACATTTAGTCCTTCATTGTCTGATGATTTTCAGATGTCTCCATATAGCAAAACCAACGTTTACTTAGAGTATGTGGAAAATACCTCAAAATTAACTGCTATTATTTTGTCCACTTTTGAAAGGGAGTAATCACATTGAAAATAACAGCTTCCTACTTATTCCACTTATAAATGTCCTCTTCCTTTTCTAACCTCTAAAGAAAATAAGAAAGGTCATGCAAAAGAGAGCATTGGTGTCTGTTATATCTTCTATCACAGTACCAGGATGCTGAAAGAGGAAGCCAGAAACCACAAGTAGTCTCAAAACATCCAGGCACAAACATTAGAAAAATAAATTGAATAGGAATATTAAAGTCTCTGCCAACCTTTTTATATCTCATTCAAAAAAAAAAAATACACTTACCATTCCAGCACTACAGGCCTACACACTGCAAAAGGCCCCTAACCTTGGCTGAGGCTTTTTATTAGTACCTCTTACAGCAGGTCCAGCTGGGATCACTTGAAGCAGGGAGCACAGGTAATTTTATATCACTCATCAGCCTGCTTATCTTAGCAGCAAGTGGGGCTGATTAGCAGAGAAAGTTACTCTAATGTGCATGGGCTGTGATTCCTTCTAAGACTCTGCATGGGAATACTCCTCTTCCTTGGGGTTTCCTTCCTCTTTGTGCTGTTGAAGGGGACTTGAGTAGTTGATCTCAAGTCTTACCTTCCTCTTTTGCTGCATTTGCAATGAAAATTGAAAACAGAGCTCTTTAGCACTAATACTATCATGGTGCTTGCGTGTATTGCAGAAAATGCAGCACGTTTCTCATGCTGCCTCTTGGTTGTGATGCACTCTGCTGAGTGCTTGCTGTAGGTGTCAGCAGCTGCTGCACAGCAAAAGCCACCTCTGACTCTTTTATTGCCAGTCCTATAAATTTCTGCAGCTGAGCCGAGGAACATGGAGTTCAGGATTTGAGATGCATTTCTCAATTTACATGTGAATAAATATATCTTATTGTCCTACACCACCAAGTGGCCACTGAGCAGATATTGCAAGCCACTTTACTGCAAGATTGAGGCTTACTCTGGTCACACAGATGAGTTTGGCTACATTGTGCAAGTCCACTCCAGTCCTACTAGTAAAAATCATTTGAATTTAACACCGCATGTCCTGAAAGATCAAAGTGCTGAGCAAATCCTCTGGGGATTGTCTTGAAAGCCCCTCCTTGCTGCTCCATATACCATATGCTCCGTATACCATGGATTCTATTCCACGTTTTTTGAGATTTTTTTCATTAATTTTGGAAAAACATATTACTCTTTTCTTTGCTAGTAAACCAAAGAAAACCCAAGCATTGCAAAGTGTTATCCCAAATCTTTTTGTTCTAAAATAGAGAAGGTACCTCCAAATAGAGAAGTAAATCTCCAGACAGCCTTATTCCCGAAGGAAGGATTGTCAGCTTTGCTGCAATGCCTTTAGACGTGAAGCCTTAAAGAAGAG
The DNA here is from genome assembly GCA_032353885.1 of Nothura maculosa. Lineage (NCBI taxonomy): Eukaryota > Metazoa > Chordata > Aves > Tinamiformes > Tinamidae > Nothura > Nothura maculosa. The sequence goes on along the minus strand of JAUBOD010000633.1, from coordinate 6,614,197 downwards.
GTAAAAGCCAGTGTGGTATCTTGAGATATGTGCACAAGATCATAGGCTCTAATTCACTCTAATGAGAGAGAAAGAAAAAGATGTAAATGAGTTTGGTCATGGGCTGAGAATCTTAAATAATAATTTCATAAACAATATTTGCTTAAATAATATTTTATCTAAGTTCTATTTTCAGAGAGCCTCATGGGCTCACAAGTCTCTAACTGAAAGTCATTGTTACTTAGATTTCTAAAGGCCACATTCTCTGGGATGTTTAGATGTGATAGGTACTCACAGGGACTTAGGGATCTGACTCATTGCCTTGTGCCTTCATATATTTCCATTTGCTTTTAATTTGCCTAGATATCTCAATGGGTCCTTTGGTTCCTGCCAGATGTTTAGGTCCCTAAAAACATTTGAGTAACCCAACCAAGAACTGCATTCAGATATAGACCACCTACATATAGCTTTAACGTCCATGCATATTTTAAAAGTGTATTTTTTAAGTCTCACTCATATAAGACACAAGGTGACAGTAGGAAGCATCAGCTGTGACCTATATGAGTTCCCCGATGACCAAGAAAGTGAAAAGGAAAACAAGGTTGGAGGGACTCTCAAAGGCTCTGGCAGGTTTCACATTCTTGCCCTGCTGTGCATGGTACACTGCAAAATGATACAAAAGAAATCTAAGCAGGGACAAAAGCAGACATTGAAAAACTAAGCACATGTGCTTAAAATATAACTGGGAGTCTGATTATTTAAATAAGGACAAATTAAGAAGGAAGAATAAAGCGGAAAGGAGTTTGTCTGAAGTGCCGTGGTACCTAGAGACTATGCCATGATCAGAGTGCCATTGTGCTGAGTGCTCTGCTACGAATTAGTAAAAGAGAGTTTGTGCCAGGAGGATTCACACACCAAATAGGTAAATCAGTCGAATATGATTGCCCTCATTTTCCAGTTGATGCTAGGAAAAGGCAAAAGATGAAGCGACTTGTCTAAGAATTGATTCCAGGTTTGTGCAGGGCTCTACACGTCTCCTCCTCTCAAAGAGATGTGAAGCTGGGAGGAGAAAGTGAAAAGCAATGACAGATCACAAGCTGGATGTCATGCTGTACCACCAACAGGATGGATCCTCATTTCAGCAGATGATGGACCATGACCTGCAGTAGGGATGATAGAGCAAGTGGCTTGTGTCTCTGTATCCCACTGATTGCATTCTCCCCATGGCAGCACTGCTCCAACACAATCCCACAGTAACAGACATTATGGGACAAAGACAGGAAGACACTTGAGGTTAAGGACTAGCCATATTTAAGCTTTGAAATAGCAGCAGTTTAGGAGCATCTAAATCTATTTAACAAATTGTGAACGACGACTTGAAATTGTCCTTTGGCTCCAAAAATATCAGGCTTCAGTACTTGAGAATTGCTCTAAATTCAGATTAATAATGTCTTTCTTATAAACTGGCCACAGGGGGGCATTATCACTCATAGTCACAATAGTGACTTCAGAACTGGTTATTGCCATGGTCAAAGGAGCTGAAAGTTTTGTAGGCAACCTCTATGAGACCAGACACAAAATAATATAGAATAATGTGACAAATTTAATTGAAGTCTTCTCCTACTGTTATGCCACATTCTTATTTATGTTTTGGGTTCCAGACACAGCAAATATCTCACAGCTAAGAGTGGTCCTCTTAGTGTCAAGCAGGTAGTGTTGGAGATGTCCTCTGTTTCATCCATACTTGCTACTTATGTCATTTTTTAGGATTAAGTCCTGGCACCGTTTGAAGTCAACAAGAGTTCTGCCAATGAGGATTTCATCCTTTGTTCATCCTCTATCAGCTGGGCTGAAAATGTTCAATTAGAAACTGCTCTTTGTTCTAGTGCAGTCAAGAGGATTTTTGCCAACGTACTGAATGAGAGTTGGATAAAGCTTAGGGCTAAACCCTGTCCTTATGCAGAAAACCATGGTCCTATTGAATTCCTTTTCTCCCAGTGAAATTAATGGGAGCTGTATGCAAACATCTAAGGGCAGATTTAGTTCCTGTTTGTAACAATATGTTACCCCCTGATACTGGGCCTGCTTGAAATGTTTATTGTTAAATCCTTGTATTTTTGGTTATATCTCATTAAGAACATAATACAGCCTTGCAAAATACACTCTGAAAGGGTATTACAACAGGATTGGGATTACTATTTGTAAGACACTTTTAACTAGGGGGAAATTTCAAATTCAATTTACAGTAATGTCAGAGCACAATTAATATATAGGCAATGATAAGGGGAACATGCAGAAGCACACATTGATAGCACTACATCAACAAATAAACTTTTGGTGCTGGTAATTAGGTACACAAGATTATTATATGTTTAATTGACTAAAGTGACAATTTGGAATTACATCTAGTCACATTTAATTGGATTTGGACTCTCTAGAGGAAAGGAAATGGAGAGCAGCGTGGAGAAGCAGCCATAAAAGCAAACTGATTTTCTCAAGTCTGTCAAGACTCTGCATTAATATCCATTGCACAATAGTTTTTAATATCCCCCATTCTAGAAAGAGTAATGCAATGGCTGTAACAGACAGTGGGAGTACTAAAGCATACTCAATTAGGTACAAAGATAGCTGATTGCTTTGGGGTTTTTTGTGTGTGTTTGTTTTTTTAAGATACAGTTTAATCAAAGCTGAAGTACATCTGAGTTTGCCTTAGATGATGATACCCTTTGACAAACTAGAGGGTGCTCTACATTTTCATGCTGTCCTACAATAAATTTACTTATATTTAGTCGATTTCACAAGGAAAGAGAAAGAGAGAGAGAAAGAGAGAAAGAGAGAAAGAGAGAGAGAGAGAGAGAAAGAAAGAAAGGAGAGAGAGAAAGAAAGAAAGGAAGGAAGATCCAGTCATTTTTGAGAAAGCATTAAATATTTCCTCACAAT
>JAUBOD010000633.1:6590256-6611178 GCA_032353885.1 Nothura maculosa | reverse complement strand
AGAAAGGAGAGAGAGAAAGAAAGAAAGGAAGGAAGATCCAGTCATTTTTGAGAAAGCATTAAATATTTCCTCACAATAAAATACAGAAAAGCCATCAAAGAGAAAAATAAGGGCTGTTCACTTGCACATAGTTTAGATATCTAAAAATGATACTAATGTCTGTCTTAAAATTGGACAAAGATTGAATGTTATGTGTAATCTTTTGTTAGAAACTTCATGCTACAATCTTTTAATGTTATCTTCTTTAAATATTGCTATATGCATTCTTCTATCCCTATACACTCATTTATTCTGCTTTTGTCACCAGGAGCGCTATGATTGCTGACTATATGTACTGGCTGTCAGGAGGCACTGAGCAGCACATAAGCAAGCTCATCAAACTGTATTGGCAGGTAAAAAATTGATAGCCCAACTAGGAAGGAGGTGCCTATCTCACTATTAAGACCAAAATGAAGGATTGCTGCTTAAAAGACTGCCGACAAAGGTAGCTCTTGGGCATATCAATCAACAGGACACTATATAGTACTACTGTATTTATAATGAAGTAGATTTTCTTGGACTAATTTTAAGGGCAAAATTCAAGGTTGTTAACCCTTGGCTCATACTTCAATTTTATGGACTACTATAAAATTTAATTCTAGATACTGTATGGTCCCCAAAGCTATTTTTTTGTGAAGCCTTCCTACCTTAGTGACACTTTTCTTTTGCAATTTGCATGATAGTAATCCTCTGACACCTTTCCAAACTCTTCAACTGGAAGGAGCGGGGAGGGAAGACCATAACAAATGGTCTCAAAGAAACCTAAAGTGCTCTGTGAAGGATGACTAGTTAAGACCCTAGTTCTACAACGATTACTTATGTGAGGAGTAGGCCATTGACTTCAATGAGACTTGTCTCCTGAGTGAAACTTTCCTATTTGAATTAGCACTTCAGCCACATCAGCACAAATCTGAGTTTAAGAGTAGCTCCAGCTGCTCTAAGCAGAGTTCTCACAAACTCGAGTGTAAATGGATGATAAACCCTTTGCTGGTAGGAGTTCATTGCTACGGGAGCTAAGAGCTCCACACTGTGTTCCAGTCATCACAGAGTACTGATGCAACCAAAGCCCATTTCAGAGGGAGTGCAGCATCCAAGGCCTCAGACACTGAAAGGCCTCCCAGACTCACATTCCTGCTTCCTAAGTCTAGTCTGGTGGCAGTGACAGCAGGCACACAGAAAATAAATAAATAAATAATCACAGAGCTGTTATCTTGACCAAACCAACTTATGAACCGTCCTTACTCTCTTTGGCTGAGTTCAACTTGTGGTTCTTCTCAGAACTAATTTCGGTTCATAACAACCATTCCACAGGCTCTGTCTTACAACTAGCACAGCTCTCAAAGGATCATTTCATGGACTGCTCTTTGATGAGATGGAAGACGCCAAGTACAACTTACTTTGGTAACTTGGTAAAAATGTTTAGTAAAAATACAGAAATAATGCATGCTCCTTTTCATAAAAAGTTGGAGCCTGATTCTTTTTCCACTTATTTTGGGTTAACCTGTTAAGAATATCACTGGCAACAAGAGGGCTTGTCCTTGTACTGTGGTATGGGAAGTAGTGCAAAATAGGTCTGAATGAAGCCAGGGTAATAAAGATCAGAATCTTGTCTTTTACTTTTGCACATAAAATTCTTCCTTTTTTGAACTATTATTAGTTGCATTCTTATTGGTAAAATGGAATAAATCTCAGGGCTGGGAGCTGTTGAATATCAGTACTGCTGTGAGTGCAAAGTGCATCTCATTCAGAGAATTACCCACTGGGCTAGTGTTTGCAGTGTCTGTGAACCTTCTTATATGCTTTCCAGCAGAGAATTTCTTCTGTATAGAATAGTTTGATTTTTTTTCCCCTACTGGGTCAGACTCGTTTAAAATCTGGAGTTCACAAACAGGTGCTACCAAGGGGTCATTTCTTTGAATAGAATATCTTTTTTTGTCTCTTAACACTGGTCTCCATTGATTCCCCTTCTTGATGTCATGGCCATGAAGCTTCAAAGCCTTAACCTTTAAAGAAGGAGCTGTCACCGCTATCCCCTCACCCAGGAGTTCAGAGTGTCCTGCTATGCAACAAGACTAGAAAAAAAAACATTGCAAAGGACAAGATCCACGAAGATACCTTCTTACTGGGTCTGAACCAGAAGCTGTGGATCTGGAAACACAAGCTACGATGGGAATTACCCAGACCAGATGAAATGTTACTACTGGACTAGATGATCTCCAAGAAGTCCCTTCCAACCTTGAATATTCTGTGATTCTGTGAATCACTTCTAGCCAATTGCATCATCTTAAAAATAGAAAGGGCCAAAGGATTTTGAAAGTGTTAGGATTCTGGTTAATCTCTGCTTCAGTTCAGAGCTCATTCTGTTCCTGATGGAGAGCTCACACACAGGCTTCCCTGCACCACAGTGGTGCCAATAGGCACTGCTACGCTGTCTGTGTTCTCTCTTACCATGTCTTTTCTGCTTCTTTCACCTGAACCTGAATTACAGTCTTTGCCTGCAGAAGCTTGGAGGTAACAGTAGAGATGTAACCATTTGTTTGATCCTCCATCCTGCTTGGTTTCACTGGGAGACATAGATTGCTCTGCAATTTTGTGCCTTTTATGCGTATGCTAGAGCGTGGGCTAGGCTAAGGATTCAGTGATATCTATATGCTGACACATGCAGTACAGGCAGCTGGGTGCCCAGTACTGCTCCCACTCAAGTTAATAGCTAGCACTTAAGAAACACAGCTCGTGAAGATATCTCCCAGCACCTCCTTCCTGCTCTGATGAATTCTATGCATTCAGCAACAAGGGCAACTTCAATGTCCTTAGTGCACACAGCAACAATTATACAGTATGATAGAGAACATGACACTGCACTGGGATGTTCTACCACGGAGAGACCAAGCAGAGATAGCATTCACTTTTTTTATTAATATTCTCTCTATTTCACTGTGTAAAGCTGAAAATAACTTGTCACGACCATATATGCTCATGTGCCTTTGTAACCAAAGCAACAGCTATTGATGCACGCGCTTCTTGCTAACTGTTCCTCTTCCCCAGAGCTCTGCAAGGTTGCCTCACAAGCGTGAGCTACATTTTCTGAGGAGGAAGGGAAGAGATGCTGAACAGGATAATTTGTCTTTCACTTTTGTGAAGATTTTCAGATGAGAAAAACTTAAAAGATCTGTCACTTCTTGCTTTGATCAATAGGTCACGTATATAAAACTTCTTGGGTGCTATTGACTACTTTTATTTCTGTGATTTTTTTCTGTTGGATAAAGCCTCTCTGAAAGAAGCTTTTCCTTCCACTGACTTCCTTACTGCACAAAATTCAAGCTTTTAATTGACATCTGCAAAGCTCTTTATTATTTATTTATCTTACTTCTAGATCATTGTCTTTCTCTCTTGATCTATTCCTCATGCTCAGAGCAATCTTCCTTAATCTTTTATCTCCTTTTGTTTCCTTCTCCTGGAGTATGTTTTGTACTTCACTTCTATCCCTGACATCAAATGCCAAGCATCCTTTTTCTTAAAACTCTTCTTAAAGCATCCTCAAATATTTTTCTCTCCACTTCTCATTATTAACTCTTTCTTCTTCTTCGGTAGTCATCTATTTGGTAGTCCTCTTAGATGTACTACAAGATTTGTACTGTCATAGATTTTTTAAGGCCAGATGGGCTCATAATGATGAATCTGAATTCCTGCATAAAAACACCACAGAATTTCACTCTTGCCTTCCTGCATTAGCACCAATAAATAAGAGGTGAAGCCAAGAGTGCCTTTGAGAAAGTTATTCAATCTCAATTTAAAGAGTTTAATATTAGACTATCTACTATTTCCCTTCCAAAAGATGATTTGAGGCATGTTTGTCTCTCTTTTTTCCTCCCCAGTTAATAAATTGGGATCACATTTGTCCAGTACTAACTTCCAGCAATTTATATTATGCTTTCATCTTCGAAAGCTTAAAGATCTTCTAGCACTTGTTATCTTCTCCCCAAATACCTACCTATGGATCATGATCAAGGTACCTTTAAATATTCCTTTTGATTAGCTTTTTGATAAGCTTTCTTTGATTATCCCCTTTAAAGTAATATATTTCTGGAACTTCTGTATAGTGATATGTAATATCTAATGCCCTGTGTTGTTTTTGAATATTAATACAAGTCTTCCATTCCATTCAGAGATAAAGGTATAGTGTTGAAGAGAGCTGGAAAAGTAATTTGCAATGCATAATGTTATTCAATAAGCTAAGCCATTTCCTCTGTTCACCAAGTATATTTTAAAATATTGTAGTATTCTGTTAGTTGAAAATATACATTGCAAATTAACATATAATCAGATAGATTTATTTTTATATTTTTTCATAACTCACTATGGAATAAATGCTGGGCGATTTGTGTGCTGGCCATTGGGCCAAAAATTGGCCAGTTAAACAGAATTCATCAAATGAAATAATTATGTGAAAGTTATTAAATTGTATCATGGTGACTATTTACAGAGTTGTAGCAACAAGACAAAAATTTAACACTGTTTATTACTATTGCCTGGTAAGCTTTTTGGCAGTTATTGTTAGCATTTCTACCTGGAAAGAGCCAAACAAATAATAGACTTAGAGTAGTGTATCCTCTAGAGTCCACCCTTAAACTGTCTAATTTGATTCATACCTCTGTAAACTATTTCCATTGACTAACATTTATGCAATACACCTTGAACATTTTAATCTACTACCACATTACAATTTCATTAAACATATAATGTCATCAGAAATGAACTTTGCCAGTGTCTTGAATATCACAGCCTGATATTTCACTAATATCTGGTAGTGATATTTTAGTAGCGAGCACCTTGACCACCTAGTTTATAAACATCTCCAAGCTGACTCATCAGCACACTACACATTTAATTGCCTTTACTACTCCATTACAAAAACCAGGTGGCCTATTTTGCACTAACAGTTCTGCCCCAGCGTCCCTTCTGCAGTTATACTCATAGTCAATCAGGGCTTTCCAAAGTCTATTATTAGGGCATTAGTCTTGCACCAATTGCTTATGCCCCAACAATGTATTTGTGGCCAAAATAAAAAAAAAACAGCAGAGCTTCAGGTAGGCATTTCAGAAGCTTTTAGGTTTATATCTGTATACCTCCATAACTCCATATAATAAATGCCTTAATTGCTTAATGCAGCCAATGTGTGTTTGCCACAGCTGACATGGAGACCTTTACTTTGCACTGGAGCAAATTGGGCTTTTAGCTTTAGAGATTTCCCATTCAACCCTAGATTGCTCTGTATTGTTGCTCTTAGCACATTTAAAATACCATATCTGGGAGCACATGGAGCTCGTAAACTTACATTTCTGAGAATATTTATGTCAGCTAAGCTCAGCGTAGCAGCGAAAGATGCCAGGAGGCACTTGCCTTGGCTGACATGGAGGATTCAACTATTCCGACATTTGTTTTGCTCAGTCGTTGTTATTACGAACATCAGGTGTTTCCAGTTCAAAAATCTGGGCTGTTTGAAGCACAGAATAACTTACATATTGTGCGGTAAAGCAAAATATAACCCTGCAAGGTGGTCGCACAGCTTCAGTGCAGTGACAAGTGCTGTCAGCTTCAGGGTTCAGCTTTTTTCCACACCTTGAGGGGTCGCAATCCCAGGCACAAAGTTAAAGGAAAAGTACTGCCAGTAGCAAGAACGTCCTGCACAGTCCTGGCCCATGGCAAGGCCCATCGGCAGCCCCACACGCTGCCGCTCAACCCCTGTCCTGGTGCAGAGCACTGGGTTTCCAAGCTGGCAGCACCACGGAAGATTTGGAGCCTTCCGAATGGAATGACTGATATGAGCTGACATGGGGCCCTGCCGGACAGCCTGGCCATCGTATCAGTGAGAAAAGGCATTTCTCATCAGTTCTTGAGGCTATTTCAGCATATCACACTCTGCCACACTTCACTGCAGAAAAGTCCCTCTTGTCATCGAAGCTGGGGACATATCCCATTGAGGTCAATGACTGCTCTGCGTGCAGGCAAAATGCCTCTGTCTCATTGTGTCAGAGGTTTGTGGCATTTGTTGCTACCTTAAGAATTAATTTTAATTTTTCTCATTCCAGAAAAGAGGCAATTTTTCTCATATGCCTCTTTTTAAAAACCAATAGGTCCTCTTCACTCTGTGACTCTATTTGTGACCACATTGAAGGACAGCCCTTGCTTTGATGCACTGAACTTTTCATTTTCTGGTGGAAGATTGAGATGTAAATATTTTCCCTTTGTCTTGTATGTTACAAGAACAAAAGGATTTTGACTGCTGTCCTTTCTTGAGGACCCATTTCTACAATACCATGCCAGCACAATCCCAAGGGGGACTGGAGCTCCACACAACATCTGCAGTGCACTGCTAGTAAAATATAACTCCCAGCATCAAAAATAAGCATAATTCTGCTCTCAGACATGCCAGCAAAAATGTGGAGTAATTGAAAACTGGATTGATAAGGCAAATAACATAACAGAGAGTTTCTATCATGTTGATGCTGCTTTGGGAGCTTTTTACTGCTGTTGTTATTGCTGGTATTTTCATTCCAGAAATAATTCTGCATGTTCAAAATCAAGGGATTTAACATTTTTCTTATGCTATTTCTTCCTTAATAATATCTACCTCCACATATTTTCTACCTACTGCTATTTTTCAAGAACTAGATCATTCATGGTAAAATTACTGTTGCTTGAATCATACTTGTATTTACATGCTAAGAAAAGTTATTAGTTTAAATGTCATACTTATTAAAACAGATGGGTTAATTATCCTTAATTTCAAGAGAGATGGATTTATTCAATACCAGCTGAATGTAATAGGCAACGCGTATCTTGGTTGTAGCTGGTAGCTGTTGAAATCCCAATATGAAGCATAATACCAATCCAATTAAAGTTTTAGCTGTTAACAGAGGCCCATAAATCATACCTCAAAGATGCTCAACGGGAACAACCCTAGCGAGAAAAGCTCCATAACATTTTAAAAACCCACAGGGTAGCTCAGAAGTAATGTGCAAATTTCAGGAGCAGAATTAGGCTTTTACTGGATGGTGAGGCAGAGCTCTAAGGTTTACAGAAGGAACCTGAGAAATCAATATAGAAAACCAGCCATTTTGTGCCATTCTCATATCCTCCTAGTCCACCTGAGCTGCACATTCATTATCCCCTTCTCTTTCTTTGTACCCCATCTCCTTTCTCCAGGGAGATGAAGCTGCGGACAGGAGTTTGCACTGTACCAGGATCATTACTAGCCCTGCAGTTTCCCATTTGGACATACACTCTTAAAGAGCTATAGAGGACATCACACAAAGAGAGATAAAGTGACTTTTCAAAAGCATCTCTATATACCATCAGGTTGTCTTCTATATATTAGCAGCCCTTCAGCCACATAAAGTAGTTTGCTTTTGTAACAAATCAGGCATGATTTTTCACTGCCCCTTTGAACAGCGCTGTCCATTTTGGGGGCTAACCACATCAGTCACCATCCCCAGCTGTCTGATTCATCTCTTCACATTTCAGTTGAATTCCCAAAAGATGTTGAGCTTAGTGCTAAGAAGGACCGACATCTTGTTCACTTAGTTACTCTGTTTTGGCTTCTTTTTATTTTTTTCTCTCTTTTTTCTTTTTTTTCATTTTCCTCCTTCCTTTGGTGCTAAAGGCCCTAAAAAAGCTCCTAAAGCAAATATTCCCCAGTTCTCCTAGGAGTATTCCCTCCAGTGACCAGTGTCATTCCCAGTCTCTCAAACACATGCCCAGATGCTGGGATGGGTTCAGATGCCAGGTTTTGGCCAATGGAGGTAACTGCTTTCCCGCAAAGCATTCAGCAACACTTGACCTTTCAGTCTGCCCGTCTGATCTAAGACTTCTCTGCAAGGCCAGGCTCCCAACGCTGTTTGACCGAGCACACTGCATAATCTCCCTTTGCAAATACAGATGGCCCTGCTGTCGCAGGGACAGGCGACCTGCAGAGGACCTGCCAAAGACCTGCAGAGCACTGATGTTGGGCAAATGGCATCTCCCCAAGCAAGCTGAGCAGCCCCGCGGCTCCAGACAAAGCCACGGCAAATTGCCTCCCTAGAATTATGGTGTTTCTCACTATGGAAACCCTCTTATCCGTAAGAAAGGTTGCCCTTTCTTAAGCATTAACAAGCTGGTTGAAAGCAGGGGGATTTTGGCTAATATCTACCCATCAAGAATAACTGGCATGTTCCAGAAGGCTACTCTTTGATTTTTGCATCCACTGCCCCCATCGACTGCTGGCATCAATGAGTGTGAGGATCAGCCTGTAACCACAGTTAGGGAAAACCAAAGCACTTCACATTCCCTCCCACGACAAGGTGGAAGGGGAAGATCTTTGGCTTGTGGCGTGTGGCATGGGTGCTGAGGTCTCCCATCATGTTGGTGATGGGACCCTAGGACAGCGAGTGTCCCCAAACTAGAATTGGGCTTCTGCATCCCAATTGATTGCTCATTTTGTCATGCACTAGTAGCTTGTAGCAGGACCTGCACTAGCAGCATCCAGATAATCCTTTCCTTAACTCTTTTATTCCATTTGCACTTCTTTAATGAATAGTGATAGCTTTGGGAGGACATAAAGCATGGATTTCTTTTCTCCTAACCATAGAGAGGCTCGTACTGAAATATCAATAGATCTCAGAGTTGAAGGTAACCCATCTGGAACATGTCTGCTTCTGCCTTTTACAACTCAACAGAATGCAAGGTCTACCTCCATGTTGCTCTGCAAATCCGCTTTTAAAAATATGCTGCATACAAAATAACTGGCAAAGACTTAAATACATTAATAACTTAAGAACTTCAATAAGCTGATATTTCATGTGGCCTACATTAATGGGAAGGCATTACATGGCAGATAAGCAGAAAGTTCTCATCTATTGTATAATACATAATTTATTCATGCCACAAACATAGTGAGAAAAGGATATGCTCTGGCATTCAGTCTACTTACTTTTCCCACGAAAAAAAAATAAAAATAGTGTAAGAGGATCATGCTGGTGAGAAGATAGTCATATCAGAACAGCAGCAGACTTAGTAGTTAGGCTGCCAGATATTTCTTTATGGTTGGCAAGATAGAGAGCAAAGCATATAGGTTGCACTGCAGTGCACCCATAATTCTACCTACCACCCTAAGAGTGGAAGCAGTTCATAGAAGAGGCTAACGGCTCTACCCTGACTGATGTCATTACATTAATAAAAATCATCAATAAAAGCATCAATTCCTACTGTAATGTAAATGAGACAGTGGCTGAGTGGGCACTGCAGCTGCAAGATAAGGCACTAGAAAGATATCTAAAATTTGGCTAATTCTAGATGTCAAGATAATTGGATTTTCAAAATTAAACCTTTCTGTAGTTGAAGAGGATTAAGGGTTAGGGACTGTAACAAAGAAATCTACTGTCACCGTTATGAAGAATTTGCAGCTAGTGTGCCATTTTTCTTCTTCTGTATCTGCTATAAGCAAAATGGCAAAAGCTTCATAAAAATATTGCAGTAGTTATATCATTTGCCATCAAAAGTTGGCATAGGAAAAGTCTGTTTCTTGTGCATCTACTTATTCATTTTATGAGCTCTTAATAGAATTCTAGTGGGCACTGAAGGGACAATATAGGATTGTTTAGAGTAAAATTTAGGTTTTATTAAAAATCCAAATCTACCATATGACAGAGGATAATGATATTGCAAAGCCAAGGTGCTTAAGAACAGAGGGATACATGGTCATAGTTCAAATTAAGGAAGATCTACTTAAGTCTCATTAAACCAAGTTTTCTTTTGGAATATCTTTTGACTTTTTAACTGCCATGAAAGCAATATACATTCCTCAAAACCTTGTGAATGAATCTGTTTCATGAAAGAACTAACTGATATTTCAGTAGAAGAGCTGACAACTTAAATACTCCTTGCAATACTCTCTTTCCAGATGGCTTCTCCACAGACTTTCTCTGATTCCACACACTTCCAAGGCAGGGATATAAACCACCTGACGTGGCAGGGCATGAGTCAAATCCATAACTACAGAAGAAAATCTTCCCTATGATCAGATTATTCTGCAACTTCTTCTTAAAAGAGCTTTTCTTTTTATTTTTTCCTGAAGCAATAGTCTTGGCCTACCACTGAGAGGAACCACCCCTATGGATGAACTTGTATGATCAGTGATAGTCCTTATGTTACTGTATGTTGCTAGAGAAGGCCTTTCCTATAGCTTAAGGGCACCTCAAGGCCTTTGTTTTCTCAAACTCTCCTGGGGTGGAAGTCTGGAGTGTTACACCACCTGATGAGATAACACTGCAGAGCTCACTTGCAAGATAAACCATCATCTTTATCTTTCTCCATAGCTGGAGCCTAGAGATAAGCTTAACTGCTACCTCCATACTCAAAAAGAAGCCTGGCAATTCTTCCACTCCAAGTCTACAGCAGCAACATCCTCCATGTATCAGAAAGCAGTTTTCATACATAATACTTCTGATGGAAAGACACCAAAACACATGAAAATGGGAAAAAAAAGTTGACCTATCCTCTCTCAAAAGACTCTGGCGAAAAGTCTAGTGGAGCCCTTGTAATTTTCTCCACAGTTTGACTGTATCTTGACTATCTGCATGGTGTATGCCACGATAGACATGATGTTCTGCATTTCCTGGACACATTGGCAGACATTTCTCTGTGAATAGGGACCTCAGTACATAAAGGCTTAAGCATGAAAATCTTCAGGGATTTCATCGTATAAAGTTTTCTGCTCCAAAGTTTTTATGGGCTGAAGTTTTATATCCTTAAAGACTTTAGCCCATAAAAATCCAAGAGGATAATAAAACAAATAGCATCTATGTCCAGGGTCAGTAGCCTGGGGGAAAAAAATGCTCTTGGGTAATAATACCTTCACCAGCAGTATTGACCAGAAACCACAGATCTATTTTTCCCCCCTTTGCCTGACATTTTACCGTTATTGCCCTCAGAGCCGGTCACTATTTGCATGCTGTGCGGCGTATCTATGGGTACCTGGCAATGCACACATATTATAGGCATGACTTTGAGCTGCTCTCAAGGATGATGAATCCAAAAATGAACTTTGCAGGCAAATGCCAGGAAAGCTATTCCCCCACACCCACAGTATATGTCTGGTCCAGCCGCCCACCTCTTTGTCTCTCTACCTCACTCTATATATTTTACATCTGAAGTGGACAGATACATCCAGACATATATTCACATTACTTCTGATTAGAAAATGGCTGCTGAGCTATAGAAGGACAGGAGAAAACCCAATATCAAGCACAAAATTTGAGTTGGTGCCTATATTTACACATGAAATTGAGTAGTTGCATGTTTGCCTAGTCCTCTGCTTTTCTTAAAATTTATCTTGGAAGGCTTTACAGGTACCCTCGTTTTGTTACTTATCCTGTAAGTGCCATGAATGATAGGGAATTTAAAGTCTATCAAAATACAAAAACTCAAAATCATTTTGCTGTATATCACAGCAGACTGCTAGGTATTTCTGGAGAGAACGGGCCCAGCTCCATTCACAGGTCCCTGAACTCTTGGCAGGGAGACACACTTGCTATTTTCTGCTCCGGTACCTGCAGGTCTGTAGAGGTAGCCAGAGACAATGAGGATGTGTCTGCAGACAGTTTTCTTCTCATCTGAAGGGACATTATGACCACCTTAGGTGGTCATGGTACTATCATACACATTTAAAGCTTGTTAATTGTCCAGGGACAAATACTTTCCACTTGAGACCACTCCCAGCTTAGTAAATATCCAATAACAGTGGACGAAAGGCAATGATCTAAAATACAACCAGGTCCCCAGCGTTGTTCTAGGCTGTTCCTGGCAGAGCACCCGGTGTAACTGCATTCAGGGTGCCTGCAGGACATCTACACAGAGCAAGCATGTCAGTCATTGTTATTGCATTTCTGCACCCTCCGTGCAGACAAACACAAACACAACAAACGCAATAAACGCAACAAGAATAAGCAACATCAGACCATAACTGAGGATCTTGCATCACGGGCAGGTTCATGTTTTTACCCAGATAACCTGGTGCAGCATCACAGATCCTCCAGTCTCCTGGAAGGGCTGTCCATCCTTGCAGACAGGACCGTGCATCCCTCGCAGCAATCCATAATGTCCCAAACGGGGCTGTGCCCAACTGGGCACCTCCTCAAGCACCAGCAGCACCGGCTCATGGGGGTTGCCAAGTGTGAAATCCCCCTCCCTGCATAGGGCTGGCACATGCATCATTAGAGTCATTTTTAAGGGATGACAAGGTTCATAAGCTTCGCATTGCCCTCTGCACAGGAGTGAATTTTACTCTTAATGCAAATGGTGTTTAAATGCAATATTTTAAGACTAATACTCTGTACAGACACACTGTCTGATTCATGCCAACCCAAGGGGTAATATGAATGCTTAGTATTCTTTAACCAGCTCTAAAGGACTGAATAAAGCCCGCAGATGAAAGATGTGACCTTCAGAGAGCATGGCATCACTTTTTCTTTTCATCTAAAAGATAATTTATCTAATACCTTTCTCCTCATTGAAGACATAGGCATGCCGCACTGAAAACTGTTTACAAATGTTCTATCTCCATTAAATTGATTTTCTGAGTATAGATAGGCAGTGTTTTCTGGAACTAATTTAAATTCCCTCTAATTAATATTCAAGACCAAAATATGTTATCTTTGCATGACTGTGCAATTATTAAAGGGAAAAATATAATCTGTGAAAGTAATTATTTTTCTTTTTTTTTAATATTTTAACTAGCCGTCAGCCAACATGAAATGTATCCCTTCTTTGCCTTCTTTTAGGCTATGATTGAAGAAGCCGTCACTAGAGAAGAATCTTTTTCAGTTATGTACACACCATTTGTGACAAAAGCCAAGGCCGAGAAAATAGAAAAGATGAAGGACATTTTCACTAAAAAGCACCCTGATTATGTAGAGCACATATATACAGGTAACAGGAGATTTCACGTGTTCTTAAGCACTGCATACTGTCTGCATGAGTGTGGCTAACCTAAAAGGAGATTAACAGCTTGATCCTCTACATTCCTACACTTCCATGGGGTAAAATTAACCTCTGAGATTTGCTGCATAGCATTGCACTTGTTTCAGGAAATCAGGTCAGCTCTAAGGCAAAGCACAAACTTGATGCTGCTCATCCCCACTAAGATGATTTTTGTCCATGAAACGTCATGTTTCCTGTCTGAGTGCCATTATTGCAACAAATCGTTCATGTACTTTTGTGGGGTATCATGGAGACAGCACAGCCAGTGTCCAGTCCATCCCCATCACTGTGGATGCACACAGGTCACCGGCCCTTCAGTAGGGCCTTTGATTTCCAAAAATACCCTCCTATAGGTAAGTGCTAATTCACTGATTACCACCTTCGAGAACATCTCAGCTGCAGGGATGTGACTGCACAGCCAGTTTTCCTCCGGCTGTTCAGGACAAGCAAGATCCTGAGCAAGCAAGGGCTTTAGGGAGCCCAACACTATCTCCTGGCAGGGTAGCATCTTGCAGAGGAAACACACACTTAAATTCTGGTGACTGCAGCTATATGTCAAGAGGAATAGGCATGACATTTTGGAATAAGGCAGGGGGCTAGAAGGCATTTCTCCCGATCGTTAACCTGGCGGCTTGGAGCATAGTTGACTCTGGTGGTGCTTGGCTTTGAGCTGATGATTGAAAAATATAAAGGGAAAAGCGCATTTCTCAGGTCAGCTGCTGGGAAGCATCTGTGTTCATCACGCCAGCTACATCTGGAGCTTGCCCCTCACTGGCACTTGCAGCAGGGTGGTCCTGAGGCTGATGGGCTGTCACCTTCCTGCAAGAGCTACACCAGGCTCGCAGATGAAAGCCTTATTTGTGACAGCACCGGCTCGGCCAGGACACTTCCCAGATAAATAAAGCTTCCAAAACAATAGCTATTGCACCTTTTAGGGAGGGAAATAAAATCTGTTTGAAAAACAAACAAGTAGGCATTAGGAAACTCAGTGTTTACAACGAAACTGCAAATATTTATCCCCAGCAAACTTGTTTTGTTTATTTCACTTTGCTTTAGGAAATCCTTATAAAACTAGATCACTGTTTTGCAAGGTGTAGAGCATGGCTCCACTGGCAGTTTTACTGGCGCAGTAGTTTTTGTTTGGTTTGTTGATTTAAAGAGGGAAAACAGGGACTCATTTCTCATGGAGTTTTTAAAGGGCCTGTCTTTTGTGTCTGTCTACTTGCAGATGTAACTTTGTGGAAAGCTTCCAGGAATAAAGGAATAAAAGTATTGGCATTGAAAGGAAAAAAATATAAAACTTCCAGAACTTGACTGGAAAGAAAGAGAAATTCATATTCACATATACCCTCACTTTATAGCAAGGGTGAGACTTTCAAAAGCACCTAAGAAGCAAAAATGTGCAAGTTTTGCACTGAAACACAGTAAGATTTGTGTTCATAAATCATTAGGTGCTTCTAAAGGTGTCACTGGCCATTTTTTTCACTCATAATCAAGAAGGAAAAAGAAGGGGGAAAATAAGGATGAAGTATAAGACCTGGTCCTGTAGAATCCTCCTCCAGTTAGAAGAATTACTTCAATTTTATCCAAGCTTTCCTGATCCTGATCCTTTTTAGGATCACTGAAGTGTCTAGGAATTAAATAAATATTAAATAATAAAGCTGTGATCATGCCTGAGCATGTTGTGGGTATGTTTCCAAGGAGGGTAGCTCAGGCAGGACCTCTTGAGCAGCCTGGTTCTTTCCTGTCCTAGAAATGTTCTCAGACAGAACAGATTTGGGTCATTCCGCTGGACTCAACACACCAATAACTGACAGCAGTGGTCACTAAGTCTGCTGGAGCACTAGGGGGTTCTTAACTTACTGTTCTGACCTTGCCCCAGATCACAAAAGCTCCCCAAAAGCCATCACCACCAAGGGTAGCTTGTTTCCAGTGCGGGACTCCCGATCGTTTGACCTGTGGGACCCTGTCTCATGTAGAAGAAATGTAAAATCTGAGCTGAATTGTTTGAGTAGGGAGGTTAAAACAGCAGACATCTCATGAGCATATACTTTAAATGACCTTCCTATGCAGTCCCAATTGTACATCCAACTGCAGGTCCAGTCAGGTGCATGGAAAGGGCTGAATTGGTTTCAAAGCTTGCCCAGGAAGAGAGGCAGGCACATGCTGAAATGAAAGCATTTGATGCAGCCTGTTTCCAACCCGAGAAGCCATCAGGAGCCCAACATGCGCTAAGAGAAACATCAGGTCCATGCAGTGTGATTTATGCCAGGTGAAGTCCAGGGAGCTCTGAGTGGCTCCTCCATTTGTCACAGCGGCCACGTTGCTGGCATGTTAAAAGCAGAGCCTGCCGAGGACAGAGCAGTGCTCGGCAAAAAGTGACACCGGCCTTTAATCTGGGTTTGTTTTCTGCAGGGCAAGGGGAGGGAGGGAAGAGCTGAATGGAAAACACACAGGAAACCTGGGGTTACGATGGTGGTGGTGATGGTTAAAAAAAAATGCCAAATCCACTGGGAAATTAGACTTTGTAATTTCATGGAGCAACTGCAGCTCATCTTTTAATGAAAGAAAATAAGGACAGTGTGTTACTGAAGTAACACATTCTGCTAATTATGCTCTGGAAAGAGCATAAATGGGAAGGAACATATTTCATCACTTGTGTCAGCAAAATTTAAAATGTTGATGAAAAATGTTGCAAAGTTAGAAATTTCAGAGCCTGGTTCCAGCTGGATGGGATTGCTTGGTAGCTTCTGCTCTGGTAATTTTTTCCAGGTTACATATCTTTCCCTCTAAACTCTTTGGGCTTCCTATTTTTTTCCTGCAGAAAAGTAACTTACATTTGAACCAAAAAGAATTTTGATAGCAAAATATGCTTTCATTGTCCATTCCAGATCCTCATGGATTTCATATCTTGCCACAGACAACAGACTGGTCCTCTCTGCCTCCTCAGCAGTATCTTCTGACTCTGGGCTTCAGAAACAAAGATGTCGGAAAGTTCTTGGAAAAGATGTCCAGCAGGAAGCTGACAATCTTTTCAGGTATGTTGACTCGTTTAGTAGCTCTGAGAGGTCAGGGATTCCCCATGTCATCCTTGCTTTCTGAGCACGGGAATAGGAGGGTTTCTTAGGATCCCCCTCTCTGCACCTGCAGCCCTTCCCATCACTTCACCTCTCCCCCCAGTTCAACCACCTTGTTGCATCCCCTACGCAAAATTTACATGAACAAGCCCAAAATGCAGGTTTGTGGTTTCTTAGAGTACAAGGCACCTTTGAATCTTCTCACAAAAGAAGAATCAAGAAGACATTTGGAGACCATCGGGAAAAAGATCTTGCCAATAATGGACTTTATACGAAGCACCAAGTTAATGGTGGGTACAGAATTTGCTTAATATTTTCTAGTGATCGTAGCATTAGAAGGCTGTAAGAGTGCAAATGAGGTGTGCTTCTGGGTCTGACCAGGTTCTAGATACTTTTAAAAAGTAACCCTGATTATTTAACTGGATAGCCAGCTTATTTAACATCACTTCTCCCATGATTTTCCCAAAACTTTAAGGCCTATTGCAGTATATTCATAGCTCAAAAACAACCAAATCTACTATCTTTAAAATGCCTAATATTCTGCACATATTGCAGGGCTCTCCATCGAGTTAGTAACAGCTGCTTGAAGCATTTCTAGTGCTTTAGATCCTGATCCTCACACAGTGAAGGATGTGCAATAACCTTCGAGTGTGTTAGCGCTGCGCTGAAGGTGTATTAGTTAATTCTGTGTCACACTTTTCGCAGCAATGTACACAGCTTTTTAACAGCACAGCTTCTGATTAGCACAAAAGGTCAAAAATCAAATTTGCATGGAGACTAGACTATTTCAATGCAATTCTCAAATTATTCTGAAAGAAAAAAAAAAAAAAAGTGGAAGAAGCCTCTCCTCCCCAGATTGTAAATGCTAACATGAATGCTTTTTCCCCCCCTTTTTTTCCTAGCAAAACAGTTTTTCAGTTTTCTGTATGTTGAAAGAGCCAGAATCATTTCCTCATCAGGGGTGTCTTAGCAAATCACAGGATTTATATTCTTAGGTTTTGATAACAGATAGGAGGCTGACAAAAACTGCTACTTAGCAACCCCTTGCAAGGAGGAAACATTAGCTAGGTATTTGGAGAAGCAGCATCTTCTTAACCCTCCGAGAGCAGCCACACGACGACACTAAGATTTGCTCCTACGCATGTGGTGGGAGGTGAAGGAGCTCGGCGCGTTGCCAGAACGGGCGCTCCTGAAGCGCTTGCATGGGTGGGAAGCAGCCCCGGGCAGGCATTGCCTTGGAGACTTAGAAATTTCTCCTTTTTTCTTTTGAAATTTCAAAATATCTTTTGTTTCCTCTATAACTATCATCTCATCTTGCAAATGCATTTGGAGGACCGTGCATGGTTCAAACAGAGATGGATGGGGTTTAGGATTAGGGAAAGGGAACAATGTGATAATTCAAGAGCTGAGATCAGAGTTAGAATTGCTTAAATCTCTCCTCACCAGCAGCATGAATTTACACTGCTGCTACGCAGTAACATTCTCCACTAACTCTAGACCTGCCCTAGTACATTTAGATATTCTTGCTCCAACCACCGAGGCAATCAACCCCCCAAGATTACAGGGTGAAATGCCCGCACTGCTGAAGCCAGCCCCAAACTGGCATTTTTCTGGGGACATCAGTAAGGTATCCACACAGTTTACAATATGTCTGCCTGAGTGACGCCTCTAGGAGCAGCTAAACAAGCCTGGATCATGTTCCTACTGATGCCTAACGCATCCCCAAGGGGTCACCAGGGGAGCTGTGCCCCAAGATACAATAGATTATCCCTGAGTTAGCATCAAACGGTTGCCAATCCTGCAAATCAGAAGAGCTCCGCACCTTCTATGGTAGAAACACACTCACGTTCCCTTCAGCTTTTACATCATTGAATGATCCACACATATGTATAGCTCACTCCACATACAGACACTAGGTTTACAGCTTACTTCTAGAAGATACAGGAGTATATTTTTAATAAGGCAAACATTCCTTTCAACCATCTTCTTAATTTACAAGTGCAAACATACATACAAAATGCTTGCCCTAATCATATATTTTTTTCCGATGAAAACATCTCACTGCTAGAGCAGAGCTCATTAAGTAATGGCAACATACTTAATATAAGTCAATTCTGCCACCTCAGTTTTGTAACCACGCAACTTATGGCTAATCATTTAATTTATAAACACCTGACTGTTGGTAAGACATGAAGTGAAAAAAAATCCAGAGTATTTTTTATTGGACTCCATTCTTCACAGAAGACAGCCAGTTCTATTTAAATCAAAGAGCAAAGTAAGGTAACAGCCATATGAGTGAGGACATAACAAGCAGTCCACCCCTAAAGCAGTGTCAGCTGCTGATGGTGGTAAAGAGCCACAAACCTGATCTGCACACAAATTCCTACCCCAACACAAAGGTTACTTTATTTGTCTTACTGAAAAGAAAAGAAAGAAAAATCCTTCAGAATCTAAGTTACTCATATTCTGAGTAGGATTACCAGCATCAGCGATCAGTTTCTCTGTCAAATCTTTTCCCTGGGGTCATACCTGCCACTTGCTACACATCAAGTTTGCCTTTTTCCTGTCGCCATCCCATGGTCCAAGTGTGTCCAGTGTGGGGCTTGTTAAAATGCTCACATTATATAAGTAAGTGAACCAAGCCTACCATATTGTACATAGCAAGTGCTATTCTTTTACAAATCCATCTGTTTTACTCTATTTTTTCAGCTCAGGGAAAGTGTTTGCTATATCTAGATTTCGGCATACTCATTTTCTGGAGGATACCAAGGGCATTAAAGAAATATAATGATGTGGTTTTTGCTTGTTATTGCAATACACTACTGGGCTGCTTGCAAGGCAATCTCTTCATTGAGATTGTGAGCTGAAAAAGAGCAGCAAAGGCTCAACAATAGTAAAGAAGAACTACTGCAGGGCATTCCAGACCTTTGCAAAGTGGTGCTCTTAAAGCCAACGGTTAAACATGCCACATACATTTGATGTGACAGATCCTGCTTTTAATCCACGCTGACTCACTTTGTTTTTCTTCTTCCTTAGCACTCCCAGCACTCAGCAATTAAATTGCAGTTTCAAACAGGAGTGGTGCAAAAATGACATCCCCAGGAAGTAGGGATGCCACCCCAAACTTCCCAATGAGAGTGACACATGTGGGAAGTGGAGGGGACCCTCAAGTGGAGGGGATTGCACTCTTCTCACAGGTTCTCCAGCTTCTTTTTGTCCCATCTTTGCTTTAGGGGTAGTGCTTGGCCTTAGCAATAGTAGGCAAGATCTAGAACAGCCTGATCTGCTTTCATTAGATGTTCTTCCCCAGGGCTGATCCCTAGCCATCAGGACATTACTGCTGTCTCCCCTAGTTTAAATGGAATTAGGGGAAAATACAATAGTTTAGCAATAAGGGCTCAGGGGATAGCTTTTCTTAGGAAGATCCTCAACTCTGCTGAGATTGCCTCTTATGAATAAAGTCATCAAAAAAAGCTCATAAGTTGTTCATTTTTCTTTCCTTTAAGATTTCCTTTGGAGATGAGACACTTAAGGTAGAGGCTCATCTACAAAGGAAGAGCTCTATCATTTAGGCTCCCTGTGCCATTGCATTTCTAATCAAGGAGCAAATTTGACTCTACATGCTGCATTTTTCTGTTGCATTGCTACCTGGTTTCTCAAACACGCGTCCCTTCATTATTAAATGAGCCAACTCTTTTGCACTGAAGGCTCAATTTAGGTTTGCTCTTTACTTACCCTTCACTGTACCTATCTGAGATGACTTTATATTCATCTGATTGGTTGGCAAGTTTATCATGGTTTTTACTGCAGCTTAGTAGGCTCTCGAATTCTGCTATAGTTCATGTAATTCTCATCATGCGGCTCAGTTCCCCAAGGAATTCTTTTCTCCTGCCAGCAGCAGTTATTTACTCTCTCTTCCTGCATTTATCATTGTCACTGAAACACCACCTCTGACAATGTTCAACCTCCTCTAATCCCCTTAAAAATAAACCCTGCTGTCGGCTCTTTATTTATTTATTTATTTACTTTGTACCTGCTATAAACTTAAATAGCATTGCTCTGTCCACTGAGTGCATTCTGGCACAGATGCCCAATTTGTTTCCCTTAGCTGTGTGGCAAGTTCTCTCATTTTTCTAGAGAGTCAAGCAAGGAAAGAATTTCTTCTTTGCCTCTCCTTTCTTAATCACTGAAGTTGCCCCCAGCAGACACAGCATGATAACAGCAGATTTTTACCTGTTTTCTTAGTTGATGATTCACTGCACTCATTCCTTAATACTTGCATAAGGAAAAACAGAAAAAAAAAAGACAAAAAAGAAAGAGTTTTGGGCAGCTTTCAAGAATAGCAGGGAAGAACCTTTTGCTGTATATAAAATGCTGCGTGACTATTTCATGTTGATAAGAGCTCTTTCTCTCTCATTAACTAATTGCTCCTCCTTATTTTAACGAGCACAGATGTGACTGGGGCCTCGGCTCTCAGGCTTTCAAACATTGATGATTAGCTAGAGAAGGGGACCCATTTTGCTCCTGGTTCTTGTGCCACGTTAACTATACTGTGTCAGACTTACAGTTCAACGCATCAGAGGTCACAGAGAGATTTTTCTTGCTGGTCTCTCTTGCTGGGTCAGGTCCTCAGAAAACATCTTTTCATTTGATAAAAATAGGCTGTAAAAAGGCTGTCCCAGTCTCCCCTCTGAAAGTTGGTTCAACAGACCGTGGGACCCCAAGGGCTCTCCTGGCTCCTCACATCACATCCTATGCACAAGATATTTACTTCCTTTGCTTCTGTCTT
>JAUBOD010000633.1:6550764-6580041 GCA_032353885.1 Nothura maculosa | reverse complement strand
AGAAATGTAGACATCTAATGACTTTATGGCAACTACAGGATTTGGGGTATCAGCCCTAACACTGCTCCTTTCCTTTATAGAGTCTTCATTTCTCTTTGCTTTTGTAAGAGAAAGAAAAGATAGATTACTTTCCTAACTTATAGGAATAAATTCATAAATACTAATGAAGTCTCTCCAAATCATTAAATAAAGAAACACTTTAAAGCCTATCAACCAGAAATTCAACATGGAAAGAGAAGGCAGTGAGTGCCAATGTGGCTCTGCTTCCTTTATGAAGATGATAATACAGTTCTGCTGCTCTCCTCCATTTAGCCCCTAGGACTTCATCATGGTTTCACAGAATCCTCTTAACATCATCTGAGCAGCCACAGGACAGACATGAGTTGGCAAACAAACATCTCCCTGCACTTCTACATGTGAGACACTTCATAAAACCTTCACATCTGAGTTTACCTCAAGGGCATCACATACTTTGCAATTTAGATAAGTTATTATGCCCATCATTTGCTGAGCTCAGTGGAATGCCTGTTTCATAAATCTGAAAGCAGAGCAAACATGGCTGAGTGAATAAAAGAACAGATGTAACTTACATAAGGATAAGTATATAACAAAAGCTGCACTAATATATGGGAATATGAAATGAAGTAAAATTAGTCTAACATATTATATAATCTTTTAGCCAGGCAAACAGATTTTCACTCATTGACCTCTGCGTACTACATCTCTGCCTTTTGCAACAGCAGGGGAACGCTATCTGATGAACTGTGTTCTCCACTGACATTATCTCTTAATTGAAAATCAAGCCATGGAAAGGGGCCATAGACAGCTAGCCTTTAGGTCAGCAGGAGAAGCAAGAAAGGAGATTCACAGTGTGTTGATGGAAAGTGGACGTGTTGCTGAGGTTGGCTCCTACAATAGTTATTTGATGTATATGACATTGGAAGGTCCTGTAAAGTCATCCAGGCTGGTGCTACAGCCTCTGCAGAACTCAGCTTGCTCAGGAGCACTCTGTGCTGAGAAGCTGCAGACTTCCAGGGCCGATCTTGTTGTGGCGACCTCTCACAGGCTGGCTTGGTTATCCATGAACTCCTAGAAGGAAACTGTTTTCTGGTCTGTTCTGCTCCTCGAGTTGCTACAGTTGGACGTGCAATGAAACCTTGCATCTGTTGTGCAAAGGAAGGGAAAAAGGAAAGGCCGAGAAAGGAAAGAAAATTGAATCTGCAGGGATAGCAGTGGAAGTCTAATCAAGTTATTCAATAGAGAGAGAAGTGAAATTACAAGAGGAAAATAATTTCAGTGGTATTGGTACAGGTAGACTGGTAGTGAAGGTGAGGGAGGATCAAGCTGCAGGTCGAGCAGGAGAGCTAAATTTCTGATAAGAGTTGGCCAAAAATGGACTTTCTTTATAAAGCTGGAGAACACATTAAGACATTCTCTAAGGAATTAACTCAGAATTGGCGGCATCCTTGAGAGGGACAAGAACTAACAGCAGCAAAGACGTTTCTAACCTTGCAGTGAGTGAAGTTCTCAAAACAGATCAAGTTGTAAGAGTACTTGAGTAGAACAGCTCTGGGTTTTGAATCTGAGGTAATACAGCAGAAAGTCAATTAAAAGGCATCTCAATAATGTCATTAATAAATTCAGCAGCACGTTGAGGACAGTAAAAGCCTATGATGGGGTTCACAGAGCTAATTGTGCAAGAGAGGTGACATTGGGACTTCAGGTACTATCAGTACTGCTGTCCCACAAAATTAAGACCTATGGATCTCTGGTTTTATCTGTCTTGCCTACAACAAAAATGAAGACAGAAATAATTTTTTTCAGGTCTGAGACAGGCAATGAAAGCTTCAAGACTGCCATTCCAGACCACAAGGAAAGTTTGCACATGTGAAAGCCTATCTTGTTTTCCCCAGCTAAATCAGTTGACCTAATAACAGATATGACCTCTAGCCATAATTCTTAGGCCATTACAGCATGAGCACTGCTAACACAACTGGGGAAAATGCTTAGCTATGAGAAAGGCCTTGCTCTTGCACCAAGCTATAGGAGAACCGAGTTCACTGGAATCACTCTGAAAAGCTACAAAAGTGGCAATCGAGCAGTAAATGTCTTAAACATTGGAATAATGTCACTGGCTGTAACTGCCAGGCAGTTAAATCACAGGATGCTGGGCATTAACAATCCCCGCGCAGGGATTTGGATAAATATTTCCCCAGCTCTTGCTAATCATGCTGTCAGTTATAGATGAGCAGCCTGCTTACCTGCTGCCCTCTACCACAGAAGGTCTCCAGCCCTATAAACACTTGCTACCTGGTTTTCCTACTGCTGTTAAAAATAGCACGAGTCAACAAGACTGCTCATAGTAAGCACTGAGCTTTAGAGCGATTTCAGGAGCACTTAGTAGGTACAAAGGGACTTTGGCAGCCATAACCTGTTACTCTACGTAATTCTTTACCATCATCATTATTATTGTTATTCAATTACTCCCAAATGAATACACTCTTTCCTCCATCTGCTTTTAGCACTGACTGTTAATGTGCTGTCCTCTTTCCAACAGATAAACACTGCTTTTTAGTATTTCACTAAATTGGGTCTGTTAGGATGGAAATATATGACTGAGTTCTCTGTCATACTCCTTTCTTTAAAGGAAGGCAGTGCAAGCAAACCAGGCCTGTGATAGAACAAAAACAGAGCAGGAGGGACATTGTATTTATCTTGGGCATCAGCATCTAAACCTGTGAAGATTTCCAACAGCGAGTCCATGGCAAGATTTGCACAGACATTTGGCTTACATTGCCAAACAAATGTAGGACAAAGATTTTGGCCTGCCCATGGTGGCTAGGACGATCCCATGGAGCTGTGCAAACCGGCTTCCTTCCAAAGGCATCGCTAGCAGCTCAGACGTGCTGCCCTAAACACACAAACAACCAAACTGTGGGCTTTTTTTCCAGACACTGAGCAACCTTTTCTAATTGACTTTATTGGAAGACACAAACGAGGTTTTGATTTTTAATAAAATCTCAGTAGTTCTTCTTCAAGCCTCTACTGAGCTTTTCCTCCCTACTCTAAGCAGTCACCACCGCTCACCCTCTAAGTCCTTTCAGTAATTTTCTTTTGCTTGCGTTCACTCCAAGGAGTGCTTTAGTAAGTAGCTCTAGGAGACAAAGGAAAATGTTGAGAGGTACTTCATATTTAAAGGCAGCTCATTTGCTTTCTATTAGTAATAGCTCCCAAGTAAAAATAGATTCTGTATGCCAGATCATTTTTGCCATTGCATGTTATTTATAGCTGCTGCAGACATTTTCAAAAACACCTATTTCCTATTTCAAACCTACATCCCTATTTCCTTTTGGGTTTTAAGAAGTCTGGGTGGTCAGGCACTCTAAAAAACCTATATGCATGTCTCTGTACTTTTACATATTTACCCTGTTACTGCTATAACCCTGGGAATGAGTTTGCTTGCTGTATATCCATCT
Source organism: Nothura maculosa (assembly GCA_032353885.1). Taxonomy (NCBI): domain Eukaryota; kingdom Metazoa; phylum Chordata; class Aves; order Tinamiformes; family Tinamidae; genus Nothura; species Nothura maculosa. The sequence continues at coordinate 6,576,565 of JAUBOD010000633.1, read as the reverse complement.
ACATTTTTCTATAAACAAAGTAAACACTTTTCCTTTGGCAGTTTGTCCTCATGGGGGACAGGTTCCTTCATTCATGCCATTCTAAACTCTTGACCAGCTATTACAACTGATATTTTGTATTTCTGTTCAGATTTATGCCGATCTTCTAAAAAAAAAAAAAAAAAAAAGGTGCATTCATGGTAGTCTGTGACCAGAATACCCATGTTTTGGGTAAGTCATGAAAATTCCTTATGTTCATTGAGACCATTAGTAAGGACTTCTTGGACTTCTATTCCTTGGAGCAGCCCCCTTGCAGTAAAAAATTGACACATTTAATGACATCTGCAATGCATCAGGACTTGCAGCACCCCAAAAAATGGGTGATATCTCTGTATTCTTTGCAGTTGGTGCATATCACATAACTAAGAACCATATGAGGGATGTCTTATCCGAGTGAGTACACAGGCAGGGCAAAGAGTATACTAGCACTGTGCACATTTCAGGGCAAATCTAGCTGCATCCAGGCAAATTCAGAAGTGACTGATTGGCCATTACCAGAAATGCAGTAAGCTCAAGCAGAAGGGGAGGTGGTAACTTCCCATAAAGCCCTACATTGAAGAGGAGGCTGGTCTAGGTGACCTCCAGAGGTCCCTCACACTGAAATCTTTCAATAATTGTAATTCAGCTGCAGCCAGTAAGTGCTGCTTATATATCCCTCCATGCCGCAAGAGAATCAATCAGTATGACTTCAGGGAGCAGAGCTGAACGGGCAGAGCTGCGGGATGCCAGGGATGCAGAGCCGCCGCTGCACGGGAGCGGGACGCTTCTCCTCCTCCCTTTGTCTGGCCATGGGCAATATATAACGAGGGCTGGATTAGAAGTATTTTTATATACTTCAAACAAGGCCAATACCATTGCTTATCTTTGTATGAAGTTCTGTGTAATGTCGCTTTCAGGAATAAAAATCCCATAGTAATGAATCAAATGCTAAGCCAAAGGGAAACCATATATCGCCTTGCCCGATGAGACCTTGTGCAGCTCAACCTTTAAGCTAAGCCTGCTACGCTTCCTGCTGTCAAAAGAAATTCAGATTTTCATTGCATGCATAAGTTGCATATGATGAACATGCCAGAAGTGCAAACATTTACACACTGTGGACAGTCCTCGGGAACTACACAACCCTCCTTTAGCTAAGAACGAGCCCATCAGCTCGGCATCCAAGCGGACTGAAGATCATTTTTGTCTCCTAGTGAATCCAAGACTAGATTTAGAGCAGCCTGATTGACTTGTAGCCCATCCAGTCACTTCTAGGGTGTTAATTATGCTTTTCATCTTCTCTCGCTCCATCAAGATGAAAATGCCTTAACGTGTGGCAGTGAGGGGAGGCAGACACAACCTCTTTCATTCAACTGATTTTCTTGGAGAAAAGCAGAACAAGGGAACACTTTTTGAAGGGACATTGCCAGTGCTACAGCTCTACACCAGGGTCTTAGTATATCATATATCAGGTTACGTTGCGGAGTTGCATTTCCTACGTCCAGGAGAGCATTAGAGGGACTTCCCTCCAAAGATGCCAGCCCACTGGCACAGCTGCTCACGTGCCATCATGTGGGAATGATGGTAGGAATTAGATGGAGAGAAAGTCCCTCTACAGATGGGACAAGGGCCTGATCTAGCTCTGCTGATCCCTGAACAAGGTGGATTTGAACATGCAAGGACCTCTGGCAGGTGCAGGCAGCGATCAACAGCCAGTGCTCCTTGACAGACTAAGCCTGGCACTGCAGTGACTGAAGGTTCAGCTACACTGTCAGCATTAGTCTGTGGTTGCCTATTGCTCGGCCTGGAATAAGTCACCAGCGAAAATCCCCTTCCGAAATCCACTTCCCTCCAACGACCCTGCTTCTCAGAGCAGTCACTTTGGGGCTGTTGCAAATGATGTCCTTCAATTCACTCCGTCCACACAGATTCCTTGCTAAATGGTTATTGGGAGAAAAGGGGGGGGGGAAAAAGTGACACTATTGATTTTAAAAAATTTGCATTTCCCAATGAGAGCCACGAAGGTGGCTCACTGCAGTCGAAGAGCCGAAGAGCAGGCACGGGGAGGTTTTAAATCAAGGCGAAAAGGCAGAACATAATGCTTCCAATTTACTTTCTTAAAATGAAATGTGCAAGCTAAAAAGCCATGAATAAGCACTGCTGAACACTACAGCCACTGAAAAGACATTTTTAAGCCATTCCTCCCCCCCTTCCCAGTCCCCGTCCTTTATCTTGTCAAGAGACTGTATTTTCATTGTGCTCCTATGGTAATTTAAATCATGCTAGGGCTCGGAGCATACAGTGTAATTGTAAGTCAGCTAGGGTCTGAATGCCATCACTGCTGGGTAAATAACATCATCAGCTCATCAGCTGTGTCAGTAGCATTACAATTATGTAAGCAACTATTATTTCTACTCTTGATATGCCATATTAGGACTTATTTGGGGATCTGGAGTTGACAGGTAGTCTATAAATACAAAATGCACAGAACAGTAGACAAGCTGCGATTTGGGATAGGAACATAATTTTGCCCAGAGCTTTCTGATGACATCATTAACCATGTGCCTGCCCGGGTGTTGGCACTAGGGGAGCAATTGTAAAAATGTGTTCATTGCCTTGTGCCTCCTTTCTGTGTCCCCCTAGTCCCATCTGCCCAAGGCTGGTGCTGCTCTGAGCATCCCTATGCATCCTTCTATGAGCAGGGTTTCCAGAGAGAGGTAGGCAGGAGATCCGCAGCATTCCAAATGATTCTCCAGGGAATGAAGATTGCTTGCTCCCAGTAGCTGGAAAAATACGAATATTTTTGTTTTCTTCTTTAAGCACAGCTAAGCCTCCTGATGGGAGCTTGGCACTAAGTGATTAGTTCTTTTCAGACCTCCTGTGTGCTTTTAGCCAGATCAATGACTTCTTTAGCTTTTATTTCAGCTTCTTAAAAATGAGGAGAGCACAATGATTCCTTTCTCTAATCCACGGCATGTTCATATGGTGAACATGTCATGCCATAGCTGGGCTGCTCTTAGCAAGTCTCAACCTCTGGACATCCCTGCTGCAACAATCTCTTGGCACCGGAGGAGCACAAACCCATGGTCACGTGGCCATCAAGTCCAGCAGCAGGAAACTTGGCCATGGTCCCATGCCCAGTGCTATGCAGAGCTGATCTTCTGACCCAACAAAGTTTGGTGGGGATGAAGCAGCAGAGATCTCCTCTTCCAGATTGGTGCCTTGTGTCTCCAGCGAGGCAAAAGTGGTTGTCCAGAACCTGTTGAACCTGCATGGTCTTCTCCCTCACCAGTGCCAACCAAGATGAGAGTGTCTGGTTTCACGTTCAGGCTTGAGGAACACTAGCTCAACGTATGAATAAATACACAGTAAGCCACACTCAAATTAATTCATTGTCAGCTGTTCTGTGTTGTGACTAAAGCAGCAACGCTCCGCCGAACGTGTGTCAGGATGATAGATGAGGACCTTTTTTTTTTAAAGATTGCCACTTAGAAAACATTTGGAAAATTGATTCTTTGGATGCTCACATTATATCAGGTCTAGGTCTTGAGTATAACTCAGTGTGAAGGGAGATGATTCTCATCTTAAGTTTACAGAAGTGCAGCACATTGCAAACGCTGACAAAGCGTATGAATAAAGGGAAGGTGTGGAGAGACAGAGCCATGATCTTACCAGTGCCTGGTATTTACACAACAACTCTATGCCATAAAAATTGCTAGAGGTATTTAAGATTGTTTTGAAGTCACTCCTGCAAGGAAGAAGTGTATCTATCTGAATGTACTCTTTATTAGAATAATTATGTTTTTATTTCGGAAGGAGACTGAGGTTGTCTGTAGGAATTATCATTCAGCATCTCTTATTCTTTTGCTTTATTCTCCAGTGAATTATATTTCATGGGAAAACATATTTATTCAGAACTTCATTTTGATTTAACAGAAAAATGGTTCTTGCCACAGCAATGTGGAATACTCATTTTTCTCTGTGTGCTGATTTTTGGCATATAAATGCCAGAAGCCTCTGTTCCCTTTCCTTATCAAAAGAACTTGCCTGAGATTAATTTCCTCATCATCCCCTCCTTTTAAGGTGGCTGTTTTTCAATGCCATTTAAAGACAGAGTTGTGATAAATTCCTATTTTCAATGTACAGATATCAATGAAAGAAGTCTATTGCACAGCAGTAAAGTAATTGAATCCAGATGGAAAGGGACAAAAAAAATGTATGAATTCACCTACTGTTACTGCAGTGCGACAGGTGTCTTCATGCATTTTTCTTTCTAAAGACAATTAGTTTTGAAACAAACTAATTGCAAGAGTTTAGGATGATTTTATGTAAGAGAAGGGGCAAACATCTGACATCACTTCTTTATAATTGCAGGTTGGAATAATTGAAGACTTCTTATACCAAACAGAAGATAGTTTCTTAAAGAACAAAAAGCTCAGAATAGCTAGGAGGCAAAAAATGAAAATGAAGAAACTTCAGAGTGTTCAGCAGCAGTAAAGTCTAGGAAATACTAAACTGCCCCCCACCAGCCCTAAAGACCTGGCCACAAAGAGAACGAGGAAATTAATGCTGGATATTTAATAGGTAGGTCAACAAAAGCTGCCTTTCAAATTAATGAGCCTTCCCTCCACCTTGGGGCACCTTTAGAAGAAATATTCCCACTTTGTTAGTCTTAACTGGCTGGAATAAACATCCATAAAAGATTTAGCTTGGTTCTTATTGCAAATTGTCTTGTTTATTTAAATTGCAAAGCCAGCGCAGTGTTTTTCTCTCTGCCTCCGTGAGGAAGGAGCTAGGGAGAGTTTCTAGTAGTTTACACACACACACAGATAATGTCAGAGAACTGCTCAGGGAAGTACCTGCTCACTGGGCATGTACCTCTGAACACAGATTTACTGAACTGTGTGCAAAAAGGGCTTAGATTCTTAGAGAAAGCTATTGTATTTCATATGGAGGTTGTATTTTCTGGCCCGAGAATAGTCTATAGGCTAATCCTCTGTAAAATGCTCATGGATCCTCATCATTCAAGAAGCACTGAAAAGGAGGATGCCTCCATGTTCAGCTGATGGGAATCTAGCCTCACATTGCTTGCTTTCCAGGTCACACGACAGGTTTTGCTACAAGTGCAAGACATGATGCTAAAGAAAGCGAAAACAAAACCCAATTGCTGTCCCATGGTGAAGAGCAAGAAACCTCTCTTCTTATGGATGCCCTAGGGATTTTTTACTCCCCATCACCATACATAGATTCCCATATCGTCCAGGACTTGTCACAGATGAGAGAGCAATGCCTGGTTTTACAAATACTGCCCTACTTTTCAACAGCCATCCCCATGTCAGGTGATACTCAACAGGCATCCTCACCTGACACGTGCAATCTGTCCTACAGTTGGCATTTTCTTCCCGTTTACCTGTTTACTTCGTAAGAAAATAACCTTGTCCTATAAAAACAGAATTCGCTTTGCTGCAATTTCTCATTAACAATGACTTCAAAATGAAAAGACAGAAAAAAAAGGAAAAATCTACTAGCCCTAAAATTTAATTAAAAATTCAGGACTTCAAAGGTATTTAGCTACTTAATACGCAGTATCTACTTACACAGATAGCAATCTAAATGCAACAGATTTTCGTCTGCTAGCGACCATCTTCCTAGGCTCCCAACAATGAACAAAGGCCCATCAAAGTTTTAGCACAAGCTTTCTTAGTTTTCAAAAAGCTTTTTTTTTTAAAAAAAAAAAAAAAAAGAAGAAGTATAAAGAAGACTTTTTGAGAAAATCTGAGCCAGATTGAGCTGCTTAAACATGTGGGACAGAGAAACAAAGAATTATTGCCCTTTGGAGACAGCATTATTTTGCTACGGAGTTGGTTTTGTCAGACAAAATTTTATAGCATGTAGTGGCAATCATCCATCTTTGATGAGCAGGCACACACTAAATCAGGAAGACTGCTCCCCACGGATCATCTAGTCACATACAGTTTGGTATATTATGAGCATGTTAAAAAAATACTCTTAATGTGATATAAATTGGGTTATGATTTAGCAATATTTAGTGCAAACTGATGTACTTTTACCTGGAATGATTTAAAAGAATTAAACACAATGAAAACAGGTGACCTTTGGGAACAAAGGAGCAACACTGCCCATGAGAGAGCATTAGGCTGTGTAACATGGAAAAGCCAATTCCAGCACATCTAGAAAATGCTGTGCCTGTGTCGGACAGGACACTTTAAGAGAGACACAAGAAAACTCATTGACTTTGCTCTCTAAAGTACGAGATTCAATAGACTTGCCTACAAAATTAAACAAAAAAATGAACTTGCCTTTTGAAGAAACTTAATAAGCGCATTATATTGATTCTCTGGCCTCTTAGCTCGGGAATTCCATAGGGAGATGATAAATCCTGGGGCTTCTCTCAATAAATATTATTACTCAACACTTATTCCACTTATTCACCCCTCTCTCCCTTTTTTTTTTTTCCCTCCTTTGGTGGGAGGAAACATTAAAAATCATGTAGCCTGTGTTTGCTGGGCCTATTTTAGTCACCTGCACAAGGACACATGAGACCCTTCCCCTAGAGCTCCATTTTCAGGTCACTTTTGCTGCAAAGACTCATTTCCAAATGAGTGATGGGGGCTTTGCTTCCCTCCATCACATCATTCTTTTGTCACAAAAATGATTTATCTGTTGACAGCTAAGTTCACTGGCCCCAGGCAACTGATGTCAGTTGAAACCACTCAATGAGAAACAGAGAGCACTATACCAATTTAAAAAAAAAAAAAAAAAAAGATATAAATACCCATCTCCCCTAAGACTGGCTCATAACTCTTTTGCTTTCTCCTGCAATCATTGCTTCCTCATAAATGCCAGAATTCCTGTACTAAGCCCAGGAAGGGATGAGCACACGCCAAGCGAGCTGTTGCAGGTGCATTTGCTTGGCTACAATGCAGATTATGGCTTACAGAAGATACAGGGTTTGAACTTAACACTTCACTTTCCTTATTGGCAAAATTTCTCTGTTAAAGCTGTTGCATAAAAAGAAAAACCTGTTAAAAACAAAGCTGTGGTTCAGAACGGCAGCAAACAACTCTGCAGCCCAAGCAGTAAATGAAGCACCTCACAGGTGGATGAGACCCACCTGTGACATCCATCGGAAGGGACCAACCCAGGAGACGTGCTGATGATGGCCGCTGCTGAGGACCGGATCGAACTCTGCTGCTGCTAAAGTCTCTCCATGAGAGGGACGGAGGTCCAGAAAATAACTCGGAGCGTTTCAGCCACACTGCAAGCATCTTTCCCACTGAAACGTCATTGGCATTGAAACAAAGAAGAAAGGTTGCATCAAGTTGTCCTTAAAATTTGTCTGTGGATTGCAAGCTGCTGAGAGCAAGGGCTCAATCACGCAGGGAAGTCCCCTTCCTAGGTGGCCTTTGTAGAATTTAGTGCATTAACACTTTTAAACAAAATACCATTTAAAAAGATGTCTGATATTAGGAAACCTATAAGCAAAAGGCAGAGATATTAGACAGCAAGCAGCATTTCCAAGACAAAGCCCATGGCTAAAATAAGAATTCCATCTACATACACACAGTATGATATTCAAATCGAATCAAGGAGTCATACAACCGCTGCTTATTCAGTGGCCCTCTCGGTGGCTATAAGAGCTCACACATCTTTCATCTCAAAGCACAGAACAACAGCGGGCCACAATTCGAACATTTCTCCATTTGAACTACAACGATCGGCGCCAGAGCCAATTTCACACGGGGCTGTTTCTTGTTCTTGTTGCAATTCATCACGGGAAGACGCAAGATCCGAGATACTTGGGCACGGCTTAGTCCATGAATAATACAGCGCATTGCCTTGACCTTTTCAGTTGGCTTTGTAGTGCGATTGGCCAAGCGTCCCTGTCCTCCCCTGTTAACCACCCCATTAACCTGCGAAGAAAAGGTGGAACGGACAGACAATTAACCGGCAGAATACTAAAAAGGTTAACACTGAGCCGCGCAGTCCTGGCTTTCTTGAGCTTTAATAGGTATTAAGATTCTGGAGTCTTCTTTCCTCTTTCAAAGCCTGCAGTGAAAAATAAGAAACCACACAAGATGAACTTTGTTCTCATTGCAGATTATAATCATGTAGTTCCTTTCAGATGTCACACTCGGATGATTCCAGCTTATGCATGAATAAACTGAGAAGAATGTTTATTTTTACTCCTCTCAAATATGGAGAATATTCAATTAGAGCAGTGAACTTTTTCTTTGAGGCTGGTCACTCTTGAGTAAAGGAAAATTGGAGAAAGTGGAGGCAAAAAGCCCCATATGGCAGTATTCTTTAAAAAGGTCAATACTTCTGACATGGGCTCCACGAGCCAAATTATTCTGGTCATTTTCTAGTCAAAGAGAGGAAAACAGTGGCCTTTTTCCATCCTATGGGCTGTCAGCTGCTGTCAGGTGGGAATCTTTGTACAAAGCTTTAGTTTAAGTTGCTATTAACAACAATGTTATTAAATACTTATTTTAGATGGGAGAATTGGGACAAGAAGGGGGACACTGCTGCTAGCCATTAGAATTCCAAATTTTACATTTATGACAGGTTTTGGCTGCAATAAAGCAGAGCCTTTTTATTATTTCAGAGTAATAATATCATCTCTAGTTTGCTTAGAGAGATCAGTGATATGAAGACATGAAGAATTACTAACAAAGAAAAAGCTTTAAATTACAAAAATGACTTTCCAGGTTTTTCTCTTTAATACATTTTAAGTCCAGAAGGGTCCATTATGATCATCTATATGTCAGAAATTTTAACTTTATGCTTTTGATATATGGAATCCTGAATAATGTACCATTTCTCTTTACCATTCTTTTGAACATTAGCACTGAGGGACTTATACAAACAATCTATTGATACATATATATTTGTAACTCTTTCAGTAACTGAAATCAGCACTAACTAAAGTTTATCCAACCTCAACACCTTCAAAGTGTCAATTTGGAAAGCTCTGTAGCCATTTCAATCAGCTCTTGATCTTGATTTGTCTGGAATTGAACTGCATTTTACCAGGCATTTAGTGAAAAAGCTGCTCTTCTAGCAGTTATAAAGCTGCTCCTCTGGCAGAGGTATTTCCAGGGTTTCCCAGCTTTCTGTATTTCCACCCGCTACCATTCAGGACTAGAGGGAAAGTGCCACAAAGAATTTTACAGATTGCTTTCACAAGTTAAAACATATCACTCATTAGGAGAGTTGTAAAACTGTCAAGAACCAAATTAAATTCCAACTATGCTGAACAGAACAGACAAACTAAGAGAAAGAAGATGGAAGAAAATCCATTCCTACATTTGTTCTAGTGTCCAGGTGACCTAGTGGGTACCTACGGTGGTGAATGAATTGTCCTATTCTGTGGAAAAAAAGGCTGGAAACCCAATTGTTCTTTGCACTCGCTAAATGATGGCAATCCATAAGAAAATGAGATGGCCAAGAAACACAACGAGTCATTTCAACAGCTTCTTGCCAAAACTTCCTTTATAATAGACACAGAAGTAACCTGATTTGGGAAATACATTTATCCACCACTCCTGTTAAAAAGAAATTCTAAGAAATCTTGTTTTGCACAAGGACAAGACCATCAGCTTTTACATATCCACAAGCAAGCAGAGAGAAAGCTCTTTGTTTTGTTCACATACAGTGTCACTGTTTTGTGGGGGTAAGAGCTGGAGGTGCATAAAACTGAATTCCACCATTTAATTAGCAATCAGCAATGACCTGTCAGTCAGAGTTACTGTAATTCACAAACTGTTAAGTCAAAGCAAAAACGGCAAGTAATTAGACTGTATCCATTAGAGCTCCACTAGCACTCGCTCATACAACTTGGGTTTCAATCTGAGGAAGAAATGGATGTGTGAAGCTCGTTAATATATTCAGCTTTTTAATTAGCAATCAGTGCTGATTTGTCAGCCATACCAACTGTAAGGCACAAGCTATTGAAACACAGAAGAAAGGCACATTTTCAAAATCAGTTATGCTTATATTTACATTCCCCCCAGGCTGAAATATCAGAGAAACTCCTGAAATATCATCTTTGCCATCACAGAGTAGCAGAAAGCATGTAGGAGCTTGCAGTCCTACATAGCCAATAAATTACTTGCTGTTTGGATGAAGACAGAGGTTGAATATTTATGAGAACATCAATGCTGAGAGGTAGCTCATATCTCCAAACAGCAACAAAGAAGCACGACCATTTTTAACTGCACGTGAAACAAAATCTCCATTAGCACAGGTAATACAGCTGATATCCCATCTGAAGTCAACCCTATCTTAAGAGAGTCACAAAACAGAGGAGTAGTGGCATTGTCTGGCTGTTGCGCCTTCTCCGTCTCTGGATGGATAAGGAGTGGTGGAAAAGATCAGCCCTCACCCAACAGCCACACGGGGAACATGAGGCATGAGGTTCTCCTCCATCCACAGCTATCCTGCTCGCTCCACTGACGCTTTTCCTCTAGTCTGCGATTGCTGCGTGCACAGAAATACCTAAAAAGAGATATGTGAAAACAGGGAAGCCCAATGGATCTTTGGAGTTTATTCAAGATGCGAGCCAGTTGAAGGTACCACCTGGCCCAAGACAATGCAGCATGCACAGACCTTTGGGGTAAATTCATCAATATTACAGCTTATGCCTTTAGTATAAATATCATAATTATAATTGCTTCCACTTATGCCTCTAAAGCGCTCCCTAGGTATAATAAACATGTAATACCTCGTTGCTCTTTGTAAAAATCTTTTTTATATCTTTAAGCATAACAGAAGTCTCATTACTTTCTTCAACATTAGAGAGCAGCTCCTGCTCCACTGAGATTCTGCACTCAGTGAAGTCAGTGTGTGGATCGCCCAGTAAAGGCACCAAGACAGCTTGAACTAATTACAGGTTGCAGGTAGAGCAGGTAGAGCAGTAATTGTACTCCTAACTGCCTACATTAGGCAAACAAATGCACGGCTGCATTTGTAGGGAGCTGATGGAATACTTTGTGCCAGATGGAAATTCAGTCCTAAACAGTGGTAATGTTCTTGTCTAAAAATGACTCTTTTTGCCTAATGTCCGACAGAGTTAAATCTATTTCACTCGTTTTCCTAGCCTTCTCATTTTCCTTTTGGCTTTTGCTACAGACATGAGAAGCGCAGGTTTCTAACCATATGCTTAAAACCAGTTCGAAGGCAGGGAGCAGGGCAAGGTTTGCCTTAACCCCTCCGACATCAGCCACCTGGACCATTCAGCCAACATTTTTACTTCTCAACAGCTTTTGTGTTTTTAAAGCGCTTTCCAGAGAGCCCGTTTTGTCTCTGATGGCTGGCTTTCAGAAGTTGTAAACATCCATCTCACAGCGGAGTTTGCAGTTCCTATTTTTGAAACTGCAACTATTTTACAGCAAAATACAGGTCAAGTTGTCCTGTTGAACCCACAGCAGATTCACAAGCAGGCAGCTGTAATCTCTCCACTGCTTCTCTTTGAACAAAAGCCCATAAAAGATTAATCATTTCAGTTTGTAAATGCTTTAAATGCTTGCAGGGAGGAAGCGTTTGGGAGTTGTAGGTATAGGTTTTATGAATGACTGGACCATGTAAGCCCAGCCTTGGGCGAGGAGAGTTCACACGGTTCAGGTAAATGACACAGAAGTGTTCAACTCCCACCTTTGTTGCAGATTTTTGCAGGCTCACAGAGTTTCCTGTCTTTCCAGAGTCTCAATGGTAGTTCCTGGAGACACTGGAGAAGCAAGGAAACAAAGCACTGCTTCCTCATATGTTCATATGTCACCCTATTCAAGCTCAACCTTAGGGTAGGTCACCTACCCACTCCAAGCTAATACTCACCACGCACGGCAGTATGAATAAACCTCTGAATGCCGTTACCTATTTTAACTCATAACACATATGAGGTTGACAATATGATCCACTTTTCCCTAAATATTTAAGCACATCCTAAATGTCAACCTATAAAGTTCCATGAAAACAGGCAGGTAACTTATCTAGGCCAAGAAATTTTCTTCTTAGAGCACTAGTTCCCAGAAGCCTAAGGCAGCCTACAAACATAAGTAGGGAGTCTATGAGAGGAAAAAAGGTTATGCTTTAAACAAAAATTATCTGTTGACCTCTTGTTCAGGCAACTTCAGTCTTTCTGCATGAAGAAAATCTTTTTTATGCTGAAGGTGCTGTGGGTAACTCTTTATCACAGCAAAAGCTGAATAAGAGTGATGTTAAAAGGAAACATTCCCACTGTTCCAAGGTCTGATCCTTAAAGAAGTGTGGAGCAGCTCCTCATTTTGAATGCTAGAAATCTTAGCATAAAGACTTACGAAGTTAGACTTCAACTGAATTAAGAACCTCTGAACTGAATTAAAGTTTGAAAGCCCATTCAAGAGCTCCAAATTGTCCACAACATGATCAAAGTGGGATGTTTTACAAAAATAGGTGGCTGCTATTACTCAACAGGTCAGCCCATAGAGACTAAAAATAAACATAGTGTTATTTAAAACCATGCTTTGGGAAGCCAAGCCCATCTAACCTTTAAAACCACATGATCCCTGAAAAATACACTATCTGTGAGTATATTGAAAATGGAAAAGGGAGAAAAACCTCTGAATAGTAAAGCTTTATTTTTCTTGTTTCTGTTACTCTGTACTTCTCTAACCTAGAAAGCTCAATGCTAATTTTAATCTTGTTCTGTCAAAGAAAGGCTCAAAGTTTCTTGCATCTTCATGACAGTTCTAAAATTATTAAGTCCACTCTCCACTTTGTTATCCATTTAGTCAATAGGAATACTGAGCAGACCCCCACAGAGCCCCACTCAATATGACCACAGTGGAGGTTAATAAGATTTACCATCTGCTAGGTGGATGGATCAGTTTTTATTCACTCACTAGTAGTTCCATTGCTGTCAAACAACTTGCAATATCATCATACAAAATGAAGCCTTACAAAAATCAGGTCACATTATACTCCTTATCGCTAGTATCCAAAAGCTTTTTACACTGCTATAAGGAATTAGATTGAGAACAAGTCATCAAATTCACAAAACCTATAATAGGTAATACTTACTTGCTTATTTTGAATGTAAATATCCCTAAATATTTTCACTTTATCTCACAAAAAGACTCCTAGTCCTCTTACAGCATCAGAAAAGTAGAGGAGGACTTTCAGCACAATCCCAATATACAGAGGCAGTTATTCCCATCAGTTTGGGACCAAAAACACCTTCAATTAATTGCTGTTAAAGTATAGCACTTTGGAGCTTAGTCAAAAAGCAGTACCCAGAGATAATGAATACATTACCTGCTTTAAATCACATCATTTCATGATGACAAGGAGACACAGTTGCCATTTGAGCTTAGCCCTAACTCAGCTTTCCTTGTGGAGCTGATTTTTAATAAAGTCATCTCCAATCAAAACTAACAGGTTAAGATAACATGATTTGAAGAGAGAAGAGTGTGGAGCTGCTTAGGAGGCAGACAACCTTCCTTGATCTTCTCTTTAAGTTAGCAAGCCTGAGGGAAATAGTTTCTCCATTAAGTGACAGGCAATAAATGAGGAACCTCAGGTGGCAGCCCTCTCAACTATCACATGCCCTTCATCAAGCAGCAGCACACATCACCCCATAGCAGCAACTACAACTTGGATCAGTTTTGAGTGCAAGTGAACTTATGATACAAGACAAATAGCAATAATTCGGAAATTAAAGGGGAGCAGAGAAATAATGCCAGGCTCATGCCATGCTATGCTGGCTTGGAGAGGTGGCACAGGCAGGGAAGGGAGAGGGTGTAGTTCAAGGTTTCACTTTTTGACAGACACGTGGATTTATAAACAGGCCCTGCTATGAATTGCAATCCATCTTTCCCAGTACAATCCAGTGAGAACAGACTTTTTAGCAGCAGGTTTCAGCATATGTAATTTTAGATTAAGAGGAGGAGAGAATGTTATTCCATGACCAAGCATTTTTTTCCCCCCTAAAAAGCAGCTAAACTTACTTCCAGTTCTAAATGTGTAATAGTATAGTGATGTAGTATGGGAACCTTCTTCAGGCAAAAAGTAGCTTTAAACACTAAGGCCTAGGAAAGTTTAATAGTGTTTAAAGCTACTTTTTGCCTGAAGAAGGTTCCCATACTACATCTTTATACTATAAAGAAGCTCTGGCAGCTTGGACACAGAAGGGCCCTTCCTCCTAGGCTCCTCCTGATTAATAAAAGAAATCTTAATTAAAACACCACCACCACACCAGACAGCTACATAATCAACAAGTTCACTTCCCTGAAGCCTCAGTTCAGTTTGGAGTTATGCACCTAGTGGGTGTTCACCAAACGAGCTCAAACCTCATTACAACAATTTTTCTTATTCAGAAATGAGAGTAGCCTTTGCACTAGCTTCAGTTAGGACCACATTTCAGAAGAGCAGGAGCAGCAACACTTCTCCATTCACACTAAATAAATGTAGCGTTACAGTGCAGAAGGGGTGTTGCAGCACAAGAGTCACTTAGAACTCAGGCCTAAAGTGATTGCATCTGCACTTACGCTGTGAAAAAGGGTAATAGGAATTAAACAGAAGCTTGAAAAAAGTTAAATAAAAGAAACTTTGCGAGAACCACTTAATAGGGAAGTTTACCAGGTTCAAAAAAAAAAAAAGCAACTATAGTTGATGTTTCAGAATAATATTTATTAAATCATTTATTTTCTACAGTCACTTGATGGTTCCTTATTGGATAAATTTCAACATATATTTAAACTTAGATGTTTGCTTCAAGTGGATAAGGACAAAAAAACAAAAACCCTCATTCTGTGGATTCATATTTTTGGATATGCAAGACAAAGGAGAAGAGAATGATGCACGTATAAAAAGAATGATGGTCAGTGACAAAGGTCAGTTGTAGAAGATTTTGTCTGCTAGGTTGTATACTATGAGCTATGACTAGCCAGAATATAGTTGTAGGCTAGAGCCCAACACAACATTTTATGCTCAAAAAGTGGACTCTAAATCTGTTTAGCAAAACCATAAGCAGTGTTATTTTAAACAGTTTATTTACATTGATAGGATTGGCAAAAGAGCTATATAAAAAACAGTTAACAGACAAAATATGACACAGTGGGAAGCATCAATAATTACATAGACAACGTTGTGGTGGTTTAAAAAGACTCAGAAAAAAGAAACAGAAGTTGAGAACTCCTAATACCAGCAGACAGTTAAACTGTTAATGAAATGCAGAAATATACATATTTAGATGGTTCCCGAGATGGGTGTTGGTACAGAGCAGTTGAGAGGAGATGGAAAAGAACAGATTGGTGTGAATGAAGACACTCCTATCTAAACAACTTGGGTAAAGCCTTAGCAGTGCTACACCTAATGTTCAGCACACCAAAAACAGGCCCTTGACCTTCACCTCCACCATCACCAATCATCATCTCAGGTGTTAAACAACAAACTGTTAGCTAAGTATTTGGAAGCTTCTCTTAGTTATGGCTGTTTAGAGAAGGGGAACAAAAACAAAACAGAACAGACACACAAACACACACAGAGCATAATTACTTTTCCTTGGACTTCCACTGAATTGTCCTGAATCACTTTGGGTGCTCAAAGCCAGTCCTGGCCTTCAATCGACTGTTCAGATAAACCTACATAACTTACCACCGTGTTGCAGTGAGACTGCAGAAGACCATTATGGAGTCAGTAAAATACGAATCTATTTCTTTATAAACAGTTACATTTACAAAATATCTGGAATAAGCAGCTGTACAACAGGTCAACTGTCATACTTAAAAGATCAGGTACTTCATAACACATCTCCACTGAAGACATCAACAGCTCAGGTATTAGTTTAGATCGCTCAGCCAACTGATGAAGTGGGGCAAGCATAAAAGAGTCATCTGAAACAGTGGTGTGTTACATGATCATCATTTTCATTTCAAAATCTGATCAACTAGTTCATTGCCTAGAGGGGACATTTTTTAAATGAAAGAGGACGCTTCCATTATGCTGGTGAGAGAAAAAGATTTGTGCAAATGTCTTAAAGACAAAGTTGCCTGTTCCACTGATTAGCTGATCTGCTTCAATACAAGTAAAAACCTCTTGTGATTAACGTAGTGTTAACTAACATTTTGCTAATTACTGCTAAGTGCTAATGACTAAGGTACCATTAATGTCAGTAACAGGTCATTCGAACAGCCAGCTGCTTGTTGGTCACTACAATATGACATTGTATTTTAGAAACTGTTTCATATCAAGTGGGTTGTTGATCGACTTAATGTGTGACTCCTTTTTTCAAAGATGGAAGGAAGGCTGACCAAGGAAGGAGAAGGAACAGCCTGTTAGGGAAAGAAACAAAGAAAGAAAGAAATTATTTGGTCATATATTCAATGTCAATAGCACAATAGTCATCCCTCATACTTGAAGCACAGTATATCAGGAGACAAGAGGGGCAATTTGAAGAGTAATGATTTATTATTGAACAGCCCAGTAAAATGCTTAGACTGAAGAATTATTTAAAGATTTTCCATGTGATCAGTTTGAGATGCAGAATGTATTTTGGAAAACGGCTGTTAACAAACCTCTAATGCACATCTTGCACTATTTTTTGTAGCAAGTCTCCTTCCATATTTAAAGAAAAGAATGTTACTGTAATTTCTTAAGGAAATAGAGCTCCCTTTAGATCCTGTAAGTTCCTGCATTCTTACCAGATTTCAGCCCCAAATTAGATGCTGAGCACATGTCTTCTTGGCAACAGAAAGCAGTAGATCATATCATAACAACCTGTCAAAAGCTTTTAGTTGAGCCTATCTAGGTTAGAAAACTAGGCAAGAGGAGAACTTCTCTAACGCTAGGAGCACAGGCTGCGCCTAGGACGTACAATTACAGTGAAACTAATGCATCAATGCGAAGCATTAAACATTAACCTCTTGGAACCAACTCAAATTTTATACTCATTTTACATTAGTCCTTAAAGCACTTCAACAAGCAATCTTCTGTTGCTTTTTATGCCACAGCCAAGCTTTTCCAAGCATCAACAGGTCATGGCAGTTATTCAGCTCAGTGCACCTGCATGCTTGAAGAATCTGGTAAATAGGGATATTCTGGGCATGTTATTTCCTCGTGCAGTCCAGTAACGGTTTATGACATCTCTTATTTGCAATCATTAGACAATATTTCAGTTAAATCCTAAACTTCTTTAGACATAGCTGCTCTTTTATCAGACTCTCAAGTACTGCATAGAATTGATTTTTTTTCCTTTATAGGAGAGCACAAAGATAAAACATAGGTGAAACTCACTGCTCAGGGTCACCCAACAATTGACCTTGAAGCTCTGAGAACTCAGGCCAGTGAGTTCTGCAGCTTGGAAAACCACCACCATACTTGTCATGTGGACAATCTCATAAGAGTTCCTAAGTCATATAGAAGTCATATGCACTCTGAACCACAAACACTACCAGACCAATTATGGGTATTAGCTCCAAACCTGTGTATTAGAACAAGTCAAGGGAAAAATCCAACAGCAATGACACATTGTTGATTCTGTTTTCTATAATTGTATTATTTTGTCTTTGTATATACTACTCAGACTGTTTTATGCTGTTTTATACGTAACCTGGACATGAATAGTCTAAATTTGGCATTTGGAATCTTCAGCACCAAACTGACCATTATCTCTTATCATCACAAATGGTGGTCATAACAGAGGTAGGACATAACCTGTCAAAGGCAAGACCATTTAAGCTCTCTAAGCTGGAGTGGGGGGGCGTTATTTGTTTTCTCCCTTGCTTTCTACAGCACTTGGAAGACAAATATTTGCAGAGATTTGGAGAGCTCCCACTAAAAGGACTGGAGCAGCGAACCAGACATTGGACAGATCCATTTAGGCTACATATAGAAGATGAAAAGCAATCTACAATTAGAAAGATGTGAAACAGTTGATCTAAACTAAGAATCAACCTGAACACCTAGGATCGATTGGGATTTCTGCTCTAGTTTTTCTGCACTGAGGTAGTGGGGGGTGGTGGTAAACACACACCGCAACTGCTGTGCCAGAATGTTATTTAAACAGAACAATTTGTCTGCATAACAGCTTTGTCTCTCACTGGACTCAGACAGCTTTCTTGCAAGTCTAAAGCAGAATTAATTCCCCAGCTTGAGGGGCTGAAATTCAACCCTCACTTTTTCCCCACTCTTGCAAATTAATATACATTATTACACTTAAGTCTTGAACCCATTGCCATTTCTTGTTTATTACATATTATAACAGCCTGTACATAGTGTGCAAAACTGTGGGTTTTTTTTTTTTTTTTGAAAATGTGTTTCTGCTCTGACACAATCCTAAGATTCAATCAAAAGAGACTTTATGCAAGCTCAGTAGAGTGGAACAGTAAGCACGGAGAGAGAAAACAAAAAGAAAAAACCCACCCACAACAACACACATACACACAGCCCCTATCAATACACACCCTGCTGCTAAGCTATAGGGGGTCCTCTAGGAAGAATTTGTGAAACTTAATGGAAAAAACAGTCTTTACTACCATCTCCAAGTACCCATCATTACAGGGGGTGGGAAGGAAGGTGTGGCTGACATTTTCCTGAGATACAGAGCCAGTGCTGTATCCAAGTGAAGAGAGAATAGTGTGGGTCAAAAAATTAAATAAAAATTGCTGGGTTAACTTTAATCAAAGAAAGACAATCTCAAAACAGAACTGGGTAATAATCACTCAGCGTGTTTTTGTTCCCCTCTCCCTGCCCCTTTAAATCCAGGGGATCTATTGTGATACTTCTGTCCCCCTCTTATTAATTCATGTCCCTGCATGCCTACCTCAAGTGGGAGATCAGGGCAGTATCTTTATGCTGCACAAATCTAATAAATAGCAACTCAAGCACACCGAATCATCTCTGTATTAAGCTACTGACATGTTAGGCAGTTAAAGAAAAATATACAGGGCAAAGGCCCGAGAGCAAGATGTCCTACAAACTCAGGCTTAAGAATATGTTTACTCAGCATACTGTTTACTCAAATACTTGGAGTGAAAGGAAAGACAATTAAAAAAATCCCTACAGATCTAGTTGCTATACTAGGCTGCACTAGGAAATGGCAAAGAAGAGCTGCAGTAAGTAGCATGGTACAAGATAAAGATTGCAGTATGTAAAAAAAAAAAATTTAAACTAGATTTTCTTAAATTCATATAGAGGATAATTCACTTGCAGTTTTTAAGATTCTTCTCAAAATATTTTTAAGAATATTTTCCACCCTCTCTTCACAGTTTGTTCAGTGTCATCTCACTACTTCCACTGATATTTCCACCATACTACCCTGAGTTTTACAGCACATTTGTGTAGATTGCCTTGAGACTTGTAAGACTTCAGGTTGGGAACTTCTCACCTGCTCAGAAGAGGATATCTGACAAACTTCCAACTCCACTGTACTAGGTAACTCCTGTTTTCTAGTATTTAACAGATTTTTCTGAATTTTCAGCATGTTAAATATTCCCCCATTGAAAGATGCTGCTCAAAGCAACATGTCTATGAATGTAGCTAAAAATTCACAGTGGATCTTAAGACCGATAGAAGATGATTTGCATCAGGCATTAAAAAAAATGTGATCTTAAGGTTACTTACTGAGCCTGCAGTCAATCACTTACCGCTAGGGACGATGTACTAGGCAGGCGACTGCCTATGTAACTCTCATTAGTTGAGCAGGGGCTTCGTCCTTCTATGGTGCTGTGTGTCATTAAAGCCCTTCGAAGAGCCCTTTTTGGTGTTTTGGTGAAAGAAAATGCCCTTGTAACCTGACAAGTTTGACAAGTATTGTCAGACATTGACAAAAAAAAATTAGAAAAACCACATTATACACATGCAACCCACAGACTAACTACCACATCAGATGACAGTTCAGAACTATTTGCAAAACAGGACCTGAGTCAGAAACACATAGCCCCTCTTCCTTAATTTGACCATATCAAGAATAAAATCATAATCCCTTGCAGGTTTTAACTTTAAGGTTCCCCGTCACTGTTTCCGTACATTTTGTTTCCCAAATAAAGATGTGCAGAAAAATACAACTGAAAAATCAACATGAGACTGAATTTTTAAAGTCACATCCCTCCCACTAGGTTGTTCTCAGTTCTGCCTTCTGCAGTTTCCAGACTACAGCAGCCTCTAGAGTTTTCTCTAGGAAATAGTAACATCCTCTCTAACATAGTGAGCCTTCTGGAAGGCTGCCAAGGATGGGGAACAGATTCCTTCCTTGCTATGTCATACTCAGTCACCACACATCCATAATCCTTCGTGGAACCTGACACAGCACAGCTGAGGTGACAGAGCAGAGGGGGAACCTTCTTCCCACAGCTCCACACAGACCCTTCCTGCAGAACAGGGTATGCCTGTCTGGTCTTGAATATCTGATCAATGAAGCCCCCTCAAAAAGTGTTTGCTTCTGCAGCTAAAGACCAACATTCAGCACTTTCTTCACAACATGGTATAAGTTTATTTACTAGGTTATACACCATCTACATCAGTCTTTGAAGATATTTAGACCTAGGTCGTTGTGCCTAGTCGTAAGGTTTTAATTCATTCAATATGCAGAGCTGAAGTCAGTTTTATATTTAAAATCTCAAAATATTAAACTGAAAATAAGTTTGGAACAGGCTGAAAGAGCTATAGATTATTTATGACCATA
This sequence comes from Nothura maculosa, assembly GCA_032353885.1. Lineage (NCBI taxonomy): Eukaryota > Metazoa > Chordata > Aves > Tinamiformes > Tinamidae > Nothura > Nothura maculosa. Next base: position 6,555,870 of record JAUBOD010000633.1, on the reverse strand, counting down.
ATACTCAGGCCTATATGCATATAATCCAAAACTACTCAGTCAAAACCCAAACACACTCCCTATTTCTTTAAGGAGCTTATACTTAGAGTTTTAGCTCAGATTAAGTTTTTCTTGTCACTACCATAAGTCCTAGGCCTGGAACAGGAGCACTAGCACAGTTCTGACCACAGCAGGTTTTACTGAGAAACAATCTTTAGAGTATCTTACCTTTTTTGATGTTTTCTTTATTGCTCTGGATGCTCTGCTTAGTGTACTGTCCATATCTTTAGTATTTACTTCAATTGAATCGGGATCAACCGTATAAATGAGATTTTCCTGTAGACAAAGATCACCTTAATAATCATCCCCAGTAATACCAGCTATTGTCAAAACATCATTCTCTAGCTCATTAGCTCGAATTGAGAGGTTCTTAATTGTCATATTCCTCCCTTGTTAACTCCCAATATACAGTTAAGCAGCTATTTGCTTTCACGCCATCTCACAAGATTAGCTACCGCTGCAGTCAGTTTATGGAAACACTTCATCCATCAGTTTTATGTTTGGTTTGACTCAGTTTCAAATGCAGCATTGACCAAAATAAAGGCAATAGCTCTGAAGCATGCCTGGGGGGGTTTCATAACATATATAACATACAAACCCCTTTACCCCCTAGCACACACTTGACTCTTTCAAAATGAAATCTTGATAGCCTCAGCTATCAAATATTACGACTAAAAATTTCAGGTAAATATCAGCAGATGTTTCAGAATACCCACAGAATTTTCATGCCCTGGCCTTAAACTCCAGCACATGCAAAGCAGTCTCTGGCCAGCTATTCACAAGAAACAATGAGGGAGAAGAGGGGAAAATAGAGGGAGCAACAGGAGTAGGAGGCTGCTGGGGGCATTTTTTTTTATTATCGTTTATTTTAAGAAAGGATAGTTCACCCTAAAAATTGCTTTGAAATCATATGCCTAGGAGAGAACAAGTTCTATGGAGATTCTTCCTAGCATGGAACAAAGCAGTAGAGTTAAAGCCTTTACTGCCACCATGCGGCAGTCAATTAATCTCTCTAGTACTTTCATGGCAACAGGAGTGAAACATCCCTAACTGGGGAGCAGAGAGGGGAGCAAAGAGGGGCCTGCTCTAACTGAAGTGTAATTTAACAGTAGGGAAGAAGCATGAGCTAGTTGTTACAAATGGGCAGCTACAGAAATTGCAATAAGCAGGATTTGGCATAGCATTTATGATCCATCAGCATGTGATTTTGAATGTGCTGTGGCAAGAAGCAATAGAAACAGATTTACCTACAACACGGATTTTTATTACATCTGCACATGTTTCTATTAGAGATCAGCTTAATCAGAAGTTTCCACTACACTCTCTTATACTTATTAAAACAGAGCAACTGAAAACAGGCAAGCAAGTCACACAAGTAAATTAACACTTCTGTATCAATATTTTTCCTCCTTCATATTTAAAAAGCTAAGGAAAAGACCAAGTCTCTTAATCATGAGTTCCTAGAAGAGACCTAAAAGTAAAGGCAAAATACTATTTTAATATTTTACTCTCATTTCAAGAAAGGTAGTTATGTTTAAAAATCTGAAACCAAACACTGTTCAGTCACACTAGAGAGTGTAACAAAGCATTTCTCTCAAATACAAGTTGTTTCAGCTACATTTGCTGCACTTATATATTGCAGATTTAGATGACTGATACATGTAAATTCACAGACTATTAAAATATTAACATCTCCTGACCTCCATGGAGAAGATCTACACCTCAGATATGGCAATGGACTGCAGACTAGCTGCATAGAGCACATACTCGGCTTCTAAAATGTGTGGAGGTCAGTACCTCCTTTATTTCCTTTTCTAAGGGAACAGTCTCTATTTATAAGAGATGTTTCGTGTCTCAATCTAGTGTGCCTTGCCACATAGGGTGTAAAACAGTTTCAACTAATACAAAGAGATAAATCAAAATACGCCAATATTAATGTTGGAATAACAAGGCACAACAGAAGAGTGCAAGAAGAAAGATGAATGCACTTCTCTTTAGATCTGCTCTACTAAAGACCTGCAGTGCAGAGCTCAAATTATAAATAAGCTTGTTTATGGCAAGAGAGGATATGGTTCTTGATGTCACTTTAGTACTTATTAGCTTCTGCAGCATCTAACATGCTATCTGCCCCTGTTCGACTTAACTACTCAGTTGCAGTCATGCTAGAGTCAATGCAGTCAAATGCTTCCTGCTCCACTTCTGTAGCATGCCTGCTGTTAACAAGTTCCTTAACTTCCTGTATTCAAAACAAAATATTTTCAATCAATGATATGATTCTAGAGCACTTACTGCATCTGCTTTACAAATTGTGTTGGCCACATGCCGACACAGCGTCTTCAGCCAGTCTTCTTTAGGAGGTTCTTCAGTTGTCATCTGGAAACTGAGTAGTTTGTTGTTCTGCTCTGTAGGTGGCCGCACAACTAAGGCGAAAGCTTTGTGGCAATCTGGAGTTTTAAGAAAATGGCAAGTAATAAAAGTAATTAAAAAAAAAAAAATCAGATTTCATACAAGCCTACAAATCAAAAATCTTCAGAAGAGGTAACCCTTTATCTGCCTGTTACTAGACAGAGGCAAAACCAGCTTTATTCGCACAAGAGCAATACTGTCAGTGATACAACAGCCACGTGTTCTGTCTACATCCTATTTTCAAGAGGCTGTCATCACCGGTCCAGACAACTTTAATCACCAAATAGTTTGCACACTATAGTTGACAGACTAGTCAATTGTACTGGGTGCAACAGAAAATCAGATTGAAAATGAGATTGACATTTACTAGTTTGTGAAATGCCACATAGATTACTTCTTTACCAACAGAGAATATAGTGAACAACATTTACCAGTTTTGGCAAGATAAAAAACGAAGAATTCAGCATTAATTATGACATACTGAACTACTCAAGTTACAATGATTTCATTGTAAAAATCTGACAGATGTTGCTCACTTGATAGCAGAAAATTATTCCACTGCTGATACTCCTCTATAACAGATATAGCTCAAGCGTGCTAAATACAGTCAAATCAGACTGCTGGAGACGTTCTCCAGCTCAGGAAAGATGCATGAGAACAATCAAAAAGAAGATCATAAGAGATAGTAGCTGATCTCTTCCAAGATTTTAGTGTACTGAAGCTCATCACAGTCAGTAACTGATGTTCTGCAACTGGGTTCCCCATCACATAAGCCTCAAACCAATACTAAATACTATTCTGTAACAAGAAAAAAAAGCAAAAAGCATTTCACACACATAAAACACAATACAACTACATCTCAGAATTCTTTCCCATGACAGCAAGTCTTCATCCTTCATCCTCTAAACCAACTATCCAGGTACTTAACCATACAAACCTTCTGTTTCCCTGATATCTAGCACCTTCTTGATCTGGGAGAGAGGCATGAGAACAACATGCTTGAGACATGCAGGAGGCCTGGTGTGACCATGGGGACTCTTGAAAGCACCAATAACTTTATGCCGTTTCCTTGCAATCTGCAGTTAAGCAGAACATAATAAGAGGTTAAAAATAGAAAGTATATTTCTAATGCCTTGTTTCCCTTCTGTCTGTTTTCTTGTATGTGGGAAAATATTCTGAAGAGGCTACAATTATCCTATCACAGGTTCCAATTATCCTATCACATAAGCCTTCATGGAGTTCACTTATATCACCATTCACTAAGCCTTCAGTTAGCCCAACACTACTTGCTACTTAGCATTAATACTCTCACCTCAGAAAACAGTCAGAGGCAGAGCAATTTTGCATTATAAACCTCAGTTCTACCTTACAGAAGAAGGAAATCCTTCTACAAGGCATCCTAGATTTAAACAGACAAGAAGAACGTCTATGTGCATGAACCAACTTAGGTTGTGTTGTGTCCCAAAAGAACCACTGGCTGCTGCTCGTGCATATAGTCCTTTTATTAAGGAAACAGCATGTGTTTTACTGTGCAGGAATTACTGCAGGCTTTAACAAAACCAATATCTTTTTAAACAAAAGATGTACCAGCAGAAGCACAGTAATCCTTTTCAGGAAGGACATGTGACAGTTGCATAACCTACAGCAGAGAGCATGATGTTCCAGAGAAATTCTGAACAAGCACCAAGAGATGACAACCCAAGCTTGCCCAAAGAGAAGCATAGGATGAAGTTGTGCCAATTCTCAGAGCAGACCTATTCCAAGTTTCTTTTTGTTTTTTTCATTTGTTACATACAAAATAGCTGCTATTTAAAAAAAACACTATTTGAACAGTATGCTGCAACAGCAAGTTAAACTTTTTTTTTTTTTTTTAAAATAATGGCATTACAATCTCTGAATTCTCTCCTTCAAGTTAGTTACTATCGTAGACCTCTGCAGCAGGGAATACTGAACCAATCATAACCAGGCACCATACCATGTTTGTATCAAATTCTGTGAGGTTTACTTATTTATTTATGTGTTGTTTTTGTTGCTGCTGCTGTTGTTGCTCGCACTCATATGTAGGTATTTTATATTTAAATACAAATAAAACTTAAAAGAGCTAACATGCTGCAGAGTCAAGGATTCCCACATGCGTTTATTCACCAGTAGCACTGAAAGTGTAATTCAGATAAGCAGTTTAACATTTTGAGAATAATCTACTCTAAACAGAGCAAGAAAGTATAAAGATACATAGTTTATACACATCTGTGGTACATATCTGCGTATCTGTAAACAGAATTGTTCAGAGGAGGATGCACACAGTGCAGAAACTACTCCTGCATTTACCTATGGAGAAAAGTTTAGTAGCCATGAAGACAAGCGTCATCTATGATGCCAACCTATTAGAATTACTAGTCTTATTTCCAGGAAGCAATATTAACTCTTTTCTATAGAGGAATGCCTTTCAATATTAATTTCTTGATCCTGCTGCAAGACGACCAGAGAAAACTGACTAGCTCCTCATGTTGCCTTATACAATATAAAACTAACATCAGCACACATTGCCCCGACTTAGCTACACTTCACAAGGCTTCTAGCTTTTACTTGTTGATAGGGCTTAGCATCAAGCATTTTGTAATTCAATTCACAAGACGTACTAACATAATAATCTTACCTCTA
>JAUBOD010000633.1:6518689-6528948 GCA_032353885.1 Nothura maculosa | reverse complement strand
GCAGAGCAGGGCTCACCTTTGTGGCAGTTTGAGCTAATCCTGCCAGCTCTGCACATCATTCCCAGTTCCGTGGGGCTGGGAAAGCATCAGCTCAGTGGGAAGTGGGGGGTTTTAGTAGTCTGCAAGTCTGGCTTTAGAAATCAGCTTGCACAATGAGGACAGATACTAACCAAGGAGCAGTCCCTGCCATATATACTTTAAAGGAAGGAACAACACGGAAGCAGGAAACCGAGCAGGGTGTGACAGGTGTCCCGAAGCCGGGAAGAGGTGAGCCCTGGGACACTACTTTCAGGAGAGACAGACAAATTCAGGAGTCTTTCCACCACTTTGAGGTAGTGCAAAGCCAGGGATAAATGTGTGCCACTAGGAGGGAACTGGCTGAACTGCAGCTAGGACCGTCAAACAAGCTGGAGTACCTAGATTGTTAGAAAGCTTCCGTGTGCATGTGCTTAAATACACATAAGTAAAGGGGACATAATAAAGTGCATGTCCTCCTGTAGAGCTAAGCTTCCCCTTTCTTTTCCAACTGCCTATCGCAACACCAGATGGTTCAGCATTTCTTTAAATGTGACCACTGAACTTTCCCCTACTTCTAGATATATTTTAAGCGTGCTATTTATTGCTTTGCTTTGCAGGTGTGATTGCAGACAGAAGAAATATTTCTAAGTATTTTTACTTTAAAATCTCTGATGTTTACTGTAATCTTGCCTTCTAAGATTGTGAAACAAACTTGAGATGCCTCATGTACAATTAAGTGGCTCTTGCTAATTCAGAAATACATACGCAGAGTTATGGGCTGTTAAGCATTGCAGTTTTGTGTCAATATATATTCACAACAGGGATAATGTGTGATAATTTGTTTATTTTCCAGTATACTAATTATTCACTACCAATATAATATATTAAGGCTGTCTCTGTCCCTATCAGTTGCAAAGTATTTGACAAGCTTGGAACTCTGGTCTCTAACTCAGGGCAAGATAAGTGTTTTAGGTGTAATTATATGATTAAAAGTACCTAACTCCTATGGGAGGCTTTCTGTTAGTAAGCTTGAAAGCATATGACAAAAGGGGACTGCAATTCAGATACTAATCTTAATTTGTAAGGGGGGAAAACAAAGAGACGAAGAGACAAAGTATCTTATTTGAGGTCACATAAAATAGAAGATAATTTAGTTTGGAACTGCACATTTACACGTGCTGCACAGAACTTGACTTCACTGAAATTCGGGCAATCAGTAAACTCCTCAGGATTATAAAACTGAGCCATAGGTAAACCCATAGGTACTGTTTTACTTTGTGTCCCTGTCAACAAGTATCTCAAGAAATATTTATAACTGTACAGCTAAGAGCGGGGCTACGGCCGGCATTTTTCCATCTTTGTCCAACCTCTCCAGTCTCCAGCAGCACAGGATAAAGGACAGCATATATTCATTTAATGAGCCCTTTGAAATGGGCTGTTTCAGAACACTGCCGTCCCCATACCTCTACTCTGATGATCAGGAAGGAAGGGCTGATTTTGGGACCAGGACACCTGCTACAGAGGATAGGGAAGGGTCATCAGGTAGGCTTGTATGGAGGAAGTCAGGCAGTCGTACAAGGCACAGAAGTGTTCTTGTATTTCTCCTCATCAGCAAAGCAAGCCCTTCCTGCTTCCTTGCTACTCGTTTCCTTTTGGAATTAAATCTAGGGCGTGTGGCATTAGCAGTCAGGACCAGGGAAAACAGTAATTAGTGCTGTGTCTAATATTTTAATATCTAGTCTATTTGTCCATCATTTCTTTAAGGGTGTGACTGCTAAACAGTGTCAATTATAGTCAGCCAAGTTGTCCATATTTTTGCATACAAAAACAATCTTGGAATTAGCTTACATTAATCCTCTATAAACTATTAGGTGTGGCAGTAAATCTCACTGAAGTGGCACCTACGCAGAAAACGAGTTTCACTGCTCACCTTATTTACAATAGAGACAAAAATTATTAGTTACCTAATAGAAAAGCTCATTGTGGATGAAAAGATGTTCAAAGCTCCAGATGTAATCCATTTTTTTTTGCTTCTAACTAATAAGCACTTTGTGCTTTTTCTTTTGTTAGTTCAAGAAGAAATTAATGAAGCTTGGTGCACTTGTCTTGAGTGCTGGAGCAGTATCTTTATAACACAGTGTGAAGAAGCTCATTCTAACATATTCTATACTATGCAGTAAGACACCTGCATTAAGAAACAGTACCATAAAGTAAAAGAAGAGATTCACCTTTCAGCTTGATAAACTGTTTGAAATGCAGTCAAAACAAAATATTCAGCCCTCAACTTAATGGGATAATGATGCTGTTTGTTTTTAGTCAGTTCCTATTCTTGAAAAAATACCGTAGTTGGCATTTGGGGCTGTTATGTTACACAAATGCACTCTGCAGAACCATGCAGACCTGGCAACAGCGGCACTCGGGGTCCCTGTATCTTCTTTTATGGGGTTAGTTTCAGAGGTTCGGCCCATTTGAGCCCTGCATGGGCCGTTGTGTGCCAGGCGAACGCCACCGGCTGCAGGAATTCCGTGACTAAAGGACACGGATTTGGGAAGCAGGGCAGTGTATAGGGCAAGACAGCACCTGCTGCCCGAGTCATGTGAGGACAAAGATGCCCAAATGTTCAGAGTGCTGCTAGAGATGAACAGAAATCAGCTACAGAAATAAAATCACAGACTGAATACAGGTTAAAGTTACATTACCTGGCTGAGTACAAGTCCATGTAGAAGGTAAGGAGTGGTGAGCATGCAGCATTCCTTATGTAATTTCCATCTGAGGGGCTGATACAAGATTCCTAATAGTTCAGGGACACATATTGATTAAAAGGACACATATTGATTTGCCTCACTCCCCTGGCTCATCATCTTCTGCCCATGTCCTGCAGCCCCTGCTCCTCCTTGCTCAGCTGAGCCTGTCAGCCTGCTACGGACCACGCTTCCCTGGAGACATCCATTTGGAAAGCAAAAGCACAGTCCTTCAGAGTGATGCAGAAAAATGCAGTTGTCACAAGAGATTGACCCAAACTAAACTGTATTTTCCATCTGTGGCTAAAAGAGGATTTTGGGGGTGAAGTGTGGACAGGATTTTCATCTTTATACTATCTCCTCCTCCCTTTTTTTTTTTTTTCTTCTTTTCCCAGTGTATTTGTCTTCTTTTTTTTGCAGTCCCTTAACCTCATAACTTCCCCCTTTTCCTTGTGTTTCCTCTTCCTTTCACTGTCTTTTATTACGACAGTGTGGTCTCTTTGCCACAGATTATCACTCTTTCCATCTCCAGCACACACACTTATATATAAAATATCATTCATATACATTCTGTGTTTCATAGCCTGCAACAGTCCTGTATTGAGTCACAGGAAGAAAATAAAAATCATATAAAGTCGCAAATACCTGCAAAGATAAAAGCAGCTACTGCTCACACATCCCTTCTGAATCCAGCCCAGCTGCAGGCTGCTCCCACCAGGGATGGCCCCATCCTTTTTCCCTGCTCCCTCTTCCCGTCCTTGAGTCACCAGCAGCACAGCACACTGCCTGAGGTTTGTTTTTCTGTGTTTTCGCTGGGTTCCTACTCAGCTGAAGTTTATTTTTCTGTGATTTTGATGAGCTCATCCTCAGCTGACTCACTGCTCCAAGGCTTCATGTGCATTAGCGGCAGCAGCAGAAAGGTGTCGGGGAAGTACAGTCAATAGTGGAGATCATGCAGACCCCTCCTGGTGGTGGCAAAGCCATCCTAGACGAGCTTGAGACAACCACCCTGTAGAAAGTGAAATCCTGATGCCGAAAAAATACTAAGATACACAGATTAGATTCCAAGGAAACCAATTGATAGGTGTTTTGCAGAAAAACTGCCTGGATCTGTTCTTCCTGCACCCCATGTACAAGATATTTCTTCCTAGGTGTCCTGTGATTCCTGGAAAAGGTGACATTGAACCACCCTTTTGATCCTTGGAAAGAGGTGGTCCATTATGGTGAGGAATAAAGCGTGTGCAAAGCTTGCAGATGGTCGCATTGGTGTCATGTTTAAAAAACAGGGCAAAACACATCTTGGTAAACAACAGTAACCAGCCTTGAAACCAAAACATTTCTGATTGCAGGGAATGTGTGGTAATCCTGTCCACATAGACTGGAGACTGATGTGGGAGAAAGCTTGAAAGGGAATGGCTGTTGCAAAACTGTTGGCCTGAACAATCTCTCAAAACCATTGTTTTTCCTGGCAGAATTTCTGCAATTGAATCAAAATGGTTATCTTCCCTGAGAAGCTCCCAAGGACACCCAAAGGGCCAGATCTTTAGCTGGGTCATTTGGTGGCAATCTGATAGATTCAGTGCCAAACCATTAACAGAGGTATTGCTCTTCAGATTTTGAAAAGCTGGGGCATTTCTTTTTACACATCTTTGCTTCTCTGCTAATAAGTAAAGTTTGAGAATCTGCACTTCAAGTTTGAAAGCTTGAACTGAGTTTTCCTATGGGAATTTTTAAGGAACGATGGGGAGAAAAGCATGATCTGAAATACAAAGTTACACACTGCCTTGTGAATTCATTTCTTGCTGCTGGCTGGATACTTTCTGCATGTTTTTATGGGGAAAGACCTTGCAGTAGGAAGAAATGGTATTTAATCTGTAAAGTAGCAAACATTTTAGAGCTTTGATTCCCACCAGACTATCTCAACAAGGTGACGTTACCACAAACTAAGCAGGAAAAGAATCACTTTTGTAAATTCCCCTTGTTTTGGAAGTGCATTCCCTTCCCACTCACATGCATATTTTTGTACAGCACTTCACTGAAAACAAATGTTTCTTTTTTTTTTTACAAATTATTACAGATCAGAGTACTGCATGTGGGAAACTAAGGAGATGTTCCTGGCAGCTGCAGAGTGCAGAGAGTCAGTTAACAGAGTGCTCCAACACTTGCTTGTGCAGGTCCAACTCTGGCAGCTACCTGCTCTCTGCACCGTGGGTGCAAGGAGAGCAGCCCCCCTGCCCGCTGCCTCGCTGGCAGCTTTCATTCCTGCTAACGGGACTGCAGGGCAGTAGCGACAGTTTATTTTGCATTGCAGCCCCATTGCCTTGACCCAGAAAGTTTCACAGAAGGCTTAGCTGGTTGCCCAATTTCTAGCCTGCCTTGGCAGGATTAACTTTGAGGTTAACTCTGCGAATGGGGGAGAAAACCCTTCTTTTTTAATGGCCTTTCTCAGCACTGCAGTGTGATCATATTTTTGTTTTTTAAATCTGATTAGAACAAGGGGATAAAGTATTTGGAGATTCTTAAACATTATTAACACCTTGCAGTCATCACTACCTTGAGGAAAGTGCTACTCTAATCAGTTTAGATTAAAGTAAAGGGAGGCAGGACCCAGAATGAGTTTTTATGCTAGGATCTTGTGAAAACGGCTCTGCATCACTGCCCTCTACTGGAAACTTCTGAAGAGTTTCCAAAGTGTCATGGTAGAAAGCTCCTGGTGATGGTTCTCTCCTTCCAGAGGTGTCGTTCCAGAGGAGAGATCCAAATTCTCCTTCAGACTTGTCTTGATCCACCTAATGCCTGTGATTTGATTCCATATGGCAACAGGGAATCTTTATGGACACAGTTTTGATTTAATACAACTTAAAAAGCTCTAGAGATATTCAATAATCATACTCATTTTCTGGTAAATATACTAAGAACCCCTATTCATTTTTCTTCCAACACTGTCTTTTGAAAACTGTTCCATTAAATATCAATGCAGCGAAGTAACAAAACCCTTTTTCATTTCTCCTAGTGCCACCTGATTCACTACCTGAGGCTCAGCCATCACTTGATAGTTCTGAATTATGTGATTGGTACTTTTGACAAGCTGAAGTCGGTGTCTTCCGAGCACGTTACCATCACGGATGCTGTTTTTGATGGTGTGGAAGTCAGGGTGTTTGAACCTCCTGCGAAGCAAGATGAGACACTGAAACGCAGCGTTGTTTATATCCACGGAGGAGGCTGGGCCTTGGCAAGTGCAAGTATGTGTCTGTAATTAAATTGAATTCTTAAATTGAATTCTGCTCTGTTTGCTTCGCAGCAGGAGAAATCAAAAGCAGCTTTCCCTAATAGGGATGGCAATTTTGCTTAGACATATCTGCATTCAGGACTAACCGCATCTGCTCTGGTAGATCAATGCAAGAAGGGAAGGGAAAAAAATCATAGCACACAGTAGAAATGCTTATCTCATCAGGATGTGAGCTGTAAAAGGAGCAAAAGCTTGTTTTCATTATATCCTCAAAGGACATATAGCTTATTGTTTAAATTGCTGTGACTCCTGGATGAGTGTGCCAGTCCCTGTTACCTACAATAAGTGCTATGGTAGTGTGCAAAGACTGTCCTTAGTGATCAGGAAGCAGGGACGAATTAACCCCATTTTCACATAATAATTCCCAGAAGAATGTGCTGAAATTGCTCAGAATTGCATGTGTCAGCATCGCTAATGTGCAGCTCCTAACACTTACTTGGGGACACATGCTGCTAATTACAGAATATATGGGCAGCATGAAGAAGGAAGCTCCTAGAGGTGGGTACCAGTCACTCTGGCCTGCTCCCCTCAGGAACCACTCTAGGCACTTGAAGAGATCACCCTGGAAATGAGAATTATGACAGAATTAATTTAGGAGCCACAAACATAATCAGAGAGAGTAATCTACAGCTATAGACAATAAGATAGTCATTGATTCTTCCACATTGTATAGAATGAGGAACGTCCTGTGTGTAGTTCTCAGGCTGCCTCACAGTCAAATAGCAGATGTTCCCCTCTTCCTCCCAAGCTCTTCCTGACACATCATGAAGCCAGTGCAGCACAGATGTATTCTGAAAGATCTACAGCCTCATCTATAAAGAATATTCTGAAATATTTCAAGAAGAAAATCTCTATTGATTGTAGTTGGACTATGCCTGTATAAGTCTCTTGGAAAATAAATACCTTTAAAATCTGGCTTTCAAGTGGCTTTGGGCATGCCAGTCTCTCCATCCTGTAGTTGCGAAAAAACAATTAGAAATATTGCTTGTCACTCTCTTCCTTCAGAGAAATTAAGATTGGGGTTCAAGATGGATTTTCTTAGACATATCTAAGGGATACTTGTTAAAATTCTGCCCTTTATAAATTTCATTTGCCCTGTAATAATCTGCAGAAGACTGTAGCGGTGCAAAAAGTTTTCATTATTGTGCTTTTGTGGATGACTGTAACTCAGCAATGTCAGACATTAGGATAATGTCCAAGTTAACAGTTCCAAGATACAAGTTAATGGCACAAGCCTTACTGCTAAATAATAAATTCTGAGAGTATAGATACATTAGAAAATGCTTTATGCTATACTATATTTGATAGTACCAGGAAACAATGATTAAGTAACTGGAAAGGAATAAAATTACAGAAAATCAGTGCCCTGATAAATAGGATAACAGTGATTAATTTTCCCTTAAATGAGTAGTTCAATTGACGTTAATAGGGCAACTCATTTGAATCAAAGCAATTTTGAGCCCAAAGTACATGCTTTAATAAAATGAACAACCCGCAGTGACTCATACAATAGTAGTGCCTGGATACTAATGCCTCCAGGCCACTGGATAGCTTAAGCTTAGCCTAAGTGAGAGAACTGCAATATGTGGATGAAATGATAAGCTGCAAGTTGCTGAGAAAGAATTAAGGCTGTAGGATTTTGGGACTTCTCAAGGCATGAATTATTGTTTCTTCTGCTAGAACAGTTGCAAGCTGGCCTCATTTACTTTGCTTATATTAGTATGATGTATTTGTATTTTCTGAGACTCTTTTCCTGTAGCTTTGTGAATTACTGACATAAATGGACCCATATGTCACTAATGCTATGTCATTTCATTCCAGGAACAAGTCTTTATAACAACCTCTGCAGAATTATGGCCGAGTCTCTCAATGCTGTAGTTGTCTCAGTTGAGTGAGTAATTTAACACTGATAAGTCATTTTAAGGAATTTAGCTGTAATTTAGCTCTGTTGGTTATTTGCCAATTATTAGCCACTTGGTTGTTTTGGAAAACATTTTTCTTTATCAATATGGTACTTTTATCCTTTTAAAAGGATAGGAAATTAAAATTGCATCAAAAGCTAACTTAGGTTTCCAATTATTGTAAATCCTCTTTTAGAAGGCAGACGTGGAAAAGGGAGTAGCACTCCAACCAGCTGGACAAACACTAAAATGCAAATCCTAGTGCATCTTGCAAATGTAGCTACATAAAGGGAGTGCAACTAAATCCTGAGATTACTCAAATGACCTAAGTTATGATTCTGTAAATACTTTTCAACTTAAAAATTAAAAACATTTGGGCCTTATACATACCCAAAAGAAGGCTGAACTACATCTGTCTTCATCTCCCCAAGCATCGAGGGCCATTTACCCTCCTCAGTGGCCAACTCCCACTGCTGCAACGTGTATTAAATAGAAAATACTGCAAGTTTTTCTATAAAGCAGTTTCTAAGTCATACTGAGAAAGGGTCTGCAACATAAAAATTAGCAAGTGATTTTAGCATTACTCTTAGCCAATCTATGCAGTGGAGTCTAGTAGTTTCCCACTGTTCTCTCAGTCACACACTGTTCCAATGAATTTAACCTGTGTAATTTAATTTAACCCATGTACTCTACTCAAGAGCAGGAAACAACAAGAGGTGCCAGACAGTAAAGAAACAGAATTGCTTTTCAGACTAGCTAAACAATTCCTAGGTTAAATGAATAGATAAATAAATAAACTCTTCCTGTCAAGCTAATGACATTACCTGCTTCACTCCAATGTGATTGATACTTTTCTCATCCTTAATTGTCAACTTCAATATTTAATTCACAGACGCAATCACTTGATACAGCAACTCAAGTTTCCTACTTAGAGCTGATTACATTCCAAGTTCTGTGATCAAACCGTAACTAAATTATATGGAGTTGATGTTACCACTGCAAAATTAATTCTAGAATACTTTAAAGGGTGGATTTTTTTTCACTTCTTTGGTATTTATCAGTAGAAACAATAACAAGTAAAAAAACAGATGTTGGCCATTTCAGACAAGCAGTGATTGCAATATTGCAAAGTTCCTTATTATTCATTTTTCTTGTTTATGGCAGTATAACACCACTATTATTTTCGGAGCTGTTACTGTTTCTCTCTTCTCCTTTGCCATTATGTCTCTCAATCAAGGATTTTGTACTCAATTAGTGAAGTCTAATTTGATTTCTCATAGGTTTAATTGTACATCTCTTTTCCTGATCTATACATAATCTGTTACGTACTTTTGCAAGACATTCCCAAAGGCCTGTCTCGTATTCTCTTGGGGCTAGAGCTCTACATAGATTGCTTGCTGAAAACAGGACAGAGCTAGGCTTGGAAACATTTGTTAGTTAAGTTTGAAATTTGTTTTGCATATGTGATGCTGTTGGCTTAAATTTCAAAAGATGAAATAATTTGAACCAGAAAGCTGGCTTTTGTTTTGCCTCAGGAATAATGGGAAGCAAAACATTTCTGACAAAAACTTTCTTCATTTGAAATGAGAAACATTAACTTGTGTAAAGATTTGCTTTCTGTCAAGTTGACAATAAAAACTATTTTGTCAAAGCAGTCTTAATCAGCCCCACTGAAAATGTATGAAGTCCACTAGGACTATAAAAAGCCACAAACAGAAGTGTGCTTGGCATCATTTTGCCCAGTAACAATTCTTCTGTTACATATGATTTAGTAAATACAAACTGACTTCTCTCACACTGTTATTTAGACACTGAGGAAGTGCAGTGAGTGGGACTGTTCTTTTACCTATCTGCACCTCAGTTTCTCTGCCTCTGAACTAGGTATATTTTTACCTGACTCATTGATAAAGGAGGGGATCACAGAATTCTGTGATTCTGTGATTTACTGAATGTGTTGCATTAGGGCAAACAGGTATTACTTCAGTTCCTGGCTATTGTTCCTTTCCTGGTATATGGACATATGCTCAGCCTCTGCTGAGAATACATTCAATTTGGGCAACACAGAACTGCTTAGGCTCATAATGGCTCATTTGAATCTGTTGGGCAGACAAAACTTACTCTCCCACATGCTGGTTAAGGAATTTGGGACTGAAAACAACTGACTACAACGACCACTTTGCCAGAGGTGTTTTAAATATTCTTTTCTTTTATACAAACAACATGATGAAATCCTCTACTGGGAAATCCTAGGAAAGTGCTGCACAATTTTATATTATCTCAGGGTTATTCCTGTCTAGTTGGTTAGTGTTA
>JAUBOD010000633.1:6503451-6518589 GCA_032353885.1 Nothura maculosa | reverse complement strand
CTACTGGGAAATCCTAGGAAAGTGCTGCACAATTTTATATTATCTCAGGGTTATTCCTGTCTAGTTGGTTAGTGTTAATTTTTCTGAATTAGCATATTGATTATAAGATTAAGTCTAACATTGGTATAGACATCTCATATTTTTCCTGTAGCATTTATCCTAATGAAATAGTTATTAGCTGGTGAGCTATATCAGACAGCTATTATCTATCAGCTAGATATTAACTTGACAGAGAGGTATATTCACTGTAATGATGGTCTCTCACATCTTTGTATCTCTGTAGATACAGGCTGGTACCAGAGGTGTGCTTCCCCGAGCAATTCCACGATGCTCTCCGTGCTACCAAGCATTTTTTGCATCCTGACGTCCTAGCTGAATACTCAGTTGACCCAGGTCGGGTTGCAATCTCCGGTGACAGCGCGGGAGGGAATCTGGCTGCTGCTCTGTGTCAGCAGGTAACACGCAGGGTCTGACGCTCTCGCTGCAGCACGTGCTCGTTAGCCCATGCACAGAGGCTGACGGGTCGTTTGTGCTGCGTCACCACAAGGGGATGTGCCAGCTCGAGACACAATCGTAATGCTCGCTACTGAAAGGCGGCATCTAGGTGTTTACAAAGAAAGATGAGTCCATTATATATGAATCAAAGAGCTTTGCAGTGTTTTACTGCATTTCTGAGTTGTTATGGGCCAAATTTTAGGTGCAAAACTAAAAGCCTTTTTTTTTTAATCCTGTTTGTTAGTGAATACTGTATTTTCCTAAATAGATACCTAGATAAATAGTACCTAGATACACAATTTATCCATTTATTTTTCTATTTTGCAGGCACTTGTCTTAAAATTATATTCTTATTTCTTTCAAATACAAATGAAGGATAAAAAAATATAATAAATGAAACCAATTCTTCTGTTAAATGGCCTTCATATAACATTTTGAATTTTGAGGAAAGTTCTTTTGTGTTTAAATGTAATCTCAATTTAATCTAGTAAAGATCGGAAAGGCAGCCTGGGGCAAGTAATAATATTTTCATGCTTGAATGAAATACTATTATAAGCTTTTTCATATCATCATTAACCATTGGTGATAAGAAAGCTGATATCATGTGCAGGCAACTAATTATCATGACAACCTTGCAATATTGAATTAGGGTGAAAAAATTAATAAGGGACAATTACAATAAAGGCTTCAGTCTTGAGGACTGATAAACATGATAGAAACGTGTTTTGAAAAACTGCATTCCTGATTTCTTTGTCTGATGCATAATATTTAGATCAGTGATATAGGATTGCTTGAGGGAAAGATTAAACAAGTTAGAATCTTCAGCCTGAAAGAAAGACAAATTTGGGTGTGATAGAGCTAGAAATCTTGAACAGAAGGTGAAGAGAAACAAGGTTCATAATGGCTATCACTATTGTATGAAAAAAAAAAGTCAGGTTGCATGTATTTTGACCAAAACAGCAACATCTGTCAATAGAGTTGTATTAGAGCAGAATTTGGCCTGAAATCTGTAAAATGATTGCTTTCATAAAGATCCAGGTTGATACTATAGTGCTGATTTTCTAGTAATCTCAATTCTGACCTATGTTCTTCCTGCAGCTTAGCAAAGAGGAGCATTTGACCGTCAGACCAAAACTGCAGGCCTTGATTTATCCAGTCCTTCAGGCATTTGACTTCAACACACCTTCGTATCAGCAGAACATGAACATGCCTGTTCTCCCTCGTTACGTCATGATAAACTACTGGATAGACTATTTCAATGGTAACTATGACTTGGCTCACTCACTGGTCATCAACAACCACACTGCTCTTGACGTCAGCCAAGCTCTGTCTTTCAGAGGGCGCTTGAACTGGACATCTCTCCTGCCTTCATCATTCAAAAAGAACTACAAGCCCGTAATACAAACTACAGGCAAGGCTGAAATCATTCAGAAGTTACCAGCACTGCTCGACGTGCGAGCAGTCCCACTGCTAGCAGAAAATGAAATTTTGCAGCTACAACCAAAGACCTACATCCTGACCTGTGAGAACGATGTCCTGAGAGATGATGGGGTGATGTACGCAAAGCGACTAGAGAACGCGGGCGTGGAGGTCACACTTGACCACTTTGATGACTGCTTTCATGGCTGTATGATATTCACCATTTGGCCTACTGATTTCTCTGCAGGAGTTCAGACCAGAAACAGCTATATAAAATGGCTGGATGAAAACCTCTGAGGAGAGAGTCTCTCCAGAAGACCCAGAGTGTGCTGCTCATGTCCACTGTTGCAAGAGAACGAACAACAAAAAGTGCACTTTTCTAAATTCTGACTTCATCCATTCAGCTGCAGTTACAGGGGGTTACAGACCACTAGCTACAACATTCACCAGCTTACTGGCCTTTCCAGGCAAAGTATTTTGTGAAGTACGTTTTCAAACTTCTGTTTTTTTGACTTTTTTTTTTCTGCAGATGACACAAGCTATTGCCAAATGAACAAATGTTGAGCAAGGAGATCAGCATTCCTGAAATATTCTTAACTAGCTGAGTTAAAGCATTGACCTTTGTGGCACAAAGGCCATGATTTTCAAATGCTGTGATATAAAGCCGAACACCTACATCCACATTTGGATATGTAAAAATGAGAACTGAACTTCAGCAGTGTTGATTGATTATTTGGATGTTAAGCACGGGTTTCAGTATTGGTTTTTAGGCAGAAAGAGAATTTGAAATTCAAAAAAAAAAAAAAAGTTCTCAGGCAGTTAAGATGACAGACAAGTAGACAAGTCTTTTAGCCAAATACGTGACCAGCTTTGGAATTTGGTCTTCATTACCTTTTTGTTATTTATATTTTAAATAAGCACAGGACTAATATATTTTCCAAAAGCATATTATAGCATACATAGGTAGTATAAAGTATTATGTGTAGCAGTGAACTCAGGTTGCTTTTGGGATCTTCAAAGCTGACCACTTATTTGGCTAATGATTGTGACTTTGTTTAAAACATCAGTTTCATGGCCTCCTTAGAGAAAATACTGAGTGTACTAAAAAGAATCTGCTGTGTGGGTTGCACTAATGTTTGTAATTAATATTAGAAATTTTTGTTTACTGGCTTTTTTCTGTGTTCATAGTGTTAAGTTCATTATATTTCATGCTTCCTGGAAGGAAAGGAAGAAGGAAGGAAGGAAGGAAAGAAGGAAGGAGGGAAACAGAGGTGGGCTATAACCTATAACCTGAACTTCTCAGCTACACCATGTGTCTCTTGTAGAGTGAACCTAAACACTAGGTGAGGTGACCTGGCTATTCTGCAGCAAATCTTTGCAGTTTGAGCCAGTCTCTAAAACTCACACAAGCAGGACAGGGAAGCAAAACCACTTAGACAGGATATACTGTCCAGGAAGTTTACTGCGTGCAGAGATGAAGGTCTTGCCAAAAGCCACATGTTTGCAGGCAAAGCTGGAAGAATGGCAGTCCCGTGGCTAAGCGAGGAGATTCAGCTCGCGCTGGGCTTTACCACAGGCTTCCTGCAAGTCCCCAGGAAAACAGTGTAATCAACATGTGCCTCACTTTCTTCTTCTGCAAGAGAGGGGGCAGATACTTCCTACCTCACAAGGAGTGGTGAAGAGAAATGCACAGACATCAATGAGCACACTGGTATTGCAGCAGCTGGCAGGCACTGGACAGGTCCCTTAGCCTCTGACTTTTCATCATCTTTTAATATCTGGCTCAGAACAGCTTGCCCCATGACAGATGGTGCTGTTAAACTGCACGTTCTCTTAGGATGTTAATTGATTTCTAGGATGGCTCATCTGAGAGGACGCTAAGGTAGTGATATTTGGTTGTCGTGATAACCAAGAGAAAAGCAGCTCCCTTGGAGTATTTCCTGTGGCCAGGTTCTAGAAAACGTTTTAAAAAAGCACTGGTAGATCTAACTGGCTTCTGTGAGTCCACTCTCACTGGTAGGTAGATAAGAAAATAACTTTTCTGAACCACTGCTTCATAGAAAGACTAGGATTGTATGCATTAAGAAGGGGCACTAGTGGGCAAGGCCTCAGTGTAGCCCCACTTGTGCTCATGGAAACTCTTTTCTGAGCATGGCTTCACATGGAGGTCACAAGCTACACTGGCCCTGATGCTTCTTCCATTCAGATCATTACAAAGACTGAATGGGATTAGATCAACTGGATGACAATTTAAATCACAACAAGTTTGGGCAAAGATACCCAAATAGCCTCTACTTCAGAATAATTTAAACTTTTTTGTGTATTTAAAACCTCTTTCTTCCCTGCACATTCAGTAGATAAAATTTACACCTAAAACACCAACCAAAGTTATGTCCTTTCAAAAAACACATTGCCATTCTTAAAATGTGCTCTGCTCCAAGGCCCATATTGCATGGGTGAAATTCCTTTTACCTGGCATTGACTTCTAGGGTCACAAATTATTTTTACACTGAGTTGTAACAACAGGTTTCCTCCTGGTTCTCTCCCACTTAAAGGACAGACAAACATCAAAAAAAGTGTAATTTATATGCATCTGCAGCCATTAAAAGATAGTAGTAATTGTACTACCAGGGAAGAAGAACCCAACTGGTTAATATTGCTATAAATTCTGTAATAATGAAATTTTCCTTAGACCTGCCCGTGAAGCTTTAAATCAGCATTTGTTTATGGCTAAGTTATAAATATCTGTTATGAAACTATAATATAATTACTGCTGTGGGGTTTTTTTAAGTGAAATGCAATGGAGAGGTAGAATATATATCCCAGTGTTGGCTGTAAATTTCTTTCATGCACTGAAGCACATTAAAGTTTTGGCACCAGAAGCCGCAGTAAGTCTATAACTGGATTGAATGTCTGTACTAAGTCATCACCAGCTTGAAGTGACACTCAAGATGGCAGCACATCTTGGATGAGATGCTGCAGCACAAACTCGTTTATCAAAATGTCCAGACTACTTCTATCATGCAGCTATATGGTTTAAGCACATGATAGCTGGGAAGATGTGTGATATAGCCGGTAAAATACGCACAGAAAACTGAGTTACAGCTGTAGAAAGATCTTGTTCTATCTAGCAGCAAAAGACACTTGCTTAAAATTCACTGTCAACCTTTAAGTAAATCCTAGTCCTATTCTCATGGTTACTCCTGTTCCTTGTTCTTTCGTGCACACAGTCCCAGTGACCGAAGTTCAAAGTTTATCATTATTTTTCAGTTGAACTGCGGGAAGCTCCCAGAAATGAAGTGCTGACTCAGCCGATAGCTCAGTTTGGCCTGCCGGGCGTTGTTGCACAAATCCGATATCTGCCAGGAGGAGATTAGGATTAATGCATGTTACAATACCTCAATTAGCTCTTTTGCTTTTCTAAATGATTCTCGTCTGAGCAAAGTCCCCCATGTGCTGATATGTGGGTCTATGTAGCACCTGCATTCCTTGATGATCTCTAAAAGGCGTGCAGGGCACTCACTGTAGCATCAGCTCTACTATCGGTAGCAAAAAGTCTTTTACATGTGGAGGTTTACCATAAAAAGAGGTCTTCTAGAAGAAGAAACTCAGTAATTCATCTGTTTATTTTGGGTTAAATCAGTAAGTATGGGAGCTACAGTTTACTGATAGTTTTTTCTTCCTATTCCTAAGATCAAACTTGATCCATCCAGCAAAAATGTCTTGCTGGCCTTGAAAGCAAATAAATAGAAGCTAGTTTGGATAACAGAACCAATAATCATTTGAATCCTGCTTTCACAGATCTGGAGACTACTTTAGCACTTTCCCAGTGACTTGGCCAACACTGGCTTAAAAAAATGGGGATTTTGTTTATCTAGCTTAGAAACTCTTTAATGATGGGCATTCATCATCTGTGGAACTTCAGACCATTTTAGAGGTGTTTCGTGGTGCATAAAATATCAATTACCACTTGAAATGTCCAGCCTTCAGCTATATAGTTGCAAAATTATATCCCAGCCAAAGCTGAATGGCTACTGTAGGTTTTTAGACCTACAAACTAAACAGAAAAGCTTTACCTTTGAAAAAGAAAATTGCTTTGTAGTGTTTGAGTGTCTTTATTGTTTTCTCATTAGGTACATTGTG
This sequence comes from Nothura maculosa, assembly GCA_032353885.1. Taxonomy (NCBI): domain Eukaryota; kingdom Metazoa; phylum Chordata; class Aves; order Tinamiformes; family Tinamidae; genus Nothura; species Nothura maculosa. The sequence continues at coordinate 6,512,532 of JAUBOD010000633.1, read as the reverse complement.
GCTAAACTTTTTATCTCCTAGTAAAGTTTATTAGAAACTTATTCCAATTAAAAATGGAATAATCTAGTTTAAACCTTTTAAGATGCTATGATATGCGAGTAATGACGCTGTTAAAATCCCAGCTGGTTTCATGTTCTCTTATTTATGAAGACGTCAAGAACCCGAAGTGCAACGTGAATGCATTCATATTACACATGGCTGCTTCTTACTTCTTTCCCTATGCGGGTGAAAGATCTTGTAAGGTCAAATGAGCAAGTATTATTTAAGCGTGCTATACAAAATGAAGAACAAAGAAATAAAATAAACCTTATCTGTGAGCTCATTTTTTTCCAGGACTATTTTTTTCTTAGATATGCAATGTGGTGTTTTCCAAGCTGAAGTGGATTTTTTACTTTCCAGAGTGGAGACTTCACACAGACTCCAGAGCCCTCAGAGATTCTAAAGAAATGCTAAATCAAAGACCAAGTGTTTGTTTTCAAAGCAGGAAAACTTGCTTGCAAAGTCGCCTCTTACATAATCTGTCAATTTAGTTCTGCTCTTATCAGCTAATGGCCCATAACTGCACCAGTCTTGTTCCCTCCCTCCAGATACACAGCAGATCTTCGGCTCTCCCTCCATAACGGGAGGGTTTGTTTGTTTGTTCACCATGTTCAGAGTTGTTTTTCAGTGAGTGAATTTTAGATGTTTGAAACCCCATTTGCCTTTTCATTCACATTCATCCTCCCCAGCACCTGCAAATTGTATTAGATGAATATGTGGCACAACTTAATTTGAGCATTGGCACAGGCCACAAATAAGAAATAGCTTGGAAAAAAAAAAGGCCTATAATAGGAAGTTCATATTGTCCTGAAGCATTTCAATCTAAAATCCTGGCCACAGGTATTTGTAGGCTTAGAATTCGGAAGTTAATTAAATCCTCCTCCATGCGCAGGACAGGCGTACACTTTTCTGCTTGCTTTTAGTTCTGTTCTCTTCTGGCATTAGATTCTCTCTCATAAAAAAATGTTTAAATTGCAGACACCACATCATTAGCATCTCTTAAAACTAAGTTTCACTCCTAACATAAGTTAGGTAAATTTAATAATTTTTCACTGCAGTTTCCTGCAGTGTTTCAATGTGTTTGTCAGCTCTTCAGCAAGAAGACGGGAAAAGAAGACAAAGAGCAAAACCCTACAGTAGATTCCCTAAAACTGTTTTTATTGAAGTTTACATTTTAATAGCTCTTTCTGGCTTTATTTAAACAGCAGAAAGTTAAATATTTCCCTCATAACCACTTGTGTTTTTCTAAGCATGACTTCTACAAACCACAGCACCTCCAAACAAGAGAGTCCAGGGATACAGGAGGTTTGGGTGGCCAGAAAGACGGTATCTTATATTGAAAGTTTTAAAATAGCAATAATAATTATTATTATTTGGAGGAAATAGAAAATTATCTTACCTGCAAACACTGTGTCCATATGTGGTGATATGTGCAATACCCTCAGTGAAATTATTTAGGGGCTTCAGAACCAGGTGAAGGGCAAAAAAAAAAAAAAAAAGGGAGGGAATTTTTTTACCACTTACCCAGGGATTTTATTGGAAGGGCATTTTGGTTGCAGGCTTTTAACTAAAAAAAAAAAAAAAAAAAAAAGTGCAAAACTGCCAGCAGAGGGAGCATTAAAAACAAAGGCAAACTTGGAAAAAGAACAGAGCCCGGTTCTGCAGGGCAACGTTAAACCGAAAGCCTAACAGAGGAGCTCTGTTTATCCGGGGCAGCCCAGGCCCTGACTCACGAATTGCTGGCAGGCCAAAGTATAACAACACTCGCTAATCTGGGACTAGCCAGAGATTTCCTGCGGGAAAAGAAATGAAATAACAGACACGGATTTTCAGTTGCAGTTTTGCTGGTGAGCAGGCACAGCCCAGCGAGCTGCAGCTGCCCCTTGCCCTGACCTTGCTGCTTTTTGGGGCTGCTCAGGACTAAAACTTGCCCTTTGCCAAGGCCCTGGGGCAGCCCAGCAGCGCACAGCGAACTTCTGTTTAGCAGTTAAGCACCACCCTGCACCGGGCACACGTGCAGCCAGCTCCAAGCTGCTGTGTTTACCTATTGCATTGCAGCTGAACAGAAATAACAGCCCTGCTCTTTGCTCTCACTTTCAATACTCTGCACAAAAGGGAAAAAAAGCACTGAAACTGCCTGCACAAACAAGTTCAGACTCAGTGATTTTATTACATTCCTCCTCTGACAACTTCTGCCTTCAGCCGTGCCCTCCTGCATGGCAGGCACTGTGTTAAGATAGTGCCTGGTCTTTCATATGAAGTTTTAATACTAAATGCACCCTTTGCCCATATTAAAAATGTATATATCTATTATAAACATGCATTTATATATCTATATGCATTAACAGACACATATATATGTAAATGGTTCAGCAGTGCAAATCCAGAAACACTTCATTAAGGATTGTAGACCAACTCTAGGTTCAAAATGCCCCTTTTTATTGCAAATGGAACGATGTCCTTGCAGGAATTTGAGCACAGATGCTCTGTTTCAATATGAGCTAAGCTGGGTTTTCCAGACCTCTTATCTGAGCTTTCATGGGAGTGTCCAGATAACATTTAAAAAATGCCTTAGACCCTCCCGAGGAAGCAGATCACATTTACTGACATTGCCAACCCCTCCCTTTTCTTGATGTCTATTCTGCAAAATGCAAATTCCATCTTACCAATTGCCTTTCAGTATCACTTTGAAACACAGCATTACCTGGAGTCACCCTGCCAGTCTTCCCTCCTGTGCTGGGAACCACAAGAGCCCCCACGTTAACAGGGGCACCAGCCCTGCCTGTCACCAAGGGGCACCTGAGCCTGGCCCAGCACTGCCAGGCTGGGGCTGGCAGCAGCACCAAGCAAACTACTTCTCAAGCAAATCACATTCAGCACAGAAATCATTAAAAGGGAATGTGCATCAGGAGCTGTAAGGCCGTTCTGCAGTTTGGCCTCTGCAGCTTGGCTCTCCAGGTGAGAAGGCGCACTGCACCTTAAAGCAGATTGGCAGGTTTTCCCCTTAATGCCTGATCCTCCTGCCACAGGCAGTGGCTCGGAGCAGGCCAGGGACCTTCCGTGCGTGGGAAAGCGGCGGTACCAGCAGGAGCTGCTCTCTCCAGGTAGGGCCGGGGATTTCCAGTGTGGAGTCCTCCCAGCGCGGGGGGACAAAGTGAGCAGGGCGTTCCCTGCCTCCCGGCAGGAAGGGCTGCTGCCATTAAGCAAAACAGTCACAGTGCCTGCTCCGCTCCCAAGGGAAAGCCTGGACTCGCAGCCAAGGAGTTGCATTCGTTTCACTTCAAATCCATGATTTCAGCAGGCACCACCTCAACTTTCCCCAAGGACCAGTCAGTCTCCTGAGCTCGAGCGATGCATGAGCCCCAGAGTGCAGTGCTAAAATCCCTGTCCGTGTAAGCCATTCCCCAACAAGGTCTGAGAATCCATATGAATCCCTTGGGAAGGATTTCACATGGTTTTGTCCTCTGCCTATAGGCAGCCCATGTATAAGCAGCTCATCTAATGTACTAAGTGGAGGCACCTCAGAGACCAGAGCAAGACGAGCAGGAGAAGCAGCCGACACGTGGGATGTGGAGACCTCAGAGCACTTACAGGCAGTAACGTGTGGTGCAGGTGCACACTTTAAAGACAATAAACTACAGCACAGGTATCTGAGGCGCTGGGCTTTAGCCTTACTTTCTGGCTTGGTCATTGCTGAGATCTATAAAATAATCAGGAAGAAGGAAGCACGCAGGAGAGCTGCCCCTTGGCTGCTGGGAATCACCACTCACTTCTTTTCCCTGAAATGCTTATGGAGGAATGAGCTAGAGTTGATGCAGCTGCTCTGAACATTAATCCAGCCCTCTGTCCCTTAGCAATAGGGAAAGGGGCTGGCCAAAGTGCCCAGCCTGTTTTGCCCCAGGAGTGTCATGCTGGGAAGTCAGTGGTGGCCTTGGAAATTAATTAAAAGACAATCTTGGATAACGTTAGGAACTATTGTAAGTGAGCAGGTTTTGCTAAAAGGTGAGGTTTCAGCCAAAAACAATAAAGACTTCACAGTTAAGCAAGGGGTCTCTCTCAAGTGCCCTACAAAGTTTCATCTTCCCCGAATGAAGAAAGTTTCACTTGTGTTTCCTCTCCTATATGTCTTGAGCAATAACCATTAAATGAAATGAGTCCAGTTGAGCAAGGCTGCCTGGTTTTAGGCAGATGGTTTATAGTCCTTATCGGGACTAACAGGAACAGGTAAAAGGTTGTTCTCAAACAACACAAACAACATAGTAGGAGATAGAGCTGCTGCTGGCACAACCAGTCTCAAAAACTGCATTTTTGGACATTTCTATGCCTTTGGGTCCATGTTTTCATTAAATCTTCTTGTTATTGCTGTTTTTTTTGCAGTACTGGGAAGGTACCTACCTGCCTCTTCTCAGCCAAGTAGAGATGCAGTTGTCATTCTTCACCCTCACGTTCCTGCTTTACCCATCTCCCACGTGTTCCACTTCATTCCTTGAAGGTTTAAACTTCAGGTGCCTGCAATTTCTCCAGGGTCTTCACAATCTTGCTCATTACTGTGAGGGCAGGTCTCTCTTGAAGCCCTGGGTTTCCACCAAAACCCAAGAGACGAGACATCTTTTATAGCTGTTCTGTGAGCAACTCTCAGGGCTCCCTAATAAATATTCTCACTGCAAAGAAGGTCAGAAAGCATGGAGGTTTTATCTGCATTAGCACAAAGTGTTCCTGGGTTCTCAGGGCGGCTATAGACGAAGTCAGTTTGCAAGATTAATATAATCAAAGCCTCTTTTTTTTCTTTTTTGCTTTTTTTTTAATGAGAAAGAGCCACAGGAATTTGCTTTGAGTGTCTTGTTGTGCAAGAACAGCATGTTTCCTGACTTTGTAACTTACTGTAAACTGATTCTACATAAGAATTTTGCCTTTTTTTAATTATTATTCTAGAAATGAAGAAGGGCGGAGATTTGCAGCCCTCATTGCCTATATTTGCTTTTTGCAGGATACCACCAGTGTGACTCTCAAGTCCACACTTGCTGCTTAAGTGCAGAGCGATCCCAGGGAAAGCAGGGGCTGAGCAGGAGCTGATGCCCCCAAGCATGACACCAGTTTATCTAAAGCCAGACACCAGTTTATCTAAAACCATTACACAGCTCAGGTATTTACAAACAGTTTGGAACTTGAATAATTTTTGCTTCAAGTTCCAGTTCAGACCATATTCACCTGGAAAAGCCACGCGAGGATTTCCAGTATGGTGACATCTTCCTTGGCTTTCCTTATGCAATTCGGCATGCAACTTGCTCCTTCCAATTAATTTAGTGTTTTGAGAAAAATAAAATTCATATCTTAAATCTAATAGCACAGGTAGATCTGTAGGGATTAACAATATGAAGAAGAACATTGTCAAGCATATAATGATGTTTTGTGGTATGTTTGCTACAGCTAATGCTCTTAATTGCATTTTCCAGTTTAATTCTAGTAGCCAAAGGCTCAATGCACAAGGCAAATAAAATGCAGGCTAATTGGCATGCCCAAGTGGCTCTTTTCAGCATAAATCAGGCAGACAGCAAATATGAATTGTACATGGAGATCGCTCTGTTGCAGTTTAACTCAAGATTTTGCTAAAATTAATTTCACGCTGCAGGATGGAAAAACAGACCTGGGAAGTGAAGTCCAAATGCCAGGAGGGACTGGTGCCGCAGCATCCCCTTGTGCATTAACATTTCAAACAAGGGTGAGGACGCTCGTTTGCAGATCTATAGAATGAGACAAGGCTGGCGTCTCAGGTAGGCTCTGCCCTTCCCTGCAAGCATCTGAATTGCTCTGGAATTTACATTCCCCAAGGGCTCCTCGAGCCCAACGGGGCCATTAGCACAAGGCTCCCGGAGCAGAAGGACCTTGCTGGGGCTCACAGCAGCAATGGGACTTGTTACTCCTGCCAGGCCCTGCAAATTCACACACATGGGAACTATCTGGCTCTTTCCGTAGGTGCTTTCCAGCAGTTTGTACCATGCAAGAAGCTGCACAGGGACCTGTTGGCATGTAAATCCTCTGGGGCAAAGATTATCTTTCTAGGCGTAGGCACATAAACACATTACTGCAGCTTTGCTTGTAATCCATATGAGTGGCAAGTTAAATAAATAAAAAGGTAAGTATTTTTCACTGTGTTTTAAGTCAAGGTACTTCACCTTCCATTTGATCTAAAAGCACAGCCCGAGTAACTAACGTTGAAAATGCTAGCATTTTTTAAGGCACTGTAAATCTGACTCTCAGTCTTTTTTGTTTTGTTTTGTTTGAAGATAAATATGCACTTACATTTATATTGGTGCTATTTAACAGGATCAGATCACACAGTTCCTTTGGAGAAATCATTATTTGCTCAAGCTTTGCATATCAGCAGTGGAAGCAGAGCTGATCAGACTCTAATAGTGTTATCTGGGGTTCACCAGCAGCGTGCTGACCCTATAGCATGTGCAGCATGCTTGGACTCCCAACAGCTTATCAAGCTGTTACATAGGCATTTTTATTAACTATAAGCAATACAAGTCTGTATTTTGGCCTCCCCATTGATTATTTGGCCATCTAACCTAACAAAAACACTACAGTAATGTTGTCAATCATGGCCTGATTTGGAACACCACACTGTGCTGACAGCATCTGCAGGCTGTGAGCCAGGAAACAAGCCTCTTGCTGCTGCGTTACAGGTAACAGCAAAAGCCCCATGAAACAGGATCAAAGCCAACGCACAGTCCTGGTGCCACTCGCACAGATTTCAAACCCAGAAGTCACTGTGTGCAAAAACAGCAGTTGTGGGAAATCCAGGTGGGGAGCAAAGAGGCAGGGAAGAGTTTGTGGGTAAGTGGTGGTCACGTCCTTCCTGATTCTGCTGCATGGCAAGGACAGATGAGGGCTGGTCCAAGGGGAACCAAGTGTAGAAGCAGCCAAGAGCACCCCCTTCCCAACACCAACAACCACTAGTTGGCTTGGCCTGAGCCTAAGGTTGCATGTGAAAATTATAGGGCTGCATCCCCTATACCCCTCATTGCATTATCCAAGAGCCATTCCAGCCAGACAGCCATGTGTGCTGAGTTTACAATCTCTTGTTCAGCTCTGTGTCACTGCGAGCACGCCTTTATAGCCAAAAAAATACTCCAGCTTTTCCCGGTTTACCCAGGGTCAGCGATTTCATAACACAGTCTGTGGGCCGTGATGGGATCCTCTCAGCGCCAGCAGTGCAGGCCAGCTGCACGACTAGGAAAAACAGCTTCCCAAATGTGTCTTTGGAAACCCAGATTTCCCAAACAGGGATCACAAACCTTACAAATGTTTCTTGGGGTACAGATGTGCAGCCTGGTGCTAGTGGATGAGCAAGGCATTGTGCTGGCCCCCATGCACTTCTGCCCCTATATGGTGTGGGCAATATCAATACTATTAGATTAACACTTGTTATATTAAGCTGAACATGACCTAGAGTCTCTCTATTTATTGGGATAATGCTTTCTTCATTTGACATTTCTGTTCAGAAGACATTTCTGGGCCCAGATCACCCAACACTTTAAAAGTGCACATTTTGTCCTACCTTTACAGGAGACTTGCACTTTACAGTAAACCTTTAGGCTCCAGAAAAAGAGACGGAATTAGGTGACAGGTTTTGGAAGTCAAGTTGGATATTATGTCTTCTACCTACATGGCTATGATAAAAAGAAAATAAAAAAGTGAATACAGTAGATTTTGCATGGACTGCAAATTCTGCAGGTCAGCAGAAGTCCACATTAAATATACATCAAAGCCCTGCTGCAGGCTATGAAATGGAAAAGGAAATGGCAAAGTAACCTCACTGGGGTTTTGGACACGTACATGCTCACCAAATGCTGATCTGCATCTGTTTTAAGAATTTATTGTCTATATTGAAAAACTTTGATACCATAAATCTGATAAGCAAGACAGACAAAAGATAATTCTGTCTGCACTGCAGTAGCACAGCACATCTGGAAATGATTTTCACCCAGAGCATTCAAGCTACAAGAAAGAGATTTGCTAGGTGCAAAGGTAGCATTTTCTAGGTATTCAAATAAATACATGTTTAGAGATGGTTACGTATGTTCATGCATACCTGTCTACATCTATGCAGACATGCAGATTTTTTGAAGTCTGGAGACACCAACAAGGATTATCTGATTAGTGCATTTTTTAAGTAATCTGTTCCTCATGACATTCCTTCCCCATGGGAAAAAAGAAAAAAAAAAAAAGAGGTTTCTCAAGGCATCAATAATTCAGTCTTAAAACTCAATTCCCACAAAGTGCTCTTTGGCATGAATTCTTCATCATCTGCTTGTGGGGAAGATGGGTCTTGAGACTCCTTCCTCTTGACTGCCCCCTTGGAGACAGGGACTCCTGCCCTGCCCTCCAGCTTGATTAAGCTGGAGAAACCTGGTAAAGAGCCCACAGGAGGCCTGGGCTCACATCCTGCCCCCTGACCATCCAACTTGAGGCAGTTTGGTGCCATATGGTGTCTCTGCAACCATTTGGTGTCAACAACAGCTCCCAGAGGCATCCGTTAATAAAAATACACATGTTAAAACAAGAGCAGCTTTTCAGCCCTCTCCTCGGTGGTGAGAAATTCAGAGCTCAGAGACCCAAAAGCAAAGCTAAGGAGCTGCAGATATTTTCTGTTTTCAGATATTATTTTTCATAATAGGATCGAGGCCAGCCCAAGAAGCATCAATGCCAACCTGAAGCCCCTTAGAGCTCCTGTTCCTGGCACACTTGCAAGTCTTGCCTTCATTCAAAGTGGACTCTGAGCTGCTCTCTTCACCTGTTAAGTCTCTAAATGGAAAACTGTTGCATGGCCATGAAGATGGGACACACTCTAAGTCCATCAGCAAACCAGTATAACAAATGAGGAATATTGTTTACTCTTTAGGGTCTTGTTTTGATTTACAAAACGAAAATGAAACAGAAGTCACTGCTTTTTTTTGTCCTTGCCTTGGGAGCATTTATAAAATCCTAGAGATTTTCTGTGTTGCATTTTAGGAACTATAATCCAAAGCCCTAGCA
>JAUBOD010000633.1:6463663-6476878 GCA_032353885.1 Nothura maculosa | reverse complement strand
GTTTTGCTGAGGATTTTTGCCAGTGTTTCATCGGAACCTAAGGAAAGGAAAACTGAATTGTATTTTTGGTGCAGGAACTTGGAATTTGATATACTTTTCATAGTCCTGTTCTTTTTTTTTTTTTTAAAAGAAGATTTTTCCTCATGTGACCTGTGCCGAATTAGTATATATCAGCGGGACAAGGACAGCACTGAATGCAGAGCTGGAGCGATGCTATAAAAATACGGAATGCCATCTCTCACCAAAGTGTGGTTTTTTACTCACTAAACCATCCGTGGTCATGTAGTCCAGTTTGCGAACAACTCAATATGCTTGAACTTGCAGGTGTTGGGTATCCCCGCAAAGCAATGGCTCCTATCCCTTTGCTGCCACTGAGATCCCCCTCAGTTGGCCAGTAAGGAGGTTCTCCTGCATGGAAAGACACTCCTTTAGGTTAAAAAACATGGATTTTTGAGGGCGCGTTGCAGGCACTGAAGTTGAGGTTGTTCCAAATTGCTGTTTTATTCATTTCAAAATGGCGCTTGCTGGATTTGGGGAACATCTGTAGCAAACGTGACTTGGGAAAGCAATGGAAAAAAACTGTGTTAAAATGCAGAAGCAGAGACATTCTCGTCCTTGAGCCGTGAAAAATCAGATTGATTTTTGTAACTTAAATATTCTATTTAAAGGAAAAAAAGAAAACAAGCCTTTCTGTTCTGTATGCTAATGCATATGTCTTGTATCGCATCTGTTGTCACATTGACATGTAGATTTTGTGTCCAGCAATTGCCATGTAGGAGCATGTTTGTGGAATAGCATCTTTCTATTTATTTTGTCCTAGTATTTATGACCGACTGGGCCACATTTAACTCCACGGAATGAGTTGTCCGCTACTTGCAGTGTCCTGTTGCCTTGGGGCTCTGTTACTGATGACAGGTCTGCCAGGCCCGTTTTCTGCCAGGGATGGGCCTGAGGCCTGTGTCAGGGCTACAGGTGTGGATCATGCATCTGAATGGGTTTTGTCCCCCAACAATGGTACTTTCTGAGCACAAATGTATGAAACAAAATGGAAGAATAGCTGGGGAAGCCAAGACCAATCCAAGATGCCAAGGACCCAGCTCAGGAGACGTTGTTGGTGTAACCCTCAGCCAGCCCCAGCCTGGTGGTCGTTGATAGGAGCTCTGCCACTACCAGGGTCACCCTCTCGCTCTCTAACACCACGTGTGCTCTTTTTAAACCCCTTTTTTGTTCTTTCCTTCCTCGCTGATGGACACATGGGTCTGACGGCAGATACCATGCAACTCAGGGAAACCAGAAATTTGGGAGGCTCGGGAAGGCTGTAGAGACTCAAGCTCATGAACCGCATCGCTGTGTAGATGACCTGAACATACACCCAACGCCACCTCCGTGTTTCAAACTTTGGCTGTGTCTGTGGTATTAAATGTGAACAGAAACATGAAATAAAATTATGAGAACCTTTATAATCCTACCCTTCACAGTATTTGTGGTGGCACAACATTGTCAGATACCTCTCGGAAGATATATAACATACATAGCTCCCAAAAGTTTACCATCACTAAACCAGCCCATGGGGATTGCTCCCCTCCAGGGCAAGTTATTGCCCACATTGTGATGCTTCAATTATTTCTTTATTCAAGTAATGGTGTAATTGAGATTTTAAGCGCTAGCCTCCTGTAAAAGCCACCTGGAAAAAATGCATAAGTGTTTTCTAACTAGGTATAGATAGGAAAGTCAATCTCAGTTGGATATAATGAATTTCCACTGGGAAACGTAATGGGCAAGTTTCTCCTTTACCAGTCCTGATAGGAGAAATTACTAGAATTAAAACAATAAAAAAGTATAGGAGCTTCATGGATCCAAATTTTAATGAGTTCTCACTGTCCTGTGCGAGAAAACTCCATGGCGGGAATAATTTGCCAGTTGCACTGGAGGTTCATTCATTAGACGTTTCATATCTTAAGGGCTTTTCTGACTCTGCATTTTGTGTCATAGTGTCACAAATAAACAGGCACGATCCAGCTGCCTTTTTTGTCTTGGCCACATGTTAAATCAGTGCTGAAATAGATCAGAAGCACTTCCCAGGAAAATGCCCTTCCTTTAGAAAAGTACCTTGATGGAGGCATGCATAAGGAAGAAAAATCATATTCTATTGTACTTCTTGCCAAAAATAAAATGATTCTGGAAAATCTGGAAAAATGCGAGCTCAGCAGGGGCAAGAGCTGCTCTCTGAACATCTCCAGCCGAACACCAGTACCAAAGGGAGCAGCACAATTTCAGATAGACTCACATCACCACAGTGGTTTGTTCCTTACTAAAAACTCCCCAAATTTCACTCGCAACCTCAAAGCTAGCAACTTTATCCTGAGCAGCACTCAGCCAGGAGACAGAAAAATATGAAATACTGGGTAGTTAACAAAGTCTAGTGTGACCAGCTTGCAGACATTCTGTGGAAAGGGTGTTCGAGCTATGAATTGCAATAAACACACTATTTGCTCGGGATTATGGGGAGTTTATCTGCTCTATTCACATGTTAATCCTTGCAAGGCTTTTATCTCTCCACATTGCTTGTTTGGCTTTATTTGTGGGAAATAACATCTCTCATTGATCAAGTCAAGGAGATGGGCTAATAAAATTACCAAGTGACATCCACTGAACATGTTGACCTGAGGAGCTATTCATTAGTAAAATGCTAGTAGACCTAAAAATAATTCTGTTTGCATGCAGGACCATTCATGCTAGCGATTAATACAGAAAAAATGTAACTATTCAAACTAGTAACAGCACACTCAACCTAAATAAGAGCAGAAAGCAGGCCAGCCCCATGTGCTTGAAAACATCTCAGGAAACCACAGGTTCCTTTTGTTATTGTACTCAGCCAAGAACCTGCGTATTGTGAGAGCAATTGTCAAGAGCAGCAACATATGCAATTGTTCAACATTTATTAAATGTAATAGTGATAAAATGGCCTTTTCAAAGGATCTCATCTGGCTTTCTGCTCATCCATAAAAACACTGAAACAAAACGCCCATCTCCTCCTTTCGACTTAATTGTGGTTCTCAGCTCTGAGGAGAATGAGAGACGACATTTCTATCTTCGCTGCAAGGCAGGTGAATGTTAATGACACAGAACACAATTTTCGCAATTCCTCCATAAATCATAATACATCTTGAATTCTGTAATAATTCAATAACATCTAGAAAAGATTTGCGCAGGAAATATGGTTTCCACTACATTTCCACAGTGATTTCTGCATAGCTTTTCTCCAGCACCTCTGGGTGCAGACAGGTCTAGCAAAACAGCAGGGATTGTGTACAGAGGGAATCACTGCATTCCCACAATCCATAAATCCTCCCTAGCTGCACTCAAGACCTCAAAGGGCTCTTCACTTTTAACCTTAATTCTCACTATAGCAAAGGAAATCTGAGTTTTCTAAAACTCAAGTTCTGTGAGAGGTGGATTAGCACTGGTGCTGAGTTGACCTTTCCTCCCTCACTGTCGGGGCTCCCACTGCTCCATCCTTGGATGTATCCGTGTCCCCGTGAACACTCTGCTCCCTAAACACGGCTCAGCTTGTGGGTAGGCTCCTAACTTACAGTGATGAGCAAAGCAAATCCTGCCTGCTCCATTTTCACACAGGCTCTTTGGTTGTAGCAACAGGGAGGAACAGATGCTACTGCAGAAAAAGCAGCCATATGTGCTGGAGGCCACACTTGGCCACGACAGGACCCAGGGGCTGCTCATTTGCTCCTGTCCCTCTCCAGCAACATGAGCCTTGAGTTCCTTGCTGAGTCCACCCAAAGCCCGAGCTCTGCTTCAACCCTCTCCTTCCAACCCCATAGAGCACATGAGAGGAGTAGTCTTGTGCAATACCACCCACACACGAACATAAGAGCTTTGTATTTCTTGGTGAAGTCCATGTGAAACTCACCTCTGCTTAACCCACCTTGATAGCCTCGGCCAAGGAAGAGGAGCGGGGACAGCTGCACCAGCTCAGTGCCCACAGCACCACTCGGAGATCCCTGGGTATAAAAACACGCAGCTCCTCCGTCACCTCCGCGGTCACTGGGATAACAGTGCAAACCAAGGAGTTAAAAACCCAGACATTTCCTCAAACGACAAAGCAGCGATTGGCACTCTACAGGCATCTTTAACAGAGAGTTAGAGACAGTTTTGGCAAGCACTGCTTAAAGTGAAGGGGGGGGAGGGGGAAAGCTGAGCCACTAAACAAGAAAAATTACATTTCCATAGGAAAAAAAACATATTTGCATTGTAAATCACAGTAATTTTAAAAGTGCACTGATGCACTGATTTGAGGAAAAGTCTACTAAAAAGAAAAACATTGTATTTGTCAACAAACACTTACACCAAGGCGTGAGCCACTGGATGAATTCTTCATGATAAGCCATTGAATTCATTGTACATAATTACAGAATAAGTGCACAGCTCCATCTTTCAAGTGGTTAATAACATATAGTGAACAAATCTGGGTATGCTTTTAACAATGTGCTTTCACACGAGGTATTAAGTGATTAAAATGCTTCAGAACTGACTTTAACATAATTTCTACTAGGCACTAAGGACTGTAATTCAGCACTGCACTGGAGAGCAGACCATGGTTTGGCTCTGGATCTCAGATACTGCAGTATCTTGATGGTTGCTTGTCTCATGGACAAGTTGCAGCCTCAAGTTTGTTACTGCTCCTCTTGCAAACAAGGAAAAACGTCCTCCCCGGCAAGCGGTTTCCCAGCTGGTTCCTGCAGTCACCTCTGGCACTGCATGGAAGTAAATGAGACTGCATTAAAAGTAAAGACTGGTAACAAGAGTGCCACAAGCACAAGTCCCATCTAAGCCAAAGACTCAGAAGAGCTCAAGTTACCATCAGGATTAATCCACTCCATCATCTTACTCCTCACTGGCATCATCGGCAGCACTTGATGGGCTTTATCTAACAGAAACAGCTAGTAACAGAGGAAAACTGTTGTAATTTCTTCTTGGTCTAATTTTATTGATCGATTTGTTTACGGAGAGAGTTGGCCAGTTGACCACGATGCTCATCCCAACCTTGACAAAACCACAGGATTCAATGCTAAAAAGGCCCAAGGACTGGAAGGGAGCCACCCTGGTGGCTCAGGTGGACAAGTCCATGGTAAGAAAACTCCTGGTAATATCAGAAAGAATTAAAACATTTATTGGGCATAAATATATTACATATACACTACAGATACAGTTAAGTCTTACATACATAGTGTAGTATTTGCAAAATCTATACATTAAAACTGGTATGGCAGTTTTAATACAATGCATATGAAATAGTCTAAAATTTACAATACAAGAAAACTTATGATTTTTTTTTTTTCTCTTAAAGTTGAAAAGCTTGGAATGTATGTTCCCATAGTGAGGTAAAAACTTTTTTTTTTTTCAATTTAAAGAACTGTGCAAGAATAAAGTTCATACACATTCAGTTAGGGCACTTTTCAATTGTGACACTGAATACTGAACTACTGTAGCCAACAAACAGAGTTAGAAAACAACGTATTGAGCTCATAAGGAAAAAGACAGGAAAAAAATCTCCTTAAGTTTTAAAATATTTAGTGTTTCACTCTACTTTTTATTGGTTCATAATTTCTTGGAGAGAAAGGAGTTCTCAGGTTTGATTCGATGCCTGATACTACTGGATCAAAAGCCAAAGATATCTGGAGGCAGACGAGACATCCCTAAAGGGCAGTATTCAGCGGCAGTGGGAATCAAAGCAGGAATGGTTTAAGATCTGTGATGCTTTTTGTTAATAAATGAATGACAATCAAATCGCTATGGCAGAATCCACCATCTAAATCAAGGTCAATATAACAGAAGCCGGGCCTGTCCCAACTCCTCCCGAATGCATTCACTGCCAACCGCACAGCGGGACTCGGCTTCTCATTAGCAGGATAAGAGACACCAAAGAAATCAGCAACGACAGAAATACTCGGGGTAAAACTAACAAATTGCTTTCCTTCCACTTCTGCTTGCTGTGTGTAGTATTTTTTCTTAAATTCCAAACATTCAGAAGTGACTAAATTACGTATTTTTTTATTTTTTTAATTTTTTTTTAAAAAGGTGTCAAGCTTGGACTTCATAGCAGCACTGCTGAAAAAGTACTCAAAAAATAAAAACGGGAATTCTTCAAATTTCTGAGTTTCCAAACTAGCTGTCTTCTCACTGTTTTAAAAAATACAATCTTTCCCCCTCCATTGAAAACAGCTGTATATGCTTTGCTCACAAAATACAGATGCAAGGTCACAAAGTTTCACATCACAAATAAATTTAAATAAGATGTAAATAAATTTGACAGGCTGTGACTTTGGCAAAAAAATAACAAAAAAAAATCCAAAAAATATATATATATTTAGCTTAACGCCATTAGTTTGCAAGGCTAAATTAAACTAATTATAGTCAATAACAAAATACAGAACATTTCTAATATTTGCTACATCTAGAGAGGCACACAGAATAATTCATTGATCTTAGCACTTTTGTTTTCCAGAGATGATTATGTTTTTGGATACATGTAAACGTTTGAATCACTGATAATGTTTTTTTGGTATTTAATGTACTAGATGCTCCCATCTTCAAAAACATAAGAAAATGTAAGAAGATTAATAATACTAGGAATGCTGCCAGGTAAAAAGTTGACCTAAAGTACAATGGTATAAAACAGACAAAATATAACATGCTACAGGGAAGGTAAGGAGGGGATTAGTACATAAGTACACTTTTTATTTTATTTTTTATTTTTTACAATAAATAAAAGATTGCACTGTAATTGGTATTTAAAGTACTGTATGCAGTATATAGTATAAATAAACCTAAAACAAAAATAATGTTGTTTTTCCCCATTACTTTGGTTAAGGGAATATTATGCTAGTACAGGACACTGAATCTTAGACAAATGGAGACAGAGCACAAAAGAGCTAGGACAAAAGCAAAAACGAGTAGCAAAAATATACAAAAACAGTAGGCAGGGAAATACACTGTGTCTGTTGCACCCTTTTGGAATCTATTTGCACCTCCAGCTCATTAAAGTCCCTGAGGTACTTGCACAATGTTGACTTAATATAAATAGCCCAATGAGTCAAGAGTTAAAAATCTAATATCTTGATGGACTGAAACATGTGTCTGGGAAGGGGCAGTCAGGAGGCGGTGGGAGTAGGGCCTCTAGAGCAAGGACTACACATCTGCACGGCTCTCTTGGCCGAGTTTTGCAATGTACCAAGTGTTTTATTTACCCCTGTGGTAAGAATTATGCAGCCACCCATTTAAGGTACTTGAGCAAGCAGATCTCCGATACCTCCAAGAGCTATATAAAATAGATACCCCTCAAAAAATAATAAAAAAATCAACTGACAGTAAAGTTTGCTTGTGTTAAGTATAAAATCTTACCTAATTCAGTAGAGGCAGTAGGCTGTCACCAGCTCTAATCATATAAATCAGGCTGCACATAATAGAATAATATCTAGTAGTAGATTAAGGATAGTTATATACAGTGACAAACAAACAAGTTAAAGCAGCTTTTAAATAGCTGAACATGGGAATAACTAACTATTGCACAATGCCCTCTTACTTAAAATTACTGCTAGGAATCAAAATGGTAAAAAAAAAAATCTATAATGCTTCATAATTTATATGCAGTTTGGTTATTTAACTTCTTATACAGGCAGTTCATAGTGTTGTAAAAGTGTCAGATAAAAACAAGTGTTTTTAGGCTGCAGGATAATTTCTGATTTAAACACGCTAAACCGTTAAAATAACAGTGTACATTTAACCTTGAAAAACGGGGCAAAAGGATTGTAGTGAATAAATCATAGGCAACATTGATAATACTGTTCAATGAAAACCTGGTACTGCTGACTAACACTGTCTTACCGCTATACACACCTGTGACTAATGTCTAAGAGAAAAAGAAGAGAAAAAAGTGACGATTAAAATTTCCTAAATAGTAATGTAACAGACTGTAAAGACTTAAGTGAAAACAAAAAATAAAAACAACCTAAAAAAAATCAAAAGGAAAAAAAACAATGAAAAGGCAAATTGGTGACAATTTCCAAACTGTGAAGGAAAAAAAGTCTTGCTTTTGGTATCTGGTTTGCTTATTTCTCCAGTTTGACCACTTCCTAGTTTTGAATTTCAAAAAGGTGCATCAAAACACTGATTTATCTTTCTTCAAGCTAGAACTGTAAAAATAAGAGAAGTATATAAAATGTATGGTAGAACAAAAGGCTTTCAAAAAGGAATATCTGAATAAATGTGTGGATTATAATGCGTAGCATTAGTTAAATTCGTATCTCAAACTTCCATCGAATTCTCTACTTCATAAAGAAGTATTGTAATATACAGGCAAAGATAATCGACAGACTTGCAAAGCCAAGCACAATGAGGGCTGCAAACTGTTCATCAGTAGGAATCAAGCTCTTGATCTTGGGGTCATCGAGGCTTCCCACTTCTCCCGCAAGCATGAGCTCGCTCGGCTGGAGCACGAAGGCAACGGAGGGGCTGAAAGGGCCGCTAAGCTCCTGTGAGGTATCCAAGCACCGGCGACAGGCGCACACACGGAACCGATAGTCTGTGTTGACTTGAAGGCCTGAGATTTGGAACGTCGTCTCATCCCCCTTGTACACCTGCAAAGCCAAGGAGCAAACGTCGTCAAATACAGAAAGTGCCACCAAGGAACCCCCTCCCTTTCTCTGCAACGTCGGAACTTTTTGAACTAGTCTTAAATGAGCCTTCTTTGAGCACAAATCAGTGTAAATAAACCTTTCTGCACAGAGGTATGAGAACCTGAGACCTGAAAGGAGTCTGCGTTTCATAGACTAGTACAAGTAGGAATAACATTTAGAAATAGCTCTATTTTGCAAAGATTTGAGATAGAAATTTAAGTTAGGGTAAATATATATCATATGAGGAAACATTTCTGTAGGCCCCAAGGGAAGGAGCTGACTACGTCAACGAAGGTTTCAGAAAAATACCATGGTATAGAGGGCAGCATGAGAGATGTCCAACTGTGACAGCTTTCAAACTAGATAAATACAGACGACAACACAATTGAAGTATAAAAAGCTCCTCCTGGCTACAGTGTATGTATTTTTTTAACACTGTAAATCATGTACCTATGCTAATAAAATGTAGGTAATGTATGACTCAGGAGAGCATGAGTCATAATATGAGAAAGAAAACTGAGTATCTAAGAGACAGTTTTGCGCTTTAGAAGGAAAACAAAACAAACCACATTGGAACCGTTTATGAACTCTGAAAACAAATAACCAGTCAACGATTTATGTAACAGAGAGGTTTTGAAATTGGTATTTTATGAAATGAAAAATAATGTGTCACAATGTGTTTGTAACTCCTGGAAAAAAGAAAGAAAAAGTCTTATTTCTTTTCTCATTTAAATGGTTTCGTTTTCTCCCCATCGCGGGAATAGGAAGTGATAACAGCAGTTCTACTCTCTTGAAGGTCTTGGAAAAGGGTAATAGGAGGAAAATTACAACTCAAAGGGGAATTCATTTGTCTTGCTATATTTCTTATTCTAGAGCAAGAAAAAATAATCAAAGTAAGAGACATGCTCAGTTAAACATCACTTAAATAATCCCACTGTCTTGTCCATGCCTACCCCTAAGACTTACTCCTCTGTTAAGAAGCCAGTTTCTGATTGCTTGAGAAGATCTGGGACAAAACACTAAAGTTTTCATTTCATTCTTTTTTTCCTCTCTCTTTTTAAACTTATTTAAGTCTGACAACTCTTCCAAAACAAGTTTGGGTGATGGTTATTTTAAGTTTCCAGACCAGCCAGAATTCAGCTAACTAGACTTATCTTTCTTGGTCTCAGGACATAAATCTAGAAAAATTATATAAACAAGATTATTTTACCTCCAGTAAATATGTTGAACATTCATAGGAAGCTCACTGGAACTCAAGTTACAGAGAAATACATCACACTCCTATTAGAAGTATCTGTGTTTAACTGAACAAGCTGTGCCCCTTGTCTGTCCTGTAATCCTTGTCTGTCTGTCCAAAGATAACGAGAACTGAAGACCAGGACTGAAGTAGCAGATCACATGAAACAGAAATCAGGAGGGCTGTAGCTGTCAGTAGCAATAATGTGAAGGTTCAAATTCCTATTTGTGAAGTGCACCTCAAATCTAACTCCAATACCAAGAATATCACTGCCATTCTTTCCAGATTGTAGTTCCATTTCTGGTGCCCACTTGCTGTCGTCAACCGTCTTCCTCTTCCTCCGTCCTCTAATCTAAACATCTTTTAGGCAGTTAATACTTCAGTACACTCACAAATATGAACCATTATGCAATGAAAAGGCATAAATTTGGAGTGTGAATGTCACTTTAATTAATAATTAAAAAGGTACATGTTTCCACACACTAAACTGTATTTTGAGGATTAACTAATTTCCATTTCTTCAGACTCTGAGACATCACAACTCCAAGAATTTATCCCTGCAATGCAGCTGTAGGCAAGGTACGTCTTGCAGGGGCTGCAGTAACTACTCATTTTGTTTTAAAAATGTATCCCAGGAACTCTAGATGCCTTTGCCTAAGAAAATTCTTTGCAGCCAACATCATTATTTCTAAGACAAATCAGAAAACCAATAAAATCCATATAATGAAATTTAATAATAAATTTACAATCTAAACTTCATAAATTACCTTTACCAAACACTAAGAAACTAAGGATGGGCTACAGTCAGGTTGCCTTTGTATTATAAAACCCATCCAGTTAATTGAATTACTTTTTTCTTCTGTCGGGGTGGTGAATACCAATGTAACTGGAGGCTAAGCTTGGCTAAATCAAAGACCTGTATGTTTAATATAGTCTAATAAACACAGTTGACCCCGTTCACTTGAGCAAGCCAGGCAATAGCACTTCAAAAAAGGCCGGACAGCTTAGTAAGAGAAGAGTGCATCTTTAAAGTAAGTTTGAAAAATAGTCCAGTGACCACATTAATTCAATGCTCAACAACAACAAAGACAAAACATTTCTTGTACTAGAGCTAGGAAGGTGGTGTATGGTGTTCCAGTTTCAAGGGCTGCATGAATATTTAGCACTAATGGAGCTATGTCCTATCTCAACGACAGGCAAGCAATCCTGGTGCTCAGTTATCATTCCCTTTTGAAAGCAGCCAGTGCATCAATACACTGGCTGCAGCAGGATCCGGGAGAGCCTCTTTTCCAATAGGAAAGGTGCTGAGCTGAATTGGTCTCAAGGACCATAAGGAACCAGTAGAGCTCGTACAATCATCAAACACCATTAGTACAAAGATAGCTGCTTGGTTGGAAATGTAGTTATGTTTGGAGAATGGGCTTCACACACAAAACGGAGAAAAAGAATTAATTTGACAATTATCTCAAAGGTCTCTGAATTAGCTAAACTAATGTTAAACCAAACACCATTTTATAAAGCTTTCTTTTTCAGATGTAGCATATGATGCTTCAGCAGCAAATAAGTCAGGGTACAGGGGCTATCTAATTTATGAATTTCAGATCCTAGAAACCACTGTTTTGTTTTAGGCACCTGAGAATGTAATAAAAACACAATGAGATTTTTTTGCTGGCTCCTTCAGTGAAAGTAATCATCACCAGTCACACACTGCTGCTAAAGCCTCTTATGGCATCTGATATTATCGATCAAACCAGACAGCTGAGAGAAGGCCTCTAGGCAAGTGTTCCTCAGCTTCACAGACATCATTAAAGAATTCAAAAAAAAAAAAAAAACCAATCTTTGCAAAATAACAAAAATGAGAGCTACAATTGTTCTATAGGCAACTCACTGGAAAGAGAACCTCACCTGGCTGTTGCACTCCATCGCAATGACCAGGGCACTTAATAATTCATAAAAGCCTTGTCACCTCAGCAGAGCCCATACGAGTCGCTGAAATGAACTTCCAGGTGGCGGGCTGCACTCAGTGACCCTAACAAAGATCATTACTGGTTCTCTCTCCTTACAGAACACTGGCACCAGGAGGCAGAGGGAATGCTCAGAGTAAGCTGCCCTAGCAGTATCATGCCTCTACATAGCATTGAGTTACATCGCATACTGGTGTGCCCTTAAAACATGGGCCTCTGATTTGAGGTAAAAAAGTGAAAAATGGCCACTTATTTCCATTTGTGCCCTACTCTGCCAGAATACAGTGGAAACAGTGAAGCAGACTACTTCATGTTTAGTCTGTACAAACTGCCCAGACGGTTTATGCTGAGTTATGCTTTGTGATGTAAAAATTGTGCAGATATTGGAACCAAGTCTCCCGAGTGCACAGCTCAGACACATGTTGCATGATCAAGGCCGTGGAGCTCGATACCCCCCCACTTCGTGTGCACAACAGGTTCTCCCAACAGTCACGCAATTCAGCTGCGTTTTGAAAAGTCCAACATAAACTATCATTAAAAAGTTTTAACTCAGTTTTCATGACGACAGGATTTTTCTCTTCCAAGCGTTTATGCCAAAGAAAGGATTCAAATCTATTGTGCAGTGTGTACAAAATTCTTTATGAAGAAAAAAACACCAGTTTTAAATACCTAACACAGTATGAATGCTAATTCTGCATCACAAAAGACGCACTGAAATCTTTATAATATGCTTGCCAGAATAGCAATAACTTTGCAACATTTCTTGGGAGAGAAACATAGGCATTTATCAAACATTCTCCTTGCTACGGTACAAAAGCAAGATTCACACGCTTCATCATCTTGATTTCTGCTTTCCACAGATGTTATTGCCTTACAATCTAATTGGTTTGTTCTACTCCAGGAGATAAGTTCTCCTAGTTAAATTTCTAAAGACCCTGCCATAAAATAGTTGCATTTAAATTGCCTCAAAGAGAATGATCTATGTGTGGACAGGATTAGAGATTTGTTGCCAAAAAACAACTTTACATTTGCATTAATTGAACGCTTTCCATTTTTCAGTAAGTGGAATTTTTCAAAAGTGCATTTTTGTTCTCTATGTACATATATGTCCAGATACCTTGACTAGTACCTTGATAATGACCTGCCCTAATGACATATTTGATCTAAGTGAAAACTAAGCAGAAGGCAAGACACAAATATTCACCCTACTGAACACATCCTACTGGCTGTGAGAGCAACTCTGGTCACTGCTCAGAGAAGGATCTGTCCTCAGCAAGATTTCCTCCTTCCTTCTGCTACTGACATTCACCTTTCCACTAAG
>JAUBOD010000633.1:6411507-6424443 GCA_032353885.1 Nothura maculosa | reverse complement strand
AGCCTGTTCCACTGCTCTGTCACCCTCACAGTAAAGAAGTTCCCCCTCATCTGCAGGTGGAACCTCCTGTGCTTAAGGACAAAAATATCCAAGTAGGACACATTTTTTGCTTGCCGTTATCCAGCCTATATCCACTTCCACCTCTTTTCACTCAGATTGCATCACAGAAGCAAGAATTTCACAATAAGTTTGTAGTAAATCTCCAAAATGTGTTTCTCTAGCTAGAAACAATCGCTCACCTCCTGCACTGCATAACAATTTGGAGGCACCTCAGGGACATTTAGTACACTGGCAAAGAGCCATAACTTACTTTTATGTATACAGCAACAGTCTACATTAGCTCTAGAACTTGTTTTTTTATGCAGTCATCTTAAAATTTCTGCACCTGCTCTGGTTGTGACTCTGCTTTACAGTAGAGCTAAAGGAAGGTGTAAAATCGGAAGAGCATAATTAATCCGAAAACAAAAGTTCTTTATATATGGGAAGATGTTTATCAGATCTTAAACCCTTGGCAGAGAGTTATTTCATAGAAATCCTTTTGGACCAAAGTATAGGTGACAGCATTCCTCAGCTCTGAAGTAATATATTTAATATCCAGGTTATACAAAACAGAATTACCAATCTAGTGTCTTAATAAAATATCCATTAATGACTGTGTAACTAATATTTTTTCCTCCATAAGCTCTCTCATACGGATTCAAATGCTGTAATTTATTTTCTCCTTAACTCTTTAAAATCATCTCGACTTCAGTATTTTTAAAGTATTTGAAAACAAAAGTTTTTTTCCTCTTTGCTTTCTGCTTAGGGAATACAATTATACTCGGTCATTTTCCTCTGCCTTCGCTCCCTAGTGAAGGATGGTGGTAACGGCTCAGTGCATGGACTGATAAAACAGACGTGCCGTGATGGCTGGGTGAAGAGCAAAGGCCTGGAGAAGCAGCACCTGTAGCACACTGGCTACTGTGCCTAAAATACAGGCAAGGCATCAAAAAAAATCCAGATTTTCGAACTGTTGGGTTAAATCTTTGCAGATACTCCCGAACACTTATGTTATCTTCAGCTTTATAGCAATAACAAAGCAAAAATCTGTGTTTATATCTATTTTTCTTCGAGAGCTGGTATTGTGCATTCCCCAGACTCGCACAGAGACCGACTGGTATTCCACTTACTCAGACTGGCTGGTATTTCGGATTCTGTTGGCACTAATTGGAGAGACTGGGCAATATTTCTAATTACCCTGGCATTAATACCCTGGAACTCGACTCTCCGCTCCTTCCCTCCCAAGATTTATGAAAGCTCTAACGTTGGCATGATTATAGACAAGAGCAACTGGCAGGCTGGTACTGGCTGCCACCCAAGGCTCTTACAGCTTTCCCAGAATCCTTCCTCTCTTATTCTTTGTATACTCGACATCCACACTTTAATCCTTCAGATAATGTTTTGTAAGTTGCTTTAAATATACTTTATTATTTCCTCAAATATTTCTAATCCTCAATTTTTAGATGGAAAGCAGATACTGACAGCCCTCCTACTAGTCCTGCCTTCTCCAGTCCCTCAGTCTTGTTGATGCTCAAGATACTGTGGGAACATCAGGACAAGGACAAGCTCCACAAATCCACTAGAATTGGCACAATTCTATAACACAATATAGACAAAAATGTCCCACCTGTCTTTGCACTTCTATGCAAGTAGTCCCTTAAAGCAGAGTGCTCAAGTTTCCCTTGGAGAGACCATCCAAAAGCATATTTAGGTAGTGGTTATGAGATCTTCAACAGATTCTATTGACTGTACTCCACAGAGCAGACAAAGCAGTACACGAAATAAAGAATAAGCCATTGCAGGTAGAGTGGACACAGAACCAGAACATGGTGCCTCACAGAAGAGGGAGTAAAGGCTGCCAGCACAGAACTGCCACTGTGAGGCTGGCTGCTCATCTCTTGCAGGCCCTACCAGCATTAACTTCTATTCGGTTCACACTGGCAATAAAAAAGCAACAGACTGATATTCAACCTGACATAGAGCTGTGGAGCAAACTGCCAATGGTTATAATACAGCACCTTAATATCACTGCAAAACATGTACTGAGCTGGCCTTTATTTTTGATAAATGACTACATTTTCTATATATACAGAAAATAGAACAGAACCTATGAGACACCCCTAGGCATTAAATATAACCTGAGACACCCTTCTTGCATGTCTAATATCAGTGACATAGCCAGAGAACAGAGCTGGAGGGCAAACAAATACAAGCCTGAGCGTGAGAGGGGAACTCTGAATTATGCTGGATCATCATGCAGATATAGACCAGCCCGGCAGACAGTGTAAGTTAACATATTCCTGCTAGCCTCGAGAAATTTAAAGTTTTTTAATCTCCACATATTTATATATAAACTTAACTATTAACTTTTCACCACCAAACCATTAAATTCTCAGGTAATGCATCTGCATCAGCCTTGTGCAAACAAAAATGAGTGTTTGTCACATTAGAATTAAAACTGCTTTTGAGTTATATATGAAGAGCAAAAGTGCATGATAGATGTCCTTATTGCTGCCTCTGGAGCGATTCTCTCTTTCCCATAGAAAACAAATAGCAGACTCTCGTTACCCATTCACCCAGGAGAACTCTTCATGTACCACCACTTAGCCACAGAAAGATCATTTCATATCTAATTAGGAACAAAAGCCTCATTCTTGCACCAGCGCCAGGGGCATACTACAGTTATAAACCACGGATTTTTTGAACACTGCAATCAGGAAGAAAGCATCACATCCTCCATAGTGACGTTTTCCCTCAGGTATTTTTTAATATACTTTTTTCTGATCAGCCTTTTCTTCGCGCCGGTTGATCAATATTGGCACAAAGTTGTCAAGTGCCCACTCTTAGCTTGTAAGTTCAAAGAGAAACACACACACAAAGGAGAGGCAGAAGGTGAAGATTTCCTTAATTGCTACTTCTAAGTGAAGCCGTTGCCAGCCGAACCACCGCTAAACACTTGAGGTTTCCGGATCTCACTGACCTCCAAAACACTTGAGAAGAGGGGCTGTTCCCAAAGCCTTTGAAGTCACCAAAACTTTGATACTGTACATCCAGTTTCACTGGATGACCAGCCACTAAATTGATCTTTTATTCTGCAGTTAAAGACTGTTCCCCCTAGTTCTTTAGGCTGTTTAAGCTGAAAGAGTTTATTAGCAAGGCATTAGAAGGGCAGTTCAAAGACCTGTTTTGGCACTAAGAAAGCAAGTCAACTTTGCATCTTGTAAATAAAAAGTTAACACTGGCTGTATTACAAGCAACTTAATACAAACTGGGAGGGAAGAGGACAGAGGGGCAGCAATTTCTGCCACACTATTTTCTGGGGTTGGCAAGTCAGGGGAAAACAACAACTTAGGACTAAATTGAAGAACAAAAAAAAAGCTGAGTCAAATTCACACAATGCAACAGTCTCTTCATGCAAAGCAGATCAGACTATACAGATATCTGTTGCAATACAGAAACAAACACAACTCCTGTGTGCTTCTGCTAAAGCTCCTCTAATGAGCTCAATGAGGATTTTTAGCACAGGGGGGAAATAAAAGCCTAACAAACTCCAGAAACCAAGCAAATCAGGTACTTGTGGCGATAACCCAAGCCTTATCACCAGTAAAACTCCAAGGGGAAACGTCTTTACACAAACTCATCCCTCTCACTGACAGGCAGCCTGTTCCCAGCCACCACGAGAAGGTTGCTCAGGTCTGGGGCTCCGCATGGGCTCCCAAAACACCTGCAGCAATGAAGCACCAAAGCCTTTTCCACAGCAGCACAGCCAATCTGCACAGCTCCAACTGGAACAACACGAGCCAGGTGCGCTGATAAGCTCCTGTTGAAGGCTTTTCCATGCTCTTTGAGCAGCTCTCGGAGCTGTGTGCCCATCCCGCAGCAAGGCACGGGGATGGGAACACACCATGGCCCAGTCCTAACGAGATCCTCTAATGACAAACCGGCATTTTAGACACTTCAGCGCCGCAGTTTCAGTGGCTGCAGCCACCAAGGGATTAGACACTGTCCTCTTGCTCCAGTTTGCAACTCCCCCTAATCCCACAGCTATAACATATCACACCCTCATGCTATTATTAGCAGATAGATTATTAGTGGATAGATATTATCAGCAGATAGACTTGTTTTCCATTCCTGAAGAGCTCACTCTGCTTTGCAGACACCATTTACTTTCTGTCTGATCACCTTTTCCCCTGGGTTTGTATTTAACTCTGTGCCCTGCCGCTAAGGAGCACTGCTCTCGCTGAGGGCTGGTGGAGCTTCCACCACAGCTCGGGAGCGTTTTCCTCCTCCTTGACGTATTTCGTTCTTCATTTCACACAGCGTGGCCCTGTAACCAAGTTGCTGCTTCTGTTTACGTGTTCTTTACATAACCCTGCCAAAGGGCACAGGACACAACATGGAAAAGCTCTTCTGTGCCTGCCTGCAGCGACTCCAGCTACTTCAGAAGTTCCCATGCACTAGGGTCTCGAATTTCAAGATTGCTACTGAGAAAATAAGGTCATTAAAATAGCTAGACTGAGGACCTGGGAACCAGGGATTTTTCTTTTCTTTCCTATGGGTAAATAGGGTAATCTAAAACAACTTACTTCCAGCTTTTAAAAACAGTTGTAACAACTCCTCCTCCCGAAGATGAACCTCTAGGTATGCTAAATGCAAAAGGCTTTACAGGGTGACAGCCATTTACAACCCTTACAGAATTTCAAGGTTTTGACTGGGTTGCAAGAGGAAAGAAATAACACTCAAAACTCATGCACTGTTAATGGTTTGTTATTGGTCTTTCTTCTGATGGGACTTTCTGTTGCTTCTTTTCCCTTTGCACATTTCCACTACTACATCCCCCTTTGATATTATCTTCCCATGGAAACTATGGAAGCCTTGCAAGAGAAACCAAATGCACAATCTAGATGCCAGAGAAGGTACAGCAGGTTTCAGGGCTCCCATCTCTGATTAACTTAGCCTACTCTTACGGAGATTTTTTCCATTATTTCCTTCCTGAGATGTCATATTTCATCCTTTTTTCTTTTCCCTTGACAACCTTTCGCTGCATTATTCAGACAGGGGCAGCAGGCCATTCTTAAGCTGCTGGCTGCTTTTGGTTGAGTTCAGCGGGTTTCTCATCACGCTGGTCCCCCTTGCTGCGACGCCGCATACACCAAATGTTTGCACAGTGTGCGGTCCCTAACGGCAGACTGGTACCAGAATGGCCTGGGAACCTGCTTCAGAACACAATACCCCTCTTAAAACACTACCTGAAAAACACTAAAGACCTCAGGAGAGATTTATCAGGCTGCACAACTTGTCCTTCCACACTTAGCCTTTTAATTTTTGTTCTTTCTAAACATGTTGCTCAAGCTAGGTCTGTCATCCAATACATATTTTTTCCTTCAAAGATGATGTTCACTGACTCATGCTCGACGCAGAAACATGGCTTGTGCAACGGAAAGAAGGTGTAAGGGAAACAGAGGGAGAAGATCCATCTTTGGGGCACAGAACTTATTTTCTGTTATGTCTGTAAGAGGACTCGATGCTCATATGTAATGGACAACAATTTTTGGACCTCAAATGCATTTTCTGTAAAAGTCCTATAGAAAGGACTGCAAGATCCTCATCTCCTTTGAGGCAAGAAGAGGGCTTTATTTCGTGCTTATATAGCATGTGGAAGGAGAGTGTGAATAGCTCCATTACAAGGTAAAGAGCTGAACAATATGTAATGCCAATTAACAAATTAATTGCACCAAGTGAGCACTAAAAAGTTAAGTTTCAAGCATGCAGATGCAGAATATTGTCTCTGCAAAAGAAACAACAGATGAAAAGTATTCCCCACGCTGCCCTTTCACGTTTCAAGATCCTTATCTAATGTCATCAGGATTTCATTTTCTTTCTTCTAGTTTCCCCTGAATTTAATTATTTTTCTTTACCCGTCAAATCCCTGTAAAGTCTGAGTGCCATTTATTTATGTATTTACTTCAACTGGTTACTACTTACCTCATCCCATTCTAGAAGGTAGCTGGTGATTTTTGAACCGTTATCAATGGGTGCCTATGAACAAAAACAAACAACAGGTGATTTTGGGAATAAGAGAAAACTACTTCCCCCTCAGGCAAATGACTATAGTCTGCAGTGAAACCAAAGCTAAGGGTTTGCACACGTTTTGGCAAACTTTTAACCAATAACGGGAAGCAGCGGAGGGTAATGAAACACACACATTTCAAAAGTCATGCGTTAAGTCAGCGCATGGGAAGGCATTCATCGGAGCACAGCGAGTTCAGGTCTCTTATCCTGGAAAACAGCTGTCTTGGCTTTCCATTATTTTCCATGCTTATGCCAGAAAAGTGGATTTCTCCCTGCTTTTCCAAGTGCCTGCTGCTGGCACTACCTACCTTCCACTGCAAGGTGAGGGAGCTTTTGGTCCGGTGCGAGGGTTTGGGTGGGAAGGGAGGCTCCGGGGCGCAGCTCGGTGTGGTGAAGCTCGCCGGCTCCGAGCACGAGCCCTTGACCGAGTTGTAGATTACGTATACCCTGTGGAAGGACACACATGCACACGTGTTATAAATGTGTTAGAAACTCCAGCACAAGGCTGCCAAAGTAACCCTGATGACACCCACTAATGATAGATTTCTCCCAAACCAGTGGCTACCACTGCTCTACTGCAAAAATTGACAGCA
Organism: Nothura maculosa; assembly: GCA_032353885.1. NCBI lineage: Eukaryota > Metazoa > Chordata > Aves > Tinamiformes > Tinamidae > Nothura > Nothura maculosa. The sequence continues at coordinate 6,417,739 of JAUBOD010000633.1, read as the reverse complement.
GATGATCATGATGGGTCTTGTGCAACTGCTGCACAGGCAGCTGAGTCACCGTCAGCTTTTCCTCTGACTGCACCAAGTCCCTGCCGCTCTTTCCATGGCTCTTGGCAGCACTTCAGGCACTCACGTCCTCTTCAATAGACAACAGCAAGTCTGAGCTCATGAGGATAAGGTGTGAATGTTAATGCTCTGGTTAAATTTGATGTGCATGTACCACTTCCAGTGATAGCTATTGCTGCTGCCCTTCCATAGGTACAAGTTTTTCCTGTATCAATATTCAGCAGAGCTCTGTGATTTAAAAATGCTGTAATAGATATAGCTCCAAAACACTCCTTTGATAAACTAAAAATTTTGATTTCAAGTAAATCCTCTAATATCAGCAAAAAAGGCATACACTGCAAAAAACTAACATGGGGAAACGAGTACAATGTATTTGTGTACCTCCTCATCAGGTGCTTTTCCCTGAAAATTAATGATGTTGTTTTTCCTGTCACATTTTCTGCACAGCAAAAGGAAAGTGCGAGTTGCAAGTCTTGGACTCGCAAAACATTCGCACTGTGCCCAGACAGTGACCTCAGGGCTGGCTGTAGGTATTGTGTGCTTGAATGTAGAGTTTAAGAAAGGGCAATTTCTAATTTGCTTTCAGTAGATAAGAGTAATTTATGTGCAGCGACCACCTACATAGAATTAAACCTTTGAGGGGAATTCACAAGAGCTGCTTGCCCTCGGTGGAAATATCATGTAGTGCTGCTTTATATATCTCCTGTTAGCAGTCAAGAGTGAAAACAAATGCAATTAATTACTGGAGTCTGCATCTGGCAACTGGATACACCGTATGGATGTGTCCCGGAAACCGGTGCAGCTCCGAGTCCCAGACACATCACCGGGGAACACAACCACATAAAACATGAGTTTAACAAGAACATCCCCTGCAAGTCAAGAGGAAACTGCATTTTTGCTTCTGCCTGTTGGACGTTGCTGTGGTACCTGAGCTTGGCTTGTCAGTGTTCATTACTGCAACGCTACTGCTTACTCTGGGGTGTAATACAAGCTCCCGAAAAAGGGAGGAAAACAAGTGTCCTGGAAATAAGCAGCTCTGGAATTCCTGTGGCGGAATTCCTTGCGCAACAGGGGCCTCTCGGGAGATTAAAGGTTTAAGCATAAAAGAGACTGATGAGCCCTCCAAAATGAGCAGAATCACCTTTTTAACCCCCCAGATAACTTGGAAAACGCATGGGATTCATAGGGAAGCAGGTTATCCCGAGTGTCTAGGCCCTTGAATGGTGGCAACAAGCCCCAAGCAGTTTATCTGTGTGAAAAGTAGCAGACCTTAGAGATGCTGCCAAGATTGAAGAGGTCCAAGAAGATCTATAACTATTGGTCACAAATTCACTTAATTAGCAGATTTATTTCTTCAGAGTTGTTAATGCAGAGTGGAGTTTGCAAATGTGTGCTGCTGCTTTTATGTCCAACTTCCATATCTGGCAGTCACTTATTGTTTCTAAACTGAAGTTACTGCTAAGTGCTCACAAATCAGCTATAATTTGGCAAACATGCAGATAAATACAGGGAACTGCACATGGACAGAACGGACCAATGTGGAAGTTAGGCAGGATATAGGGCAAATACCCTGAGCACCATGAAAAATTGTGTGAGATCTCCATAGTGCCCTGTATGCGGGTACCAGGTTACTGTCAGAAACCTGCTTTAAAAACTAAGCTTAATTGTTTACAGCAGGAAGCTCAGCACTTTTACAACTTGCTTGCTTGAATCTGCACACTACTTACTTAGAAGGTACCTAAGGTCTTCAGCTTCTCCTTGAAAAGTGCATTAGAAAATGTTCTTAAAAAGAAGCTATGTTAATAGAGAAAGCAAGATTTTTTTTTTGTTTAAGAGCTCAAAAGTAAAGTGTTTGCTTTCCAAAATATCATGAACAGCAGCAGCCTTGATGAGAAAATGTTTGCCAAACTTAGAGCTTGTCTACAAAAAACAGAACAACAGACAGGAGAAAGGAATTTTTTAAAGGGTATTGAGCATATATAAACAGGATGTGAATTTGAAGTCTTGGTCCATGGGCAAAATCTTTTAAAAATGCAACAAACAAAAAAAGGTGGTATTCAAAATATCCAGACTTAAAATTCAGAATGTGTTAACAGTTGTGTAATGAATGCAGGTATAGGTAGAGACTTCCTTACACTTCCTTTGACAACAATAACAATACAACAGGAGAGTTCAGGTTCACAAAGCTCTCTCATTGCTTTAAGCCTAAGATAAAATGGATCAACCAATACTAGGAGGCATGAAAGAAATTCCACAGAGGTGACCACAAAAATCCTGGGTTATGCTGCCTATATTTAGATTTCAAAAAAATCCACCTTTAGTCTCATATACCTAAACAGACAATATTTAAGTGACATTCGGAGTCACACTGACTCACCTGACATGATAATCTGTTGCTGGCCTAAGGTCTCTCAGGTTATATTCTAGTTCTTCTCCACTGCAGAAAGAAACCATAAACACATCATGAAAAGCAGTATTGCATTTAGTGCAGCTATTCATTTGCCGTGACTAGGGATTCCTACTATTACGACTTGAAAAAAAAAAAAAAAAATCACAGAAAAACAGTAGTAAGAAACACAGGACCAATCTATCAATGCACTTCAGGTTTCTGGAAACCCCTACAAGGCCTGATCTGCAGAGCAGCTATGATCCTAGTCTATAAATTCAGCTAACTATATAGGATAATTTAAAGCCTATCCTTATATCTGCTGATACTCTTACAAAGCTTCTTGTATTTTTCTACCTTCTCATAGTTGAAAGGAGCTGAATAAATACAACATTACTGTTGTGCTTCTTGCATATTTATTATTTCAAACTATCTTAAAAATGTGAGAGGGAAACTTCACAGCTAAAATGTAGATTGCTGCACAACTGTTTCATTCTCTTCCAGACCCCATTTGCCACAGTACCATGGCAAAAAGGTGTGCAATTAACCCTCTGACAGACCTCTCTTCCAAAGTAAGAAAAGCAGAACTGATTTTCAGACATTCTAGGAAGCAACAGCACAAAATGTATTAATTTCAAAAGTAGTCAGTGTAGTTCAGGGTTGTTCTTGTTCCTCCCTCTTTTCCTCCAGCTTGTCTGTGTAAATAAAGAGCAGTCTGACTCGTGCACGGTTGTTGTTGTGACAGGTATAGTATGGGTCAATGCTTGATAAAGGAACAATCACTTCATGTGCCTGCTGAGTTTAGTCATTATTTTATTGAAATACGAGGAATAACAAAGTCACAACAGTCAAGGTCACATATCAGTTGTATATCTTAGACATCAGTAGAGAAGAAAAAAGATAACCATATGTACTTGATCACAAAATAAGCTCGGATGGATCACTGAGATCATCCCTGAGGATCTATGGGAGTACAAGGAATTACAGGTGGCTGGAACACATCCTTGCAATGGTTGCAGATGCCCACATAGGCCCTGAAAGCCAAGAGAAATTCCTTCCAATGGGAACACAATTTGAGAGTAACACAAGTGTAAAAATGATACCATTACCTGTAGATTATCTTGTATTTTCCATCTCTCCCTTTATCTGATAAGGCAACCTCGTAAGTACAAGTGTAAGGCAAACCGTTGTGTCTATCTGCATTTAAAAGGCCCGTGGGAGGTGACCATGTAAGTAAAGCTGTTCTTGCTTGAATATTTGTGACCTATAAGAGAAATGTGAGTTAGTCCAAATTCAACAACAAGGTTGTCTTTAAAATCTTTGCTTTTTGTTCGGATCTTCATGATGAATTTCTTATGAACAGCAAGAAATTTCAGAGCCAGAGGTGAAAAGTAAAATCAGAAATGGTCATGAACAAAGCAAAAGTACTCACAGAATAAATGACCACCTAACACGAGGAATACAAAGATTCATTCCCCAAAGAGAGATGGTTACTTCGTGCCTAAGGGTTCCTTAAAGCATTCCTTGCACCACTTTTAACTTATACTTCTGTTGTGGCCATTATCAAAAAGCTAGAGGAAAGCAAGGAACAATTGCTTCATTCTATCGGTTTTCTTGTCTGCAGTTATTTTTCTAGATCTTCTGTTAGTGAGATTCTTGAAAAAGGCAGCAATTGCATTTTTACCCATTCTGCTCCTTCTTGTAATTCCAAGCTGCAATAATTCAAGTACCTACTAAGTTACACTGTCTCAGAAGCCAAGGGAAGGATCGCATTAAAAGTCTGACTTGCTGATGAAAAATTAAATCCCAAATCAATCCCTTCCCATCCCGACAGGAAGGGGGCATCAGCACTGGGTGCAGCTCTGCAGGGGGATCTAAACAGTAGATGCGTCAAGATTCCCTTCAAGGGAAACCATGGAAAACGCTTCCAGCCCCATCACCACAGCAGCTCTGTCATGGCCAGGGCTGTTCTGGAAACACTGGTCCAAATAATTGAAGGTTGACAGAGCTTAAACCCACAGGCTGGTTGCCAGCAACATCCTTCATCACATGGGGCTGCAGAACAGCGGCTTCAGGGAGCAGTTCTGCGAGACCACTGCCCAGCAAGGGGATGGAATATCAGATTTAAGGCCTGCTTCCTTACAAGTCAGGCTTCTGGATGTCTTTAAACACATGTACACTGCAGAATATTTAATTTCTCATACGAAAACACATTGCTTCCAGCTGAAAAGCACTCTGCTGTGTGTGATACTGATATACTGAGCACATGCTTCCTAAGCAAGTCATAAATCTACGTTTTTAACATAATGACAAGTAGGTGAAACCACAAAGTGTCTCATCTCTGCTTCAACACTGTGCTCTCAACAGTCAAAGACATTTATTTATTGCAGCACTTAGTCTTGCCAAAAAGAAAACTTCTGTTCAATGTAATATGAAAAACAAGTTGTAAAACAAGAGGTTAACTAGTAGCAATCTTTTTTTCATTAAAAATATGAGCATGCAAATTCTGGTACACATCGTTCTTGCTCTAGTCACATTTTTCTGCTGCTAGGAAATCAATGTTCCCTTCAAAACCTGCACTAGCAAAAAGTAATTTTAGATAATCTATCTATAAAATCTCTTAATTTTGCAAATAAGCAAAAAGATAAACACCATATATATGTATGTGTGTATATTTATAAGAATAAATCTAGTTGTGACAAAGACATTTGAAACTAAAAATCCACATTTCATATAGCACACAGAATAGGTCAGAATTGGGTAATAAACAGATCCAGATCGGAATTTCTTTTAACAAACATTACTACTATTTACCAGCTGAACCCATGAACGTGCAGTTTCTTTTATTTTTATGGAAATATGCTTGCATAATTGTTTTTCATAAATTCAGATGGACTTGGAGCTCGAGGCGTGCGATCCTGCCAATGTTCTACTGCAATGTTTTGCTCTGGGAGTACTCCCGAGGACACACGTATGTATATTCTTCATATGGCAAAAACCCTGGCCTTTCATGAACTCCAGCTATCTGCAAAAGGCCTATTACTGTTTCTTAAAATAAGACTTCAAAACCCATAAAAACGGCCTGCTAGCCTTCTAAGAGAGTGCAGGAGCATTTGCACCCAGGGGATAAGAGTCGGGAGCTGCTCCTGAGCACAGCGTTTCCCTACCTGCACCTTTGAACTGTTACTGATAGCAGCTTCAGAGCTGCTGCAGACCTGTTTTGGTGGTTTTACACACCAAACTGCTGATGCAGGCTTTTAAATAAAGGCGTTAGATCATTAAATTCAATTCTGAGTTCTGCTGAGTACCCACGCTAAGCTGCAGTAAGTGAGGGTGAGCCTGGAGGAAACAGCAAACACATAACTATGCAGACCATGTGTGTGTCGTGTATATATATGCACTATATATATATTTATGCACTATGTGTGTGTGTGTGTGTGTGTGTGTGTGTGTGTGTGTGTGTGTGTGTGTGTGTTTTGTTCTGCCACGGTGTCCAGGTGCTCCCGGGTACCAAGCACCGTTTCTGCACAACTTCCACCCTCCCTCTGATGCAGGGCTGCGCTCACGGGCACTGGCTGCTGCTCTGTGCAAGTGCAATAGACAGGCCTGGACTCAGCGAATTCACGGTCACTGCTTGGTCAAGCCTTCACTTTTGAACTCAGGGCCTAAGGGCTTGGCCCATGCCAGCAGCAGTTCCCTTTGCCTGTTTCTACTTCCATTCCTTTTCACCATTACCTGACTGGTTGGCATTTGTCTTCATTCTATGCAAGTGTTTTTCTGTACAGTTTT
>JAUBOD010000633.1:6397315-6411407 GCA_032353885.1 Nothura maculosa | reverse complement strand
ACAGCAAACACAAAACTATGCAGACCATGCGTGTGTCGTGTATATATATGCACTATATATGTGTGTGTGTGTGTGTGTGTGTGTGTGTGTGTGTGTGTGTGTGTGTGTGTGTGTGTGTTTTGTTCTGCCAAGGTGTCCAGGTGCTCCCAGGTACCAAGCACCATTTCTGCACAACTTCCACCCTCCCTCTGATGCTGGGCTGGGCTCACGGGCACTGGCTGCTGCTCTGTGCAAGTGCAAGCGACAGGCCTGGACTCAGCGAATTCACGGTCACTGCTTGGTCAAGCCTTCACTTTTGAACTCAGGGCCTAATCCTGCAGTTTCTGACAAAAATTCCCATGGATACTGAGGAGTTTGGGCTTGGCCCATGCCAGCAGCAGTTCCCTCTTGCTGTTTCTCGTTTCACTTCTCTTCACCACTACCTGACTGGTTGGCATTTGTCTTCATTCTATGCAAGTGTTTTTCTATACTGTTTTACTTGTCTCATATACATGTACAGCTCACTGAAGCGATGGTTCAGCTGACTACTCCTATAATAACATATATTTCCACCACATATAATACTAAGCACACGCATAATTATCAAAAGCAGTCAACATACCCATACAAATTTAATGGCAAATGCCCAAGTTAGAGAAGTAACAGAAAATCCCCACCAATATCTCCTTAAATGTCACTGCTATTTAACCAGCATTTGCCACATTCCAGATTTCTTTAGGATTGCTCTAAGAGCTACTTTGGAAATGGTGCAAGGAATTTCCATTTTTTTCTATTAGTATTTTTGCTGCCCTCTGCTTCAAGCACCTGGCTACCAGGTACCTACTTGTGCCAAGCTCCGAATGCTGCAGGGCTCAATGAGCCGCTTGCTCCTGCTCTGCTGCTCTAAACCTGCCCCGTCACATTTCCCATGTCAGTGCAGTGGATCTGTGTAAAGGCTTCAAGCTGTGGCACTCTACAGGCTGAGACACACACAGCTATAAAACTGTGTGACTGTCACCCTCTGTGCACTCCAGTGACACAGTTTGGGGCAAACAACCTTAAAAGTTGTTCTTTGGGCAAAGAACCAGAGTTCTTAACACTCTGATCTCTGCAAGCAACCTTTTCCTCAGGTCTTAGACTTTATACTATCACTTGTTTCCAAACAAAATAAAGCAATTTTCTTACTTGCACAAGAGATGGGTGCTGCAGCTTTCTAACGTTTGCCATCTCTAGAAGTCTGACTTAGGCCTGGCTAACCTGGCTTAAAGCAGGCACCTTTAGAAGCAACGATAAGAGAATGCAGCAACCGAACACCCTCACGTCTCATCCAGGATGAAGCATTTCATGGAAAGATTTTAAGATCCTAAAAGCGAAACCTCAGCCCCTGCTCATGCGAGTCTCTCCATCACATACATCCCACGGGCTTCATAGCTATCGCCACTTCTTCAAACTTCCACTGCCCAATTCCTTCTCTTCAGCTGTTTGTTTGCTACTGAGCTCAGTCATTTTAAGAACGTTTTAACTATTCAGCCTCTTACCTGTCCATTTGCATCCTAGGCTTCCAGCCTGACAGAAAAAGCCCTGCCTGTTTTGAGGGCGAAGGATACAGAATCCCAAACTTCCTCTCACTGCCTCATTTCTTGAAGTGTCTGCTTGACCTATTTATTCAGATCCCCAATCCCCTCCTCGTTTTTCTTTTGACCCCCAACTAGGAAAAGATCACACACAGACCTTACAACCAGATTTATTAATAACCTTGCTTGACTAGCATTAAGGTTATTGTACAGCAACTGAATTCCCATTGTAATTCATGTGCTTTCTTTTGCTTAAGATGAACATAATAGTTGCCACTGAATAACAGAATTAGCTTAATTTAATCGTGATTATAGAAGTCAATTGCTTATGACAAATAACATTAAACCCATGGGGAGAAGAGCTGTGTAAATCATCACCACTATCAATGCTGAGTCTCTTCCTGCAAGCAGGTGACTGGGGCAGTTTTGCAGCAGGCAAAGACAGACATCCCCACAGCAGAGAATATACTTAGAATTTACTCCCACTGATTACATCTCTGCAAAGTGAATTAGATAAAAATATACAGAAGCAACAATTGAGCAAGTAAAAATTCAGAGATGCTCCCTTATGAAAACCACCATCAAGCAGGGTCGAATGCACTCATCATATTTGCTATTTTTATTGTATGTATAATTCTGGATCACATACCTGTGGCTTCTCCATTCCAGAAAGAATGTCTTGAACCCTTTTTGTTTCTGAATCATATTCTGTAAAATAGAGAACATGGAAAAAGGAACACAAATAAATTACCACCATTAAACAAAAGTGCCACCTATATCAAAATTCCTTCGGAAGTTGTAAACAGAAGAGATAATGATTATCTGTACATAAGTGCCAATTGTTTTGCTATTGGGAATTTAATGTGTGCAGTTGCATAAACTCACAGTAAAAGTGTCATAACACAGAGCAAAGAGGGAAGGAAACGACACACAGCCACGGCCACTCAAAAAGGTGGGATTTTTTGCAGGGCTGTCTTCCACAAACTGCTATCGACTAAAATTTGGCTTGACAGAGCAAAAAGATCCTGATTCCAAGGACTGCCTGTGGCAGAGGCTCAGGGGGTTGCGCCGCTCAGTCCCTGCGGAACCCAATCCTGGTTTGCTAACTCCATCACACAAACGAGCCCCGCACCGGGCACCACCGGGGGTGACAAGGGGCTTCTCGCAGCGCTGCCGAGCGGCCCCGGCCACCGAGCAGGGTGCCCATCCCAGCTGGGATTCTGGGCACGCAGGAACAGCTCCCGAGCACCTCACCAACCACGCAACAAACTGTCTTGAAACAGGATTATCATTTAATGGTCAAAGCTTTCGGAACAGCCTCCTGCCTCTCCAAGGAGTCGTTTCTTGCAGGCCTGGTCAGTGGGACAAGTGCTAACAGTCGATTCCCTGACCCCTGCACCCAGTGTGGTGGCTCTTACAGGGTCAACATGCAGCCTAATTAAACAACAGGGTGTGAAAAGGTTAGCAAGAATAAGCTGGATTCTTTGGAGCACAAAAAGGTGCTGCAAAAATGATGAGCTGAGCAGTGGAATCAGCCTAAGTAAAACATGAGCTGAGAATAATGAGGTGACACAGAGCAGCTTTATCCCTTTTGGACCACAGCAGAGAGAGGCCTCATTTTCCACTAGAGCATTCCTTCATGGAAAATGAGGAACATTTTTTTGTCTTTTAATCATAATATTAAAAAGTTTGCTAGCCAAAGCAGACGAATACGACAAGCCTACACCTAAACCAAAATGAGCAGGGTCTCTGTATAAAGAGAGTAAAATTTTGGCACAAGAAGCTAAAAATATTAATAAACTGGCAAGATCAGATCTGCAGCTTTCCCAAACGATCGCCCCAAAGCCTGACCTACTTCTCCTAGCTGAAGAACGCGGCTTTATTTTTGTCTGTGACCTGCTTTTGAAAAAGCATCCCTGCTTTTTTGAAAATTCCATGTGCCGGGATGCCAAAAAGCAAAGCTGGCTGGATGCTGGTGGCCGAGCTCCAGTGTAAATGCCCCTCTCTCCCATAAGGAATGTGCCGCGGTGCCAGGCGGGAATGGCAGCTCTCCCTGCGTCGCGCCTTCCTGAAGGCCTTTGCTCTCAGCAACTCCACAAAGAAAAACGCAGGAATAACTCAGAGCAGGAGGACTGTGAGAGTCATACTCCAGAACTGATCACCCTTAGAGTGTATTAATTCAGTGTATAAACTGGCATCATGCAGCCAGCATAAGATAAATCTCACTGGAAAAGTACGCAGAGGGACCCAAATTGCTAAGGAAAAGGCTGAGATGCTGAACCAAATAAAAATGTCCAAGTTCAGGGGTTTTCAGAACTCAGGTTCCTCTCAGTGCTATGAGGGATGCAGAATTGTGCCACGAAAGCTCGGACCCAGACCTGGAAATTCTGGAGATCTTGTCGGCTTATCTCGAAAGGACGTTAATAAGAAGCAGCTTCTGCAGTTACAGAGCATAACAAAAAGCTGCTACTATTCTATTGAAAGTTTATGGTTATTATGTCACCCCTAATTACAACCCCCAGGAGCTGAGCATGAATCATTCCCAACCTAAAATCCCAAACATGTGGACTGAATTTGCTCTCCTCTCTCTGCTTTCTAGCAAGGACGCTATCTGTGTCACACTGAGTAACAGAGGAAAATAAACTCCAAAGCCTAAAGAAATCTCACTTTCCTCTGCCACGAAAAATGATCACTTTGCAAAGCAATGGAGCTGGAGCCCTCTGGCCCTTGCAGGTCAGGGCTGAAGGTTCAGACCACTGCAAATACTGGAATTGACTTCAAGACCTAAGGGCATAGGGTATCCCCAGCAAACGGGTTTTAAAAATGCAGGGGAATTGGGAGTGTGAACATGGACGTTTTTGCTGTTAATTCTGCAAGAACGTAACCTGCTCAGAGGTAGGGCTTTGAGTCCCAAACAGGCAGCAGCCTTCAGCCATGGCCACTGCTGATGACAAGAATCCATATAGACAACCTGGTGATGGAAGACAACTGACATGGCCTCAAAGATTATGGGGGGAGATAATGGGAACAGAGGGAATGAGACAGCGACAGAACTAAAGTGACTGTGAATACAAAGAAAAACTAATAATTAAACATAAATGTGATCCTCATGGCCTAGACAGCTTGACCCACAGACAATGACTACAATGACATGCATATGGAAGGGCTTTGCTTCACCTTTTCTCAAGAGTAAGGCCTGGTAGATGTTCCTATGCTGACCAGCTACATCAGGTCCCTCATGCTCAAACTCCTGTGTTCACACACGAAACTGGACAGGCACAAGTGATCATTCATTCATAGCATTCCTGCACATAAACCTACCTACAAACTAGCTGCACGTGTTGCTATTTGCTAATACCATGAACAGTGTTACAAAAACAACAAAGAAAGAGAACAGATCTTTCTGTTTTCTTTCTCTTTTAAAGAAAGAGAAAAGCATCTTTCACCACGAGCTCTGAAAACCACTGTACCACACAGAAAGGACAATTAAAATAAAACCCTAAATTAATAGGTAGGGCACTGAAAACAGAGCAAATACAAAGTGTTTGATTAAAAATTAAACATAATGAATGCCTTGAATTGGGGAATAACTCAGACTGGAAGGAAACATGATGAGGTCATCCAGCCCAATGTCCTGCTCAAACCAAGATCAGTACTAAACTGTCCAATGGAAAAGCTTGTTAACAAAACCAGAGCTACCAATTTTGAGATACAAAGTGGCTCACAGAATAGCTCCATTCTTGTAGTATTTCAAACGCTTTCCCATTCCATAAGCCATAAAAGATCCTCAGACTAGGGACGCTTGGTCTCCTTTCAGTAAAAAGAACAGAATTATTCACAGGCTGAGCTGGACCAACCTACAGACAACCAGACTTGCCATAAATCTTTCCCTCCCTCCACAGAAAGGTGGTCTTAGCTACCAGCCTCTCCCGTACCATATCAAGCATTAAGCTCCAAGTCCTTCTCACAAACCAACATGGAACAGAAACTCTTTTGAAATGGAAAAGAGTAGGGAGAAGAAAAGCATCTTATGTACCCTCTGCTGAAGGTAAGAGTTGAAAACCCCTTTTTCTCTCCCAGAAAGGCCTAGCTCATTGCTAAGCATCACCCACAGAGCACTGTTGTGCTAGATGGGACATTTGGGGATGAGAAGCTTATGCACCCGAGATGACACTGACATGGTGTCACAGGTGCAGAAGAAGAGGGCAATGGAAAAGGAAGTTCCAATTTAAACACAGGATAAAATATGGGGAAAAAAAACCTACAACTGCTTGGGAAAAGGGCTAGGTAGGGGTGATCCACTGACTTAGCACTGCCCTCGACTAATGGACAGCTGATTTACTTTTAATCTCATCCTTCCTTTTCCTCAGCTAATTAAGCACTGAGTATGCGATACTAATAAATAAAAGCTTTGTGTATCTCGCTGTCCAGACTAACAGGGAAGCTTGCAGACAAGCAGCCAACACGAGCTGCTTCCCCTATCTGACACCGGGAACACAAGTTCAGCCATGTCAAGGAAGATCCCAACTAACACTTCAGGTCATTGTCCCTTCTTAACTTCTGCCCCTAACATCTGGTCCCTGCATCTGCCAGGGCAGAACTTCTTCATCCTTGGAGGAAGCTGGGGGTGGGGATAAATTCCTTGCAAAACTTAACGGAGCCCTCCGAGGGCCAGGACAAACTCCGAGTTACCCTGCATTGCTGAGATTTTAGGGCTGTCCCAAGCTAAAAAGTTAAGACTCCCATTCCCAAGCTGTGGGTTACTTGGAGCCAGTGCTTTGGGTTAACCCTTTGCAGCAGAGAAGACCTAGCTGTAAGACCTAGACCACATCTAAACTTGTGTTTTCATCATCAACTTCTCCCCTGGCCCTGGGTGAAAGCTTTTGGGTCATAACCAAAACCCCACAGATATCACAAGAGTAAATGTCCCGGAAAAACAAGAAATCCTTTCCCAGCAGCAGCTGTTTGGTACTAACAGTGTTTCTGTGTTAATTCTCGCTGAGCTAAAGCCTCTCATTATATGCTTCTGCTAGCCTATGTCTATGTTCCTTCCTGCACGTACAGTACAAATAAATGTTCAGACCTTTCCAACAATACTTTTGGAAACCAAAACAGCCTTAAAAAAAACAGAAAAAAAAACCCTTGCCATTTCAAGGTAAGTTTGAAGTTTCCATGAATAGTTTTCATTACTGCATGCACAGCAGCTGTATATGTAAACGGTTTGAAACAGCTACAAGCTCTAAACTAATTAAGATTTTCCCATTGCAACTACAGATTTTAGGTTTGTTCTGCATTCTTTCCTTCACAGAAAGGAAGAGGTCCAGCTCAATACTTAGCTTCTGGCCACAGACAGTATTTACTGTTTCAACGGCCTTCCCATTCCAAGGCAATGACATCAGCACTGAGGCTTTGCAAACTCTTCAGTCTAATTCTCAAGCAGAGCTCAATGCTCACAGATACGCCAGTCATAACATAACATGCTTTCTCCCAATTTATTCCAGATTTATTGGGGCTGGGACCAGCTTTTATGCTAGGAAAGATCTTTTATCAGTCACATACAGCACAACATACAATTTGCACCAAAAACATACACTTTGGTACACAGGACATCTCCTCCCTCAAGTGCCTATGGAGGCCAAAGTTTCAGACAAAAAAAAACAAAACAAAAAAAAAAAACCCAAAAAAAAAACACTTCTCCATTTCAGCTGATTTTAGAAATATAGATTAAAAAAAATTCTTTACACAAGGACAAACCTAAAACTTAGAATGCCTTGCAGCAATGGAGTCACAGAAAATCAGAGGAAATGTAACAAAGTGATCAAGTCTATATCGCTCCCAGAAAAAAAAAAAAAGATCACATTTGATCTTTTTCTAAACTGTTCCTTAGAAATAAAAAAAACAGTAATTAAACAGCCCATGGCCATGGCAACCTTGCAGTCTTCCTTGGCTGGACAATCCATCTCAACACCTAGAAACCCTCAGCATTTCTGCTCAGGTTTCCCTGCTGTTCTAGACGCAATGCCTCTGTCCTGTGCGGGTGGCCAGGGTTCTTTGCCCGTCCACCACGTGTTCCTGTATTACTCTGCAGAGTGAAAACGTAGGTTGGAGAATCTCTGGCTACACGGCAGTTCTTTGCCCCATCCTGAGCCAACTGTTCTGCTGCTCATCTTGGTCAAGACCATTGATGGCCGAGTCCTCCTTTCCCCCGCCTGCTCCACCAAGCAGGACCCTCCCAGAGCCTGAGACAGGCTGTAATTTAATAAGAATCACTTTCTATTCCATTTCTCCAGCTCTTAAGGAAAATACTGAATCAAATCAGGCTGAGGATAGGTCCATGCCTAATCTGATCTGACGCAGCTTTTCCCCTTTTGTCCCGTGCAGGACTGGGCAGGGATGAGCAGCAAGGAAATGTGCTGCCCGGCAGACACGAGGCTGCGCAGGAGCAGAGACCTGCGTTTGCCTGGACACCAAGTGCTTTCACACCCTCCTCTGCTGCTTTTTTGCATCTTGAAAACCTTTTGCACCTCTGTTCTGCTCCTTTTATTGCAACCTGAAAAATCTCAGGAGCTTAATCAAAATCAAAAAGCTTAATCATAACCAAAAGCTTTTGAAAGAAATATTTAGTATGGTATTATCAACTCTTTTGAAGATCAAATATAATACTCCAAGGAAGATCACTAATTAAGCCTACAAATGCCTGCATGAGTTTTCAATTCCAACTACTAAATATTTCAAATTTCTGCTCGAGATACAAAAGCTAATAAAAACATTAGGAATAAAACACAACTGCAGCTCCCATGTTCAAGCTAGTTGAAAGTTTCCCAGTCATGAGAATAAGATTCAACCATTCAAACACGTGCTAATTTTTAAAAATGAGTGAATAAATGTTGTACATGAGCACCTTCCACAAACCTTCTATTTCTGAGAACCTTCCCACTGTTGCTGCTTAATCCTTCTGCTAAAATGCCTCACTCGATGGCTGCGAGCTTGTTTTTCAGCACTCTGCTGTAAAAAATAAATCCTATGTAGGTAGCATCCAAAACTGAGTCACTCCCTAGATAATTGAAATCAGAAACAAATCAAAAAAATCCAGCATTAAAAATAGAAATATATATTTCCAGATGTCAATAATAATAAATCCTTAGCAAGAAAAGTATGCTTACAACCCTGATTCATAGGAATTAAGCTAAAAGATAATTGAAGTGTTTACCTCAGCACCCTCGAAATTACAGCATGGATTTAATTACATGTTTCAAAGATTTTCCAGGCAACAGTGAGTATCTATTAACTCAATAGTTTGACTCCTACTACTCTTCCTCTATCAGTGGGGAGAACAGCTGCAATACAAATGTACATCATCCCCTTTGCCCTTGTGTTTCTAGTCTATATTGTGCATCTATCTCCATCACACAGCCAAAGCTCAGATATTTCCACACCAAGCAGATGTGGAAGCACCCAGATGTGCACAACAAAGTCACTTCTGCTACAATTAGTTTTAAAGATAAGTGCAAGCTCATTCAGTTCTCCCCCTCTCCCAACTTTGTTTTGAGGTACATTGGAACAGAGCAAGGAGAAGATCAGCTGCACCAAGCAGAAAAATGAAATACTGGATGCAAGGGACAAACGGAGCACAAGGGACCTGCTGGTTTTGGTTTTCTCTGCTACTTTGCTGCTGCTGCTGGAACACAGCAATAACAACTCCTGCTTTACTGGCTGAAGATCTGAGCGAATTCCTGCTCTGAGAAGGCCGTTTCTCTATGAGAAGGCAGAAAAAGGCTCAGTAAAAATATAGCACCCCCATCTACATCACACACATCTCCTGCACTAAGAAAGTGCTTTGCACCTCTCTGAGGGCAGCAGGTGCCACTCACTGCATAAGGCCACCCCTGGCCATCTTCAAAGCACCAAATTAAACAGAAACAGAGGTGCAAGTTAAAGTTACTAGAACAAGACAAGTGTCAGACTGCACTTGGACACACCAACTCATTCTGGAGAGCTCTCTTCCATACTTTGGACTTATTTTCTGGGTCAAAACAGTCTCTGTGTTGCAGGCAGCTCCCCTCTTGCTAGCACCCACCAGCAGCCTGCACATGCCTTGGGTTTGAGAGCACGGAGATCTTTGCAGACACACATGGGCTGCCACGTGCTGATGCCATCAGCCGTCCATTTCCTAAAGCCAGCTGTGAAAAAGGGCACAGTCATCCTACCAAAGGAGCTAACCAAGAATAACTACTTAAAAAATCTGTGGATTTTCACTTTGTTAGCATAATCCAAATGCTCCAGGCTCCAGTTTCGAAGAGTTCTTCCAGGCTGTGCCAGCACAGGCAATAGCGCCTGTTGGGGCACCCGCACATGTGACACAGGTGACAATACACAACACAGTGCCAAAGCCCCTCCATCCTGTGTAGGATGCCCATCGGGGAGGGTGAACAAGGCAGCTTGTCAAAATCTGAGTTTCTCACCTTTTTGGCCAAGGAGGCGACGCAGAGCATTGCTCCATGGTGACCTGCCCATCTGGCTCAAGAGCCATCCCGGGCTCTGTGTGGGGACATCACCCTGAGCAGAAGCACTCGCTGTTACTGCTACAGAGTTCTGCCATGTAACATTGCTACAGTGCGTGGCATTACAATTTGCTAGAAGTAATATGGTGAGATGAAGTACATGGAGATAGAAAATGACACTCAGGCATTCTTTCCCAGTCAAGGAATGATTCTGGTCTCCTCGTCCCTGCCTGCATCTGCTCTGATTGAGTGCCGAGAGCCACGACACTGCAGGGTTTACTCAGGTCCCTCCCTTTCAAAGCATTAATTACCTTCCTTCTGGTTTCTATTGACTTTCTGCCTTTTGTGTCGCTGCTGATCTGGTTGGATTTATGAGAGTTACAGATTTGGGGCACATCCTTGCAAAACATTCTTCTACCTCTTCTTTCAAATGGGCATAAAGCTACTCAGAATCGCCACTGATGTTGTTCAATTTAAATAGGAAGAAATAATATTTTTGCTCTAATAATGGCATTTTACAATTTTTCCAAAGCTCCTGTCTCCCACTTTCAGGGTAAAAAGAAAACATCCTACTGCTTCATTTCAGCTGCAAGCCTTGCTTGCACACAGTAACCTTTTCCTAGATGCAACAAGGCTCTTCAAATTTCTCCTGATTTCCTGCGATAGCTGGAATGTGTGGCACGGCTTTCTCCTTAATTCCTTTCCTTTGTGCACTGCCTCATGCCTTCCTTTCTCTCCGTCCTCCTTATTTCCTGCTGCTCTAATCCGGGGCTGCCTGTCTGTCTCTCCCGCATTAGCATTCAGGAGTGGTGGTGGATCTGGCAGGGCAGCCCCAGGCAGCCCTCCAAGTCTGAGGAGCTGAGCGGTCATTCAAAAGCAGAAGCCACTTCTGCAAAGATCACAAAGTTGCTGCTCTTATTGCTCCGGGCTGCCACAAGTGACACGGCCATAAAAGCCCCACTGGTGTCTCCAGTTCAAGGAAGGAGGAGGAGGAGGAGGGAACCCAAGGAACAGCCGAATGCCCATCCCTTCCCAAGCACAAAAAGCCTCCGCAGCGACGTCTCGCTGGTGCCAGCTTGAAGTGACACTCACGAGTCCCCACCGCTACCAGCCTGGGTGGCATCCCAGCCTGGGGCCGAGGGGTGAAAAGCTTTTGCCTCTGTCACTGCTGCCCAGTGCCCGTCAGAAAATACTTCTTTTTTTCCAGAAATACTAACTCCAATGCAGGGAGATGTAGCCATCTCTATTGAACTTAACATAAAAGTCTCTTTTTTCCTCCCCTCCCTCAATCTTCAAACACAAGCACCTGAGAAGCAGCCAAAGGCCTTCGATAATCTGCCTGTTGTCCAACATAACAGCATTTTTCTGCTCAGAAAATCTATCAAAATAACCTGTAAATCTGCATATTTGTACAGGAACACAAGCAGACAGCACAACCAAGGCAAGTGCCATAATTCAGACCAAGTTTGGAGCTTCTAAGTAGAGTCCTGCTGCCAAAATCAACAACCTCCTTGGCCAGGGACCTCGCAGAGCCACCGACTTTGCTGTAACGATAGCAGGGCAGGGGAGCACTTGCCCAGGCACGAGGCTGCCCAGTACAGTCCAAGAAACTCCAAGAAAATAACCCCAGGTACATTCTGCCCTCAGTCACAACCACCCAGCCTCACTCGAGCCAAAGGGAATAAGGGACAAAGGTCTCTAAGTTTTACTAGGGGGGTGAAAAGTGCTTTGGAATGCTCAAATTCAGCAATAAGGGCTACTGCACTCTGCAGAACACCGAGCAGGTGGGTACGAGTCCTTCAAGGGCAAGGAAGCTCACAGACCTGGCTGTGAGCACAGGACTCATCTTCATCCCTTGAATACTTGTATTATGTCAAAATATTTCTATGCACTATTCATGTATCTGCATGTTTTTTTAAAAAGCTGTATTCCACTAGAAATGTCTGTTTTTAATAAAAACTCTCTCCAAATTATAATTCTTGGAATATCGAGCCTGCTCATGGAACCAGCATGGTTCCTTCCCAGTCAGCTTAGACGAGTGGATTGAGAGCTCATGAGTCCCATCTTCAGGGGGTAGTAACTTCTGAAGCAACTGAAGTAACTGATCACTTCTGAAGCAATCTGAAATAACTGATTACTGCCCCTTTAGCAACTAACCCCTTTTCCAACTGAGAGCTATGAGCTAATCCTACAGCAGTGAGCAGAGGGACATCACAGCAATTAGAGGACAGGGGATTTTTTCCAGGACATTCGGCCCAGCCACGGCACCTCTGTGATGGGGAAGAGCAAGAGCCGCCTCTCCAGCCTGAGCCAGACTCCTGGAAATTGAGAGCAGACCAGAGACAAAACCATCTTCCTCGTGACGGGAGATGAACAATTCGCTCACAGAGCCCCAGGCCAAATTATTTTGCAATCCAATCTGAACGATGAACTACCTGCAGCACAACTTTATTAAACAGGCTGTATCCTGAGGAATCTGCGTGATGGGAATTATCATCCCAGGAACTGCAAGGAGAAGCAAGTGGCTTTTGTGCAAATGCTGGTTGCTCCAGCTGCTCTCCAGCTGCGTCCTCTCATCCCCAGCAGCAGCTCTAGCCCGAGAGCCTGATGCTCCTCAAAACCTTGTGGCACATCTGCTGCTAGGGCTGGTTTCTAAACCTGCGCCTCCAGCGAATGCAGAGGCCATCGCTTCCCATGCCAGGTGTCAGATTCCTACAAGACAAGACTAAAAACACAGACAAGAGGCTACCAGTGTCTTCTGTGCTAAGAGAGCACGCTCAGGATAACGTCAAAGCACCCCCTGGGTCTCACCGATTAACCTGAAACGTGGCAGAAAAACAGCCCATGCCAATTCCCACTAAACTAAGTGCGACCTCAAGCACTTGCACCACCAGCTGCATCACCGAGAACCTTTCTGAATCCTTAAAACATCTCACAGAAATATCCACCTGATTAGAGATCGCTGGAAAGGCTTCAGCAAAGCTACAGGAATTTCGACTCGATCTGGATTTCATTGCTGAGATGCAACTCAGACCCAAGTCACACGGATCAGAGTAAATGGAAGCAGCTGCTTTTAGCCCGGCTCCTCACATGAGGGAAAAAGAAAGAAAAAAGAAAGAAAAAGAAAAAGAAAAAAGGGAAATCCAACCTTCAGGACAAATTCTCCTATAATAAACCTAGGAGGAAATGGAAACGGCCACTTCATTTGAAAGAAAGCCCTATACATTTTGTTCATTGAAATAATCAAAACATCTCCCCACCTAAAAGTTGTATTTTTAAACACATAAAGGACAAATAAAGGACAGTGAAGAACACTAAAACTTATGAAATCAAATTCCATCCCTTGTCTGAAACCAAAAGACAGGTTTTGTAGCGCAGCCTAAAAGCTGCAGGTAAACAACCCCCATCAGCTTCATTGGGGCAGGAAACCTCAATTCATTGCCTGGAAAATGCAGACGAATACACAGACACGGTTCAAAACATCTAGGAATACAAACCCCTCGTTTTTGCTCATTTAATCGTTCAATTTGAAGGTGTTTTATCTTTTATACTCTGGAGGGAGAAAATGTTCTACCTCTTTACTATAAATACATCCTTCCTTCTGGCTCCATGTCCCAGATATTTCCAGACAAGGAAGGCATTTCACTCCATGTGATCGCCGGTGGTCCCCGTTATCTCCTATTAAACGGTCACAAAACACTGTTTATCTTGTTCTGAAGCTCCGAGACCTTTGTGTAACTTTGCTCCCCAGCACAGGGATTTATTTAAGTAGGATGAAAGTGAACTTGATCATCTTTCCTTTTGGTCGAGTATCTATAAATTACGTAAACTCCTAGGAAAAACACTCAAGATTTCAGACTTTTGGATTTGACCGTCAGCTCCAGCAGAAGCTGGAAATTCTTGAGATAATACGAAGCTCCTCTGGGGGAAGAGGCTGTGCCTTACGTCATTCCAGCCCAACTTCCTGATAAATCACGGAGCCGATAGCTTATCCAGCTCTCCGCAGCCAGGGAGACGGCGGTGGAAACATGAGACAAG
>JAUBOD010000633.1:6376518-6397215 GCA_032353885.1 Nothura maculosa | reverse complement strand
CAGCACAGCAAATGCTAAAATAAGGGAGCTTCACTTGGGGCTTGTTTTGTCTGACCTGCTCTTATGACACTCAAAAATACAACCAGCCCCGGTCCCTCGTTCTGCCCTATTCCGGCCTCAGGCCTGCAGGGTTGAGCAGACCCTGCCTCAAGCAGCTTCCAATCCTGCCAAACCAAGGTTTTTCTGTGTATCCATAGTTAGATATTTTGTTTGTATTTTCCAATTGCAAAAAGTTTGGATAAATCCAAGTTTGACACATTTCTAGGCATCTTCTAAAGAAGCTGAGATTCAAGACAGGAAAGCATTGTGAACCTCAGTCAGGAGGCTGGCTGTGCTCCTGTCCAGGTGATGAAGTGAGCATCTATCAACAGCTTCCAGTGTCCAAGTTGGGAAGCTGGGCCCTTAGGCTTCCTAGATAAGGGCACAAAAATAGTGTGGATCTCTCTCTCCTCATTTTCCCCAGGCCTCAGTTGCAGGCATCTGTGCTAAGGCAGCACAGAGCAGCTTTCTGCAGGGAACAGGGAGGTAGGACTGTAATGTGGTTCAGACCTCTAATAAACTTGGTTTTTATTCCTGCAATATGAATACTGCATTAAAAGACCTCCCCGCTCCCAGCATTTCACATGAAGACAAACTTCCACAGGCCTGTAAATCCCTGGAAATTATTTTGTGTGCAGCAGACCTCTGGGGAAAGAGCTGGTCATGGTGAGTGGGACTACGAGTTGCTCCTTACAGGCAGCTCCAACCAAAACACTGCTGTTCTCCTGGCAGGGCAAAGCGAGGGCTGCGGGAAGGAGGACGTCAGCACCAAGCACGGCCCAGGCGTTCAGAGTCACTGATATTCATCCATGTGGTTTCCTCCAGAAGAGCAGATCAGCTATTAGAAGCAGAGGAAAGGGAGCCCCGTTTCTCTCCCTCATTCAAGTGCCTTTCTCACCAACCTTGCGTAAAGATCTTAGCAATTCAGCTTGCTGAAGAAAAGCCATAAATTAAACCTGGTCTGGATGCATCCTTGCACGTGTGCAGATTGATGTGAGCATGACACTTTGCTTGCACTCTGCATAATGTCGATAGGCTTCTAATA
Organism: Nothura maculosa; assembly: GCA_032353885.1. NCBI lineage: Eukaryota > Metazoa > Chordata > Aves > Tinamiformes > Tinamidae > Nothura > Nothura maculosa. The sequence continues at coordinate 6,396,131 of JAUBOD010000633.1, read as the reverse complement.
TGTATCAGTCTATATGAGCCCACTTAATTGGGCTCACTCAATTTATATCATTATCACATAAAGTATTTTTTGCTAAAAAATTGTGTTGTCCAGCTAATGGAATCTACTTTGGTACAAATAAAACCACTCTCAGTCTGTTAAGATAAGAAGTATCTGAAAGGCATAACCATTTTGCCTGCTGCGTAGAAAAGCAATTTCACAGGCTATGATTTTAGAGAAAATATGAGAGAGGAAGAACGTTTAACAAGCAGACATGCATCCACATAAAAACCAACACGTACAGAGCAAAAACACAAGCTCCACGATGTGGTAAGAGTTAATGCAGAGATACAAGAAAATCACCCTGGAAATACTCTGGTATCATAAATTAACTGGTTTCTGAAGTCCAACCGAGTGCCTATTTAATGCATATATTCTCCCATTTATTAGAACTTAAAAAAAAAAAAAAAGTCTGCACACATGCAATACGTATTTCTCGTTAGATATAAGATTAAACAATTCCCTCATGTAATATTTGCTGAAACTGTAAGAAACAGCAGCAAGAGCAGCAATACAACTTGTTTTCTCTATGTAACGCTAATCAGTACAAGATTCAACACGTCTCCCTGTTTTGAGTAAATACGTTTTATCTTTCATGTCATTTCAGGGTAATACTAGAAGTCACATTTATTGACAAATGGATTTGAGTGTGCACAGTGCTTTTTCCCCACTCTCCCTGCAGAGATGACCATGTCAGTTCGGACAGTTTGCCATCCTTGCAAACCCCTTGAGGGCGGCCTGCCCTCGTGCCAGGGCTCTGCTGCACGCTGGCAGAAGAGCCACTGTGTTGGGTTTGGCTACGGACAGGACCTGCCACCCGCGTGTGCGGGCCAGGGCTGCAGCACCTCGCTGGGAAACTGCCTGCGGCGGCGCTTTCGTCTCGCTTCCCGTTTCCAGGATCCAGCCCATCCACGGATGAGGATATACGCAACGACTCCTCTTCCTGATTCCTACTTTTATTCATTCTAGGGCTATATTAGGTTCTTCGCTGGCAGGGAGGCGTGGAGATTTTATCCGGGGGGGGGGAAATGATTTATTAAAAGCATTTCAGGCACCCTCAGAGCAGCTGACATTCCCACACTCCCTGCAGCCACACACAGAACTTCTCCAAGTGCTGCATCACTCCCTGACCAACAAGTGAACCACGGAGCACGTGAGAAGGAAGTGACTCAGACCGCAGTGCATAAAGGACACATGAATGGGACAGGATTTCCCCTTACAGCTCCTTCTAAATGGCAAGGCTGCTTTATAAATAATAATACAAAACCCCACACACTGACCCTCCTCTCCATTCAATTTTTAAAGCAGTTCTGCCAAAAAGCTGCAGTGTGGATCTTAAAGCTGGATGCTCTATTGCATACATCTATGCCCATGGCACACGATCCACCTGTACCAGACACCACTTGCCACCCACCACAAGCACTCAGAGTAGCCATCAGCTTTTTAGACCTTTATAAACCATCAGTATTTCTTCCTTTTCCCCTCAAAACAGCATGTTTCCAGCATGCAGCATAAAACAGAGAGCTTAGTTTACAAGTGCATCTTTCGACACAGAACCTCAATGCTTTTACTGTAGAAGGCCAGAGGCAATAGACAAACCCAAACTGTTGTTTCTATGCTAAAAACACATCATGTTGCTACACTACAGGGCTGGGCTAAGACACGGGTGTTTAAAATAGAAGCACTACCACGTTTTTAATGTGTCGTATCAGCACCATTGCACCCAGCTGCCTGCTTAGGGCACAGAGTCCATACAGAGCACAGAGGATGAAGGAGAGTCTGGTGCATCTGCTGTTGATGAGTTGAGCAACTGAGAAACAACAATTTCTGTACTTCAATTGAGCAGTACTGGAGATGCTAACCTGGCCTCCTCCTCTACCAGCCCTCAGTCAGCAGCCTGGACAAGCCCCAACTTCGTTAACACTAGAAGCAGGCACAAGGCACAACCTCCTTACACTCCTGCAGCTTAGAGCTGCACTCCTTACACTCCTGAAGTTTACACTCCTGTTGGCCCCTTAAATCTTTTCTTTGTGTGCACATCTGGTTTTCTAAATCACTTCTCTCATTCTTTACTTTTAACCTAATTTTTGCATATTATTGACTTCTGACAGTTTTTCCAGGACACTGCAGTTCTGGAAGCAGCAATACATCGTCATCACATTTTTAGCCCTTAGCAGATTTCCATCTATACACCTACACAAAGCTGAAGGCTTAAATGGCTTTGCTACTTGCTACTTCTGCCCAGCTTAGCTATTCTAAGCAGTCAATCACCTTAGCAATATTAACTAAAGTTACCAGATGTTACCAGCTTGATTTTCCCTCTCATTCCAGGTACCTCTATGATCCTCAATCAATCAGGTGTCAATAAATACTCAAATTATTCAAGTAGAAACAGTGTAAAAACAAAATAGCAGCTGCGATTTAAAGCTTATAAATAGCAAGGTTTATTATTTTAGGGCTCTGTTCACTGTAAGTCATTACAAAGCCCCTAGGACAACATTTCTGCAGAAATCCATGCTTTACTATCCAAGTATACATGTATGAATATTCCTAAGAAATAGGTTTTGATGGGAAAAAAAGCCGGTATTTCAGGACATAGTGCTGTTTTTAATACTCCCTTCCTTCCCTTCTGCACTATAAGCATCCATTGGACATGGACTTAAACTGAACCTAGGCATAGGATCTAAGTTTAAAATGTCAGTGAGTTTGACTTACTAGGAAAGTGTGACATTTGCTATTTAGTTACGTGGCCTCCTGCTATCGGATTTTGCACGGGTTGGTGGAGGACTCTGCCACTTGGCCTGTTCCCACTTCCAGCCTCTCCCTGGCTCACAAAGCAGATGTCCCAGGGCCCTGACTTCCCTCTTTCTCCTAAGAGTGTTCAAGCTGGAGCAGGGCACTTTGCTCCAAGAAAAAATTGAGTCAAACTCCAGGGCTGCAGGACACCCTTTACATAGATATTCTTGGAAACAGCTTGAAGTCGAGCATCAAGGCACATTTAGCAACCCCTCAGACTAGGTTGCAGTTTAAATGCATAAAGACTATACTTTTCCTCAGATGTTTTGTACAGATGCTTCATCCTCATTCATGCTAAAACAGACTAGAGACACAAAAGAATGCCCATCCATGAGCACTGATTTTAGAAGGGCCACAAACTGATTAGACAAGAAATATTAGGAAGTCTAAGGCATCAGAGAAAGAAATCTGGCAGCTAGTCAAGACTTCACAGGATCCCAAAGCAGAGCATGGGCTGGGGGCACCTCCCAAGACATAAGCATAATCTGTATAAAAAATGAACAGTCCTAGGGTTTACTATAATGAAATGATTCCTGAGGACTGCCTATATACAGCCTAGGACCAGGAATGTCTGAAACAACATCCAGGCTCCGGTCACACTTTGCATCTCCCTGTTGGGGCTGGTTGGTCCTTGCTCTGCTACTGAAATTCTTGGGTAGGGCTCCTCTAAGACAAACACTGAACTTTGTCCTCATGTGAAAATGTTCAATTTAACTTTCTTGGATTAAAATAGTCTCAAATACAGCTCTCCACTAATCCTGAGGAATCTGAAGAATGGTTGGGAATCCTCATTCCTTGGTACATTGCAGGCAGTTTTCCTTCTTTCAGCTAGCCAGGAAGCTACTTCTCCTGAGTATTTCTTGTAGTTATTTCTCTTAAGTAAAAATATACAGCCAAATAAGCATACATAGTATTTAGATAATGGAAAAACTATGTTGTTTGCACAGATCCACATAAGAGATTTCAAAGTGCATTCTACTGCATTATAAATATTGTAGACTGATCTTGTTACCAGGTTTCTTACTGCATAAAAGTTTCTTCAGCCAATTGAAGCTTTAACAATTATAAAGGAGACAGGAAGAAAACAGCAGATGAAAGGTATAATTGATGAAGGCAAGTTATTGAGCTAAATTTAGGCAGAAGAGGCTATACATGGAATGACTGAGATAAACGAGATTTGATTCTATGAATGACCAAAGACTTTTCACCTTTTTTTATGAGAAGACTCCAGAAACGTGAAAAAATATTATTACTATGGTACCTACACTTAGTTGACCACAAATCCCAACTGCTAAGATCAAGTATTTCTTCTTCAATTTCTTCTGACTCAACCCATTTGATTCCTATTGAACTTTTACATAAGAAAATCTGTTTTTTCAGCAATCTCTCTAAATGCTCTACCGAGTTAAATGCATTCATACAGGAGATACAACACAGCACTACCTACTAGTCAGGTTCTGGTTACGGCTCAAAACTACAACAGGGTTTTTGTGAATCGTCAAGAGGTCTGTGCAAATAGAAAAATAAAACCAAGAACTTGCCCATAAAACACAATTATTTTCCAAACAGTTAAGAAAAAAATGATGCTGCAGCCTCCAGGGAATAATCATGCAAGATAGGGAGGTAACAGGCTTCTCTTACAAAACAAATACAGTATAGCTAGCTCAACATTTATATTTAAGTTCACACTGTATTAACACTGTCTTTACGTGTGGGTGGTAGTGTTTTTTGGCATAGTTACTAGATCCATATGCAGGCAGTTGTGAGCCGGAAAGGTGCAATAAAAAGGAATTATAAATAAATAAAACTGTCTTTACCACGTGGCTCTTGTTCATTTGCCTTTGGGCTGCTTCTCGCTCTGCGTTCCGGTTTCTTCACCGCCGGTGCCCCGCCGCCACCACCGCCTCCTCCTCCTCCTCCTGCACTGCTCGCTCCGTTGTGGCTCTTGGCGTAACCATTATACACCGTGGCGCAGCTGCCTATGTGGCTCTTGTAGATGGATGAAGGGGGGCTGTTGAGGCGGTTCTGGCGATCGATCTGCCGGTCCTTGAGCTTCTTGTGCTGCGGCTTGCCGTACTGATCCTCCCGGGTGATGTAGCTGGACATTCCATAGAGTGGTATGATTTCTGAAACGAACAATTCACCCCCATGAATGCAGAGCAACAACTCAATCACCAAAATTTCCCAGAAAACCCAAGTCCAGACCATCTCAAAATGAAATGGTGCCAGGTTTTTCTAGAGATACACTTCTACAACTCACCTACGCCTCCTCCTTTTCTACAGAAACTTCTCTCATTATTTTTTGTCATAAGCATGTTTGTTTACCCTTTTACATCACAGAGCTTTTTGGATGACTGTGCACAAACAAGCTACTTTCTGCAATAAAGCCTATAGTTTCCTCCCCTCCTTCTCAGGCGGTGTGTTTCACGGACTCGGATTTCAAGGAAAATAGCCAGGAAAAGTTTTCCTAAATTCAAAACAATCTACCAGCTTCTTCCCCAGCCCCCGATGGGCGCAATTAGTTGTGATTTACTGCATTCAAGACGTCATTACTGGCTACCCCCAATCTAACTTTCCTGCATAAGCAGACTTGGCACTCGTCACAACGGTGTCTACCCAGGGAGAGAAGCATCAAGTGGGAGCTTTAGGCTTCATAACAGCAGCTAAAAAGAAGCACTATTTAAGAGGCTTGAAAAATAGCTTAGGAACAGTGTTTCTTAGGGTTGCATACATTTCAGAGAAACTTCATTTAATACAATGCTTCCTCCTCCGAGAATGACTGTCTCAAAATTAAGGCAGGTCAGCTTGGAGGAACCCGAGAAGTCTCCACTTTTCTGTACAGCTTGAAGTGTTTCATACTTACCTTAAGTTTGAAGTCCGAACAAATTCATACTCCAAAACAACACAATAAAAATCCTACCAAGTTTTGCCTTTGTTAGCAAAATACCAACTGATATCCCATATATTTGTTGTACTTTTCTACCTCCGTTCAGAAGTGATCTTGCAAACCTCCGAAGCAAACAAGCAGCCTAGCCAGCTCTTGGAAGTCTTATTTTTAAGCTGACATTGCCTTATCGTATTATAAATTTCCAAATTGTTTCAACTTGCCAGATTTTCTTTCCTTTTCTCTTTCAATGGTGTCTGGTCTTTTATCTTTCCTTATCTAGGTACGTGATTATACTTAGACTCTCGCATCAACTAACAGCCTAAAGACAGCATGCCACAAACACGTGCAATTCTGCTAACTTTGGATGTGAAAGGACATGTCTGAGATGGAAGGATTTGCAATCAGTGCTCGTTAGGAAAGAAGACGACTCAGGCTAATTGTTCTATTTAAAGTATTAGCCATTGTGCAACAAATCTGGAATGGTGAAACGACATTCATCAGTCCAATATTCATCACTTAATTCTTTCCGTATTACAAGCATAGGTCATTCCACTACATCAACCAAAGAATTCTTCTCTTCTCAAGTTGAATCATCAGTTTGCTGCCTCCAGGCTATAGAAATATTCAACATGTGCATAACTAGCAGTGGAAAGTCAGCACATTTACTTAGCACACTGCAATATGTGCACACAAGGCTTTGTTAAGCAACCTCACAACCTGCACTGCTCCCTTTGCAAGGGGGAAATTTCCACTCTATTTATCTGATTTGCTCTACTGTCTTCTCTTACCTACATATAGCACAGCATAACACTTCAAACAAATTTCTTAAAATATATTTTTACATAAACCAGTATTGTTGGCAGTCTCCCAACAATTTATAAAGTTTCAGGAAACTTAGTCTCCTCCTAAAGGACTTTCATCCTGCCAGCATTTTCCTGATGAAGGATTAAACTCCATCCTCTTCATGTTCAAGTAGGCTCAATATTAATTGGCAATTTTGGTCCTTTTTTTTTATTTTTGGATGTGGTGCAGGTTAGCAAAATTACCACTAAAACAAACTGCATAGATTCTTCTCTGCTTCCTTTCCATTCCTGCCTTCCACCAATATATTCCAGCTAAATATCAGTGACATTTAGCTTGATGTCCATTCTTCATTAGCAAACGAAGTCTGCTGGCCAACAGAAAACTGAAAGGGTAGCATAAACAGATACCTGCCTTTCTTTTTCTGCCTCTTCTCTCCCCACTCTAGGGGGAAAAAAAAGCAAAACCTCACATCTGGTGATTTAGCTTCAGTTCTTTAGAAAACATATTAATTCTGGGAAGCTTCACAATTTGGCAGTAACACATAAATCCTGAACAGACTTCCATGTTAAACACCTCCTGCAATCTTGCTGATTATTTCTTTGGTTAACGCCCTCTCTCAGAATACACCAAGACTTATCTCAAGGGCGAAGCAGCCACAGTAATGCACAGTTAGACAAAAATATGTTGCTTTCACTCCTTTTACTGCAATTATTTACTTACGGTCTGATTAGGGTTGCCATGCTACCCTTGGGTTGCAGACAGTGCTTTTCAATGACTTGCTGCACAATTTAACCAAAATAACACACTGAAAGTGCCTGTTATTTCTTAGAAAATCACCACAGCTACAGTTATGGGGCAAAAAGCACATTTTTGCCAACAGGAAGCTGGTATTCAGCATCTCCCACTGGAAATGACTGGCGAGACTTGTTCAGATCTAGCCCTCCTTCCAAGTCCTTTTTCATCTGCGTTTCCAAGTCAGAGCTGACAAATTTTGTTTTCTGGTTTTCTGTACAATTCTGCACCATGATGCAGCAAGAATGATGCACATGACTCACATCTCTGGTTCGGAACACGGTAGGAGAGAAATTTTCCCTTTATACTTGAAAATCAAAATGGCTTTTGCATCCACAATCAACAGCGATGTCTCGATTTCTTGCATGCTGGATGTTGGCACTCCATAACACTTGTGTGCTCCAGGAAATAAAGCAGGACACTCTATTCACGTGGGAAAACTCCTTTCACCAATTCTCCAATTCATCTGTCATTCTTGGTTTCACAAGCCCTTAAAACTGCACAAACACATGCGTTTCAGCCACATTTGCTTTCCGCTCACCTTGTTCTCCATATATTGTAGGGGGCAGATGATGCTGTGGGAAGAACTGTGGTGGCATGTCCCCAGGTCCAGTGACAGGAGGATAAAAAGCCGTGTGGGAGTTGTGGATAAAATGGGGGTGATGCGCCAGGTACGGAGGTAAGTGGTGGGTTGGAGAGATGGCCGAAGGGTAACTGGGAGGGTAACACTCCGGAGACTGGGGAGTCACCACCACCCTCCGAACGCCCGTGTTGTCTTCTATCACCTGCAAGGCAAGGAAAGGAGCACGTCATGCAGTATTAAACGTGTTTTTACAGCAGCACTGTTTACAAGGTTGTTCTTCCATTAGAAAATAGATTTTACTCAGGAACACATTGCTAAAATTAGTATCAGCACAAGGGTAATTGGGGGGTAATGTGGCTTTCTCAAAGATTCAGCCACACTAATTACAGAAGTACTAACTGTTGCTAGTAATAACTACGTGGTGAAGGAACAAAAAAAAATTTCTGTATTTAAGACATAAAATGATTAAGAAAGGAAGAGAAAGGCGCAAAAATCACCAAAATAACAGTATTCATTAGAATCAATCTTACCCTGCTCACATAAAACTTATACTAATTTTGACGGTGCTATTTGAGTGAATGTGGACCTAGTAACCCTTAGAAATTACCTGACACTGCTACCAAGAGCTTGCACGTGTGAGCTCAAGGAGACGTTTTCTGCAGGAACCTGTTTTGTTGACCTGCTTTTTCAAAATAATTGCTCTGTTCACAAAAGGGGCTCATTAAAAACAAACTATGGGGCACAAGTATTTTTCTGCTACATCCTGGTCTATGTGTTCATTCAAATCAACTCTGAAATATGCCCAACTTGGCCCCAAGTACCATAGTCAGTGCATGTTAAAACAGATGTAGGAAGATGGAAATGTGCTTAGGTTGAAAAAAAGAAAAAAATCCCAGCTTATAATTTTTCCAGAGTTATATTTCTGAAGAATAGTCAACCTGCCAAAATTCAGTCCAGGCTTAAGAGCCAAACTTTTCTTTGAGCTTATGCAAAAAACTTCTGCCATTTTGGAAAACTAAAAATATGACCATATGAGAACAGTTAATATTCCTTTAATTCTGTATGTACAAGTGCATAAGGCATAGAGAAGGCACAATTTAGTTTCCTACCACAAACAGGCTGCTGGAGAGACTTGTATATCTCAGCTCACTGAAGACACTGAAGTAGAGCAACAAGAATGTGCTTTGCAAGATAAGCCTATGTGCAAAGGCATAGCACAAACACAAAGGAAAACAAGTTTATTTATTAAGATGCAGCATATATTTTACCTTTAAGGCAGTCCCATTGAGCTTTTAGGGGGTTTTGCTGCTTGGCATTCAAAATATTCCTCAGAGCTGAGGTCTTTGGAAGAGGAGGTCTAACAAAATTTAAGCATCTGCTCTAAGATGCTGGCACACTCTTCTGCTTGCCCCACGAGTGCTGGAGATACCCACCTCCCACAGCAGCATCAGCAGGAGAGATCTTGCTAAGGCTCCCCACATACCAGCTCCTCTAGTAACATCATGGTTTCTTAGTCTAAACCTTCCAGAAAAACGTGTGTATGCTAATATATAGGGAACTAAAGCAGTCCGGACATGGGCACCGGGCTGCTCCTGCTCACCCTGCTCAGCATGAGCAGCTTTATCCAAAGCCAAAGAGCAAACACGCAACAAGGCCCAGTGAACACAGGGCCAGGCCCCAGGCCCCATCGCAGCAGGTCACCACAGGGTGACATTTAACCAGTGTCAGCTGACCCCTTTTCCACCCATTGATGGCCTAGGATTATCAATACCTAATCTCTTAGCTATGGGCTGGGACCACACACACGTAATATTTCTGTGAATCAACTGACTTGCTAAAGATGATTCTCTAAAAAAAGTAATTCAGTCACATGACAGACCGATGTTTTATGCTAAAAAAAGTTTCTCTTACTGTGGTTGTTATCTGCTAGCTTTAAATTTCAAAGACTTTACACAGTTGTGAAAAGACAGCTGAGTCCCATAGACTAGAATATTGCATCATTTCAATCACGGTATTTTCAAGTCTCCAATGTCTGTTACTACTGTTTAGCTTTCATAACTGCTCTTATCCTTGCATCAACTTTGAAGCATATACACAGAAAACCAGAGAAAAGGAAAATGCTTTTGGAAAATCTTTTTCCAGTTAGCACACACTTAAAAAGCAGAAGTACTCATTTAAGACCGCATAGAGAAATGCTGGACTTAATCCCTCAGGCTTGGATCACATTCTTACCTAACTGAGATAGTAAGTCCCTAAACTTTGATGTGAAAAATTTTCATTCTGACTTTACCTAGGCAAAATCGGAAAGATAGTAACACCAAACGACAGATGCATTTCATGCCTTAGATGCATTTAGATGCAGATTCAGACAGAAAGACTGCACTCTGTGGTAGCAGGTAACATAAACAGAGTTAAGTTTTTCAAATGTCTCTTCTTGAGAGCATCAGCTTTGCAGGATCAGCACTGGAGAGGGCAAAGCCAGTGATCAGAGGTGAGAGCCTTCAAATAACCTCTGTCAAAAAGCTCAGACTGCCTCCTTTCGCTTCCTGACGGGGCACAGGTGCTGACAACACATGTTACTGCACATCCATGCATCCCAGATGAATGTGGAAACACAAGGAATTGTGCAAACCATTTTTTTTAGTTCCTTGCCTATAGGACATTTCCTCTGCAAATGAGGATTTATAGATAGAGAGGTACATCTCTGAAGCTGCTCATACAGTCTATAAACAGGTGGTTCTGTCTCTAACAGCACATAAAATTGGTAATCAATTTTATGGTAATACGTGTGATAAATGTTATGGAAGGATAAAAAGTATGGAAGTATTGTGGAAGTATAAAAATAGGAATGGCTGAACTGCAGGTGTCTCAAACACAAAATTCACCAGGGGTATTTTAGCGTTTTTAGTGCCATTCTGGGAAGGGACATTCTCTATCAATTTGCCAGAGTGAATCAGCTTTTATCCATGATTATTTAAAAAAAAAAAAAAAAAAAAAAAAAAAAAAAAAAAAAAAAAAAAAAAAAAGCTCGGCAGAGAGGTTAAGCTTTGTTGTTTAAAGAAATCTGCAATTCTTTGTGTCTGCTTCAAATTTTTGTTGTCAAGACTGCAAGATCTTTAAGTAACGGGATGCCTGCTGAACTGCCTAATTCAGCACCCAAAAGCAACAAAGCCCTAAGCCCTGCTGTAGTCTTCAAATGCAAGCGAAATATTAAAAGCAATTACTAATTTTAGTAGTGGATATTCACAGAAAAATATCCCTGGCCACTTGGTTGTTAGAAGTAAACTTATAGTATTTGGTACTTTTCAAACTTTACTAGTTAAATTGCTTTTTGCTGTTATACTTCAGTGCTTGCTGGCGTAATTGGCACATTGCCTCTGTAACAATATTATTAGAGCAGATTTGTGTATTTTTTCATATTTTATGAAGCTTAATTACTAAGTGTGATAGATGATCTTTCAGAAGATTTTGGATGAACATAACTCTTATACAAAATTACCTCCCACGCTGGTTGCCACATTTTGAGAATAGCATTTTTAGTTACCCATTAAAGATATCATTGTAGAAATGTCAACTCAGTCTAAGTCAGAATTCACATATTCAAAATAAGTCACTTCTCCATGTTTTCTTTTTTTCTCATCAAAATACAATCTTACACTTCAGGAAAAATAAAAATATTAATTTCATACACATATGCTGTTTCTACATTTTAAAGTTCCAGTTAAAAAAATATAATTACTCTTACCCATAACACATAGGTTTAGAGAAGAGATATAATATTTTAAAGTAACATTAATTTTAAATCCCTTTCTAGAAAACCTGGCTTGTGTTGAGTGTGTTAGGGAAGATCATCTTGCTAAAGGATGACTCGATCGCTCACAGTCTATAAAATAGAAAAGCAGCTCAGAGAGCAGCAAATCATGCAAAATGCGTGGCTGAAAGCTCGGACTAGGCAATGAGTTCAGAGGAAAGGCCTTAAAACATCTGTGGCAGAGAGTGAACACTGACAACTGTAAATAAAACCAAAAGGGGAGTTCACGCCAGATTGTTCTCACCGATGTCCAACTATATGTGAGTAATTCTTCAAACTCCGGAGGAATTTTGCCAAATTTGAGAGGAGTCTTCAGCCAAAGGCCATAAGAAGACAAGATAATATTTCCATTTTTTTAAATCTTTGTCATTAGGACACCTCAACTCCTCCTCACTTCCTCCTCCAAACTACCATGTAAAATGTAAAGTGTGCTCATGGAGATGCCCCCGAATTTCACCGGCGAGCATCCCTATGATGGATTTTCATCCTCCAGGAACTCCTTGGAGGGGAGGCAGCCTCACATCATCCTCTCTAATGTGACGGCAGCCCTCACGTAGCACCAACAAACCCACTTCTGGTCATCATTACTAATGGGGTCCTGGAGGCCTAGAAATAAGAAGAGTCCAGGCAGGTTTCTGCCAAGTGCCGCTGGAGCTGGTCTCACAGGGCACCAAGTGGCCTTCCAGCTCCCATTTGTCCGTCATTTCTCCCAGACCAAGGAGGGAATGAAGCGTTCCTGGAATCTGGGGCTGCAGGCACTGGAGAGCTAATGTGATGGTTGAGCCCTTCAGCTCCAAAAAGCTCGGCGACACAAAATGGAAAAAAGATTTCATGACTTTTCTTCACAGGCTCTGTCACTCCTCCACAGGGGTGTCAGCTTTCTGCCTGATTTCTACATGGTCACTTTGGGGCAAATCAAACCAAAATAATCCAACATGTTTTTATTCACTTCTCAGAGAAGATTTATTTCCCTTACAACCTTGCTCCTCTAAATTTGCCTTCTCAGGGCTTATCGTGAAATAGATTTATTAATTACAAGACAGCAGAGCAAAAGAAAGAGTAAGGAAAGTAGAGACATTGATTACAAGAGGAGCTAATTTGATTACAACATGCTTGCAAGCATTATTTCATGTCATGACATTTGTGAGGCAAAAACGCTCACTCTCCACATGGCAGAACAAACATCCTGCTGCTGAAAAACACCACAGTCTTTCCCTGAAACTTTACAACACATCTACGGGCCTTTAGAAATTATTTTAAGAGAAGGATTTCTTTCTTCGTTTTCCTTTTTTTTTTGGTGGTGTTATTACAGCGCCCTATCAAAGTCTTTGCAAAGCAGACAGGAGGAACTGCACAACTGCAAGACTTTCATCAATCAGTTTTGCAAGGCACTTCAATTATACAAAAGCATTTATCTTAGTACGAGGGCTGGTCAGTATAAGCAGTTTAATCACAAAAAGGTGTCAAAAGCTCTTTCAAAGGAAAGGTTAATCTTTTAAAAACAAAACCAAATAGAGTTTTGGAGTTTTCATTATTAAAACATAAAGAAGTTAGTCCATCAGAGCAGTCCTATGTGGATATTTTCAGTAGTGGTCAGAGACAGAACAGGAGGCAACAACCACAAACTGAAGCACAGGAAGATCTGTCTGAATCTGAGGAAAAACTCCTTTACTGTGAGGGGAACAGAGCGCTGGAACAGGCTGCCCAGAGAGGCTGTGGAGTCTCCTTCTCTGGTGATGCCCAAAACCCTACTACTAATGCTGCAGTTGTAGGGTTATATAGGGGTCCTATAACCCTATTGCTACAAGGATTATGCTGAGGAGCAACAACAAATATTTATAGTGACTTCTTCTTCCAGACACCCACCCCTTGTGCTTGTCATGCTGAAGCTTAAGGCTCACAGCATGAGCAAAGTTGGACAAATAAACTCAGCCCATGCTTTCAGCTTTTGTTAGTATTAAAAAGCTTGGTGTACACGCTGCATTATCTGTAAGGAGCACATGCATGCTTATATGGGCACATGTGTAGGTACTGCTGGTAGAAGAGGATGAAAAGGTTTTCCAATCTGCATTTTCAGCAATGTTTCTAAAGAAGAGCACATTTCAGGCACGCAGTCTTCTCCACATGGATCAGTGCTATTGCTTTTACATGCATTTTAATTCCCAAAGAAGCATACCTGCGAGATATAACCTGGAGGCACATGGATAGGGGGAATGGATCCGTTGGGTGACATCATAGGAACCTCCGCTGGTCCTAGCGGAAAGAGAGAGAAGGCATTTTTTTAGTTAAAAATATATTTTGCAGTTGCTCAGACAAGGATAAAAATAGCTTTACATCAGAAGCCAAAGTCAGCAGCTCCACTAATTCCAGGTGTAGGGACAGTTGCTTGCACCCGTGCATACAGAATAAGATCATGTTGAATGACTTTAACATATACTTTGTTGAAATAATATTTTCATCGTAAAGCAGCTAAAGCACAGGCTTTATGTTACCCACTGATCAAGTCATACAGCATTAGGCGTAACCTAATCCTTTAGCAGCCCACAGCTCCTATACTGAAATCTGGTTAAGTGATTCTTGTCCAAGGCAGGGGAGAACCGAACAAAGCCCAAACTGTGCAGGCTGCAGCCCGGCACCTCCCAAGAAAAGCGTCCAATTGTACCAAAAATCACATATGCGAAAAACTATCTGTCTATTTAAGAATGCACAAAGACCAAACTCATTATCTCAGCTATTCAGACTAACCTTGGAATGTGGTTATATAAGCAAGAAGCTTATGGTTTCCACTCTGAAATCCAGCTCTGAACATACCAGCTCCATTTGGAGGCAGTGCGTACAAGTATAACAAAGTAAGTGCCATAATCATGAAGGACTTTGCAAGCAGCCACAAGGCTAAAAAAGTACCTCGATTAAGTGAAAATTGTTCACTCAGTAGCTCATTGATTTAGCCATTAAAATCAGGAATATCACGCAGGAGAGTCAATAAAAATTGCGTACCCAGACATCAGACAGATGCTCACAGTGAGAATTTACTGCTTTGGAAAGGGAAAATTAATTACTTGCTTATTACATATGAAAATGCTTACACTAATCTGGTTAAACTAGCACTTACCATGGGCTAAAAAAACTACTCCCGGTCAGGTACTGTCACTAAGCTGGTATGCAACAACTTAAACACATCAAAGTTGGATCTGTGATAGAGCCTTAATGGACTAAAGGGCAATAAAAAGCATCTTGTCCTTTGGAGGGAAGCCACTGTATTTAAAATGCTGGAGAAGAGATTGCAGAAAATTGTGCAGTTTATTACTGTAAATTGAATGTTACCTCTACTACAGAAGATCATACCTAGCCCTGTCTGATTGAGAAGCCATTTTACACCTCTGTCCTTTATTGCATTCAAGGAAAGGAAGCTGAAACTAATCCATGAGGAGATGCCTTTCGGGCAGAGATGGGATCTAACAGCCTCAACTGGCTCCTGCCCATCGGCACAGGAGCTCATAAAGCTGAAACAAGTTCCATGAAGCCTCTAACAACACTTATTGAGCCAGAGTTCATTTTTCTAATATCAACAGAACAGCAAAACCAGGCCGTATTATTAAAGAGACGTGTTCCCTATGCACCTACACACCTACATCTTCTGTGCTCTTGAGGCTGCTCGTCCCGCAGCAGCCAGGCCCCCTGAGCGGCTCTAGCCGCACGTCGCACACATGAATTCACTGCAGTTATTCCCATCTCCTCTGATCTTGCTTCACTTTTCCCATCCAGTTATTTATAGTCTATTCAGCAAGTAGAGTTTTTGAGCAGACTAATTTTTCCTATCAAAATATCCTTGTAATATTTTTTAAATGCATTTTTCCTTGCTTTTTGAATTCTCTGTAGTGTGGCCACATGCCAGAGCACTAAGGTGGACAGTCTATGGGTACACATCAGGGCTCACATACCACGGTACCTTGGTGCAGCCTTTCAATCCACGCTAGATTAGCAAGGCTGGTTCAGTTGTGCAGGATGAAACAGACCTGAGAAGAGGTAAGACTAATCATTAACACTGTTATGTTACCCACTTGTTGTTGGCAGCTTTTCCTATTTGAAAAGCTTCAAGAAAACAATATCTGTATCCATTGAACATTTCTGAACAGCCCTTAAGGAGACAACAACTTAAATGCTGCAAGCGAATGTTGCTTCAAAAGACAGAGTTTAGTGTTGAAGCTATTTCAACCCTTAGCAATAAAGTATGTACTTACATTTGCAGTAGCCTTATTAGCTTCCCCTTACCCCCCGAAAATGTGTAGGCTTAGTATTAAATTTGAAAAGAGCAAGTTTTAGAGTTTCTACCTACAGACGAGATGGCCACTGTAGCACAAGCACCGAGATGATCCGCTCAATGAGCCTCAGCATCTGTCCCTCTAAAGCGTCTGCCAGCTGCTCATATGGAGCTGCAATCTTCCAGCAGGAAGAAATCAAACTCCCACATAGATGCTGTTGACTGCAACGCTTCCATTTCAATATATAAAAAAAAAAAGAGCTTGTGTTTTATCACCAAAACGTGCACCGTGCGAGAAGATTCTTAACCTTGGATTTGACCTGCAAACTGTTAAAGCCATTTGTATAACAGGTTTCAGAGGAATGACAGCTTGGTGATTTGCAGCTAGATTTTGTTTCCAGGGCTTGGATTCCAAGGCTGGCCAAGCGGCTTTAGCATACGTTATTTCAGCCCTCTCATCACCGCTATCAAAACACCTTTGAGCGGGAGCAACACGCAGAGCTCGTCCCGCAGCGCGACAAGGCCCGCGAGCTACTCAAGTCTGTCCTTGCACTGAAGCCACTGCACGTCTAACAGTAAAACAAAAGCTTTTTATTTATTGTTTTGGTCCCTTTTTTGGGTGCATTTTTAGTTATGGCTAATAGTTTGGAACTGTAAAAACAGTTATACACAGAATAAGGTTCCTCAGTTACATCCAGCTTTTATGTGGGCCTTAGCTAAGGGATTAGGATCTTGCAAGTTTAAAGGAAGCTTCTGTTTCAATACAAAACAGAAAAATTCAGTCTGCTTCAATATGCTGGTGCGACACTGAAACGAGCTGGTTTTGATACGTTTTGAACCTGTTAACAAACTGGGAATGTCTCCTGGGTTCATACTGAAACAAAGCCAGGGGAGATTTGGCCATCTCCACTAGATAAAACAACAGGCCAAATTCCACACTGGCTTCCAGCACCGTAAATCCAGGGCACCTCTCTGCACCCCTGTGGGGATGTCTCCAACGCCAGGATGCTCCGAATGCCAGTGCAAAGAGAGGATCCCTCCTCACCTGCCAATGGAGGAGAAGGGGACAAGCCAGCCCTGGCCAAGTAGGGAGTAAAAGCGCATTGGGAAAGAATTGGGAAAACTTCCCCGATTTTGTCTAGTACACACCTGCACATCTAGACGAACAAAAATGAAAGCACTTAGTCCTCTCCTGTGTTACTGATCATCCACTGTATTACTGGCCATCATGTGGCTATTAGGTGCAGATTTTAAAAGTTTAATTTTGAAATTCCTCCCTTCATAGTTATTCTTACATTTTTATCCTTTCAGGAATCCATCGTAGCCCAGTTGAGGAATGTCTGTCCCACAGCTTTAAAGGCAATTTACAGCCTCAGACTCTGTCAGTGACTTGTACAATTCTTGTACAGAAACCACTGTGCAGGAAATGCTTCCCTGTTCCCAGGTAGCCTTTTCACACACAGAGTAAATTTCCTTAAAGTGCAGAAACCAAATCTGGCATTTCAGTTCTCAGACCATGCAACTGATTCTTTCTTTCTGTGTCACTAACTTGTTTCCCTTTTTCCTTGTCACATCTAAATACACTGCTTTGCTCTTCTCCATAAAAATGACGCCCACTGGAGATTTTTTTCCACATCCAGAGCGTAGCTCTATGCTTCCCTGTATGTTTCCACTCATCATTTTCCATGGCTTAGCCATAAAGCTCAAAACCCACCCCGCTTCATTACAACAGTTACTTTCTTACCAGAGCCCCTGAAAGCTGGACTGAAATTCCCAAATTTCTCCGAGGAACCGCAGCCCCGCTTCGACCCAACTGGTGCCAATTTACAATTTCACACTGCTACACTTGCATTACCAGACAAACAAAAAGGTACTGATTTTGGCAGGTTTACTTTGAAGACTCCTATAAATTTTAATAGCATGAACCCACCGCACCAGCTAAGTAGAGAATGAAAACCAGCCAGGTAAAGCCATTATGTCCTGTGAAGTTAAACAGCTGGTGCAGAAACAGAAGCGCTGCCTCCTTCCCATTCCTCCCAAGACCTTCCCCTTGTCCTCCACAGCCCTCTCGGGAGCCCACGTGCCACCCGAGGGGTGTCCCCAAAGAGCAGGCGCTGCCACTCGTGTGCCCTGCCCTGCAGCACAGGGGCAGGTGGCTTCTCTTTCCCCTTAGGCCGCCCAGTGACACCGCTCGGTGGCACAACCTGCTCGGGAGGTGTCCAACGTGCTTGTGCCACAGCAATCTCATAAAGCCCCGGCCTTCAAAGGAGGAGCTAAACAGTTCTCACAAATAAAGACAGGCACAGTTCGGAGGTGCAAGCTCTCCAGGGCCAGAGCTAATCCAGATGTTGCAGGTTTTATTTTAAAGCTATCCATCAGGATGCTTGTGTTGATCACCTGTGTGATCTCCTCACTGGATAGAACCCTTTCCATCTATGAAAACAGACACATTTTACAAAAACAGTTTCACCTGGGTTTCCTCCACAGCCCCTTGTGCGCAGCGGGAGGCTCAAGCACACCCGATTGGCAGCTCGAGAGCAGCACTCTACACAAGGCGGCTCCTTAAAACCAGCACTAAGAGATCCCTGTCCAGGAGCGAGCTGCTCCTGCTGTGTCTGTGTCCTGCAGATGAAAGTGCTGCAGAGGGAGCATCGCAAGCCCATGGGAAGGGGAAGCGAACTGCAACCTTTGTTTTTATCCCTCCAAAATTTTGGGAAGGCAAAGGCTAGAGCAGGCAAGCGGGTGCCCTAGATGGGACCGAGAACGGCAACCTCCTACAATGGAGGTGGGAGCTCCCTGTCCATCCCTGCAAGGTCCCTGCCCAAACTACACCCATTTATACCTGTAGGAACCAAATTTAAACACAAATGAGAATTTTTCCATACTTTTGGCCCTATTCTGGATAAAGAAACGAAACGCTTATGCTAAAACACCCCTTTTCTGACTGCTACTGCAAAAGCACTTGCAGGGAGTATGTTGCAATACTCCTAGCCCTGAAAATAAGCATATCCCCATGGCCATTCACCAGATGGGTTACAGATTGTAAATCTTCCATGTCTAGACTAAAACACAAGAGACAAACATCTGTCTAAAATCAGTTAACTTGAATGGCAGATACTGTTAAATAAGTTAGGACTACTCTGGAAACAAAGAAGAAACAACTGCACTGAAAACATCTGAAATGAATCCGTTTGCACATAAGCCACAAGGCAATAACCTGAAACGGTAGCAAAATTAATTAGGGAATGAATATTAGCCTATGATGACAGTGACTCCTGAAGTCAAACAAATCCGTCCCCCTAACATCTGTGTGCAACAGAGCTAAAATCCTCTTTTTTTTTTTGCCTTGTGATTTTATTTGTAAGAACCAACGCAGGGTCACGCAGGATGTTTGTGGGAACAGAACTGGACACAAACCTCAAGGACAGCCTAAGTCACAAGCCAAGGCTTAAGTCCAAATACGTCTTTGGACTTTTAAAGATCTGTTGGATATCTCCTAGAAAAAATATTCTAGTTAGGAAAAAACAGATTCTTCTGCCTGCTATCTTCTACTAGGGCTTGGCTTAGCTGTTTGCTTGACGATATAAATATTGCATAAAAACAGTGGATGAAGACACAGCAGGGCACTGTGCAGGAAGGT
>JAUBOD010000633.1:6292137-6307859 GCA_032353885.1 Nothura maculosa | reverse complement strand
AGGAGAAGCCTTCTCCACCTGTGCAAGTCCTACCTCACTTTGCTCCTCCTTCCTTCATGAAGCCTCAGTCGAGGTGCTCTCCTCTCGCTGGCTGCCCTCGAGCCTGCCCACACTGGCTCCTCATGCCAGCCAAGCAGCACCACAATTAGCACACAACCCCGCTGTGGCTCCTGTGATCTTCCATCACATGGATTGTATTTTTCTGACGTTCCCATCTTCCTCCAAGTTGCACTGGCCTTTTTCCACCACATTTCAGTTTGTCTTCAGCCTGAAAGCTCTTGACAACTCAGCTCCTCCACAGATCCATTGCAAACTTCTCGTCCTCTTCTGTATCACTCCTCATACTGAAGATGGCCCAAACAAAAGCCAATGCTCTGAAGAACAATTACTTTGCTGTTGGGATTAGTTTGGGAAAAATCACTCTCCTGAGGAGTCCAAGACACTCACAACCCAATTATTTGGGTGTCAGGAACACATTTGCCCAGCCTAAGAGGCACACCACTTCAAAAGCTGCTTACGTTTTGGCTGTATTACACTGCCTCATAGCTCAGGCTAATGCAGATCTACATCAAACTGTTAACAGGAGCTTCACGGACTGCAAAGAGCAACGGAAATATTCTGTTCCCAAAAGGACTGTACCAGTCTCCTCATCAGCACAACATCAAAACCCTCCTGAACTACAGATTTTTTGTTTAAATTTATATTAGAGAATGAGACTCTTCTCATTCTTTAAGAGTTAACTGCCAGAAGATACATTAAGGAGGAGGTTCTATGGACAGCCTCTCTATGCAGGGGAGTGTGCTTACTTTAAGAAATATCTAAACCTGCCTACCTATATTGAAGTAGCCTGCAACAGCAATAACAGGAAAATATGCAAAGGTATGTGCATACAGTTTTAGATGTATTACTATAACACAAGATGACTTTCCTTCAGGTAAGTTATGCTCAAGTTGTTCCCCCTTGACCACCTGTATCTATAGTCAGAGGCGAAAAGCAATATTCAGGCTTTCAAGTTGAGGCACGCACGTCCAGAGCCGCCTTCTCTTTCTTCTCTTGGCTGTGCCATTTCTGCTTTATTAATTTATCCTATATTAATTTATTCTAATAAGGTTTTTTTGCCATACGCCTTGAAAGTCATTCTCTTCTGTAATTAGACTGTAAATTGTTATGCCAGAAAGTAGACTCACTAGAAGGAAAGCTATTTAATGCACTCACACATGGACAGGTGTCACTGCCTTCTTCTCTGTTGTATTACAGTCCATCAATAAATAAATAACCAGCAAAGAGAATGCACCATACTTGCTAACATGCCTACATCAGCCCATCAAGAACACAGACACTCCTTACATTATATAGTCATACACTCCACCATAAGGTAACCTATAAGCTGACTAAACTTATCCCAAAAGCAGAGAAATAAGCAATTCTGAAACAAACTAAAACAATTCCCCTCTCACGCTGTTTCTATTAAGGTCAAAAACAAATGTACTATCATACTTCATGACAGACTTCAGCTTGACTAAAGCCATCACAAAAATATTTGTGGCACAAACTAACAGAAAGATTCAAATTATTACACAGTTTTAGCATAATCTGATGGGTGGGTAATGGAAAACAACGGTGCAAGATGGATAAACACACTGGCCAGGGAATCACGCACAGGCTGAGCAGAAGCTGCTCCGAGGGTTGTTAGCTGGGCTGAAGCACAAGGGAATCGGCCAGGACACTGCAGGCACCGGCGAGGCCCAGAAGGGGCAGCTGAAACTGCTGCTTATTGAAGTTCTTATTGACAGCCTCTTCAGAGCAATTGTTTTTTTTAAAAAAAAAAACATTCAATATGAAGCATTTTCAAAAGCAAAAGCCCAGATATTTAAATATATATGGATTCTATTACCAGACTTCTTTGCAAGAAGCTAATAATAGTAACACTCATAATTATGTATAAGGCAGTTGCAAGAGTCGCACAGCAAACACTGTAGGAGCGCGCGGTGCTCTGCAGCCCCAACAGTTACAGACTCATGGCAGGGAGGGCAAACCAGCCTCGGACCTGCAATTCCAGAGAATCCACATGTTGTTCAGCTAAACCTAGAGCACAGCGGCAAAAAGACCGCACGAAGATCCCCTCTTGAACTGCTGTCATTCTGAGAAACTCATTTCCTTTGAGAAACTAGGAAGGGGTCTCCACAAAAAGGAAATATCACACATTAGCGTTAGTTGAGATCTTCACTCTCTTAAAAAACAGAAAATATCACATTTAAATATTTTAATTTTTTGCTGCTCCATCTTATGTAAGTAAGACCATTTGAAACGGCTCCAGTTTAGTAAATAGACCACACAAACGGTAACTTTCACTATAGATCACCATTACAAACTGTCACAACTCAAAGTACAAATAAAAACGTTTCTTACAGCATTGCCAAGCCGCTGATTTTTGCCTATTTTGTCCTTTATTGGGGATAGACAGGAAGGGCATCCATGCACACCTCAGGCTGCAGTGACCTAGAGCCAATCACACAGAACTTCACTATTACACCCTATAAGCCACTCCAGCATTTGAGCTTACTTGATAATTCAAGAACAACAATGAAATTTTTTTGACCTTGGGCCATTAAAAGTAAGCAGTATTCTACCTAGTAAGATGAATATTTCATGAGCACCACATGTATGTGCATAGAGATGTGACAAAGTTCTGACAAACTGTTATAGCCAGCACTACTGTATGTTAGAACACTGAACTACCTATGTTCAAATTTAAGGAGTATATTAAATAAACCTGTATAATCTTCTAATACCATACTCAAATTGACATATGGCTACTTAAATATCACACATACAAGTCTTGTTTTAATATTGCTTCTATTTACTTAGTATATGAAGATTTCAGGTAAGTTCTCTTTATTCACAACCCAGTTTCCTTGTAAAGAGAGGATTCATCAGATCAAATACAGAAATCATGTCACTTGAGGAGTGCTTTAATTTAACCTCTGCGCCTTTTGGTACTGGAAAGCAATCCAACCTTTCACAAATAAGAACACGAATTTACAAAGCCACATTACCTGGAACCCCTAAGGAAACTCCACTTTTGAGCAAAAAATATTACCAGACTACCCTTTCCCTGTGAGCTCACTAAACAGCACCACAGTTTTTCATCCAGAGCAGAGCACAGATTTAAAATCTGCAGCAGCATGTTCTGAAAGGCAAATAATCTCTCTAGCACCATTAAGAACCCCGCAATAAATCACATATAATTAGCTGTGCTTCATTCTGGCTCCCTGAAGTCCAGTAACAACGGGCTTTCCACTTATTTTGCATAGAGAGATGTTTGGACTAAACTGGGAAAAGCACTAACCACTGCATCCCAACTGGGAAACGCTTAAGGAGTTATCCATGTCCAAACACAGGAGCATTCCTGCCTGTAGATGGCCTGTTACCGTTGTGTATCTATCGTCTCCTATTTCGACTGCGTTGTTTGAAGAACTTCCCTCTTCCCACATACCTTCTATCTCCAGGGACCGATCACACAGTGACACTAAACCTTGGCCGTAAACAACATTACTTTTGATATTCCCATTTCTAAAGGATTCCCCACTGCTCCGCCGGGCTGTTTCGGAGTGCAGAGAAGATCACCTATGTGCAAGGCAGCCGCTGCCTTGCAAAACCCTGCCTCCCTGGCAGCTTGCGCAGCTGAGACTTCCATATGCTTCTGCTGGCTGCTTCTCCTCTGACTTGATCTGCTGTACACTGATGTCACGTTTGTTTATTGTCGTTATTAACAACTCGTGGCTCCTTCCACGAAGCCAATGTGAGATAGTGGAACACTCCATTTCCAGACTTAACGCCTGCCACCCTGGCGGTCTTGGTGGAGAGACTGCGATTTTCTCCCAGCACAGCCTGCACTTCCACTCCTTCCATTTCCCAGGAATTCCTCCTTTTCTCCCCTCACCTCTGCTCTGTTGAGAGGAGTTAACTGTATTGAGAAAAGTACCAAGGAAGTAGTTTATTTTACCAGCTGTGTATGGGTTTGGAAGCTTTTATGTAATTATAGATATTTGGTAAGAACTGCATTTACCATACTGAAATTCATACTGTAAACTCACTCATTATTCATACTGTAAACTTTGCTTACGTGTTCGTGCTCACTAGGCTGATGGCCTCCATTTTTGAGGGAAAAGCCAATTAAACTAATTAGGAAGTTCAAACACAACCACACACAGACTTTTGCTGTATCTGTACGCATTTCCTTGCGCAAATTTGTGAGCTGCAGACGTTTCACCTTGCTGCTTCTGTCTCTCCTTAGAGCACTTAGAGAATCTATAAAGAAAAAAGAAAATTCTATGCTAGGAAAGAGGTAGTGTGCAAGAATCTTCTGCAGGTCCACCAAATACCATTCGCAGAAGACAAGTGCCAGAATAAATGCACTTCAGACTGGAAGTTATAAACTTTTCTGTAAGTAAAGATAAACTGCTTGCAGTATTAGGTTACAAGCCCAGCCTTCTCAGCTATAATAAAATACCAGCTTATTTTGGATACTAGCTTTATTCACTCCTTATGCTTTGGCCAACTATAGTGCAGCAGCATGAAAAAACCCTCACTGCCGTCACAGCAGTGACCTCAAAGCCCAACCAGCTGAATCTCAACGCTAAGAAAATAACTTCCATGCAGACTCACCCCCAGCTGCACCAACGAGTGCAAGACACTACCTGGGAAGAACAACATGGGACACTCGTGGGGAGGCAGATCCTCCTAGTACAGCAGTCCCGTTACAGAGCACCACTGCTTGAGAACTCCCAAGGAGGAAGCAGGGAGCGCTGAACGTCAGGAGGGCGCCAAGAGCCGCTTCTGTGCGAGACCCTGGGTGACCCCAGGAAGCCGGCCAAGAGCCTCGTCCCAACTGGCGGCAGCAGATCCTCGCGCTGGAGACAGAGGTGGCCCAGGTGGAGGAAGAGGCTGCGGTGACGAGACGGGCAAGGTGCTCTTCTCGCAGCGACACTGCCCATCTCTCATGGCGGGGCTTATGAAACGGCGCGTCGCTGCCTGCAGGGCCTCCCGCCCAGCGCCACAGTCGTGCCCAGCGCCCGGCTCCCCAGTGCCATGTCTGGGCCCGGCTCCCCAGCGCCACGGTCGTACCCAGCGCCCGGCTCCCCAGCATCATGGCTGGGCCCCGGCTCTCCAGCGCCCGGCTCCCCAGCACAGCGCGCAGCCCGCCCGCTCTGCCAAACCCCTGCGAGCCACAAATTCCAGCCTTTTTAAGCCAGCTCAGCTGCAAGAAAGCGCTGGGGAAACGGGGATCTAGGCTTCAAGGCGGGTACGCTTGGAATCCCGTTGCCTCACACGTTGTTAAACTCAAGTTAGGCGGGTTTAGCACCTTTGGAAACGCAGGAGTTGGTCCCGGTGGGTCCCAGGCTCTGCAGGGTGCGGGCTCAGGGACACAGCAGGCGGGTCAGCGCATGGGGAACACGGCACCCCGAGTCCTTACAAACCTCACACCGGCTCCTCCAAGGAAATTAACAACACACACACCAGAAACTTCAACTTTTCCATGTCCCATTTCCCCATCCATGAGGGGTAACTACCACTTTAAGGAAGCAGGCAACTACTTTTAGGTACCAGACAAAGAAACACAACAAAATGCTCAATTATTAGAGGGGGGAGAGGGCCCTGCCCCCCCGGCCCCATTCTGCAAACACAGACGGGATCAAGGTTTCATTACAGGGAATTCCAAGCGGCGCTACCTTAGCCAAGACCTTATTTAAACAGGGCATTTCTGAGAAACGGGGAGGGGGGAAGGCAGAAGGCAGGGATGCAGACGCGGGCTTAATCCAGGCGGGATCAGGCTTTTCTTTTCCCAGAAGTTATTTTTTTCCGCTCCGTCTCCTGGTAGCGCGCCCCGAGCACCGAGCGCGCTGCCTGGCGAGCAGGGCGCCAAGTTTCCAGGCTTTTCCTCGGCGCGGCAGCGCGCACGGAGGACGGGCAGCGGCCGCGGGCGGCAGGCGGCTCCACCTGCCCCGGGGCGAGCGGCCGCCCCGCCATCCCCGCGGCGCCTCCCGCCCCGCCGGGGCTGCCCCTTCCCTTCCCTTCCCTTTCCTTCCCTTCCCAGCGAGAAACTTTCCGCCGCCCGAACAAAAGGGGCGCCCCGCGGCGGCGGCGGCGCGGGGAGGGACACGGCGCCCTTACCTTGCGGCGAGGCGAGCGCGGCCCGGGCGCGGCGGCGGCGGGAGGGCAGGCGGGCGGGAGGGCGGTTCAGCTGGAGCGGCGGCCGGGCGGGCGCGGCGGGGATTCCGCCATGTCAGTGATGTCGGCACCACATGGGGAGCGCCGCCCGCCCCGCGCTACCGCGCACCCTCGAGTAGAAGCTCCCGCCGAAAAGGCAGCGCGGGGAAATGGAGGCGGGGGGGGGGGCGCGGACGGCAGGGCGCGCGCGCGGGACTTCCCGCCCCCGCAAGGGCGGCTGAGGCGCCGCCCCGCCCCTCGCCGGCGGCCGTTGGGGTCGTTGCGGCGTTTCCAGCGTTTCCAGCGTTCAGTGACAGAAACGCTCCTGTGCGAGCTCTATTCTGTGCCCTCCACACACGCACCTCCTCTCCTCCCCACCTTTCCCTCCATGTCCAGCTGCAGGCGCCGTCTCCTTTGCCTTCTGTCCCTGGCACCACCTCGTTTTACCACGTCTTCCAGCCTCATCCTCAACCTGCCCTGCAGCTCCGGCCCTGGCACTCGCCACCATCCCCCTCCAGCTGCCCTGTGCTGCACAGGCTGGATTGGCCTCAGTAGCTTTCCGTGCTGACCCCCATGCACATCACCCACCTGCCTCCCGTCCTGTCCCACGTCTCTTGGGTTCCTGTGCGCACAGAACAGAAACATCCTGCAGTGTTAGCTACTTGCAGATCCCGGGGTGACCCCTTGACTGGGGAGCTTGGGCAACCACCACGCCTGCTCCCTGGTCAGCTACAGAAGAAAAATACCCCTATGGGGCCTTGCTGTCAGAGAGGATCCATTGCAGGGCCCTAACACAAGCAGGTTGTGGCTGGGAGCTTCTCTCTTCCTTGAGCATCTGCTGGTGGTTGATCCAAGCCAAGATACTGCAGAACAACTGCGGACCCCTCTCAGTGTGGCCACTTCTATGTGTCTGAGTTTGGGAGTAGGGAGGAGAAGTTTTAGGCATATGTTTTGGGAGATTAAGGAATGCTCTGGCATATTTGTTACAGCCATAAAGAAGAAAGATTTATCCTTTAGCTGTGGAGCAGAGCTGTGCGGAGCCACTCTGGTAATTCACCTCTCAGCGCAGCATCCTAGCAATATGGGAATCACAACTACAGCTTTAAGCTGGATATAGGAAATGCATAAAATAGGACTCTGCCTCACACACACTGTAAATGGCACCCTTGTTATGAAGGATCTTTGGATTTGGCCTTAGCATCCCTTGGTTATCTACCCTTCCATAAATTCTCATCACTGGCATTCTCATCACATCATGCTATATTATTTTCTTCGATGTTATTTTTCCTAAAGCTTTTTGCAGTAGTTGATTTACTTTATCCATAAGAGCAAGGTTTCCTTTCAGAAGCAAGAAAACTCTATGGAGTCTTATACATTCCAGGTAGATTTTCATTAACTTTCATTAAAACACCAACAAAAGCTTTCTGCCTTTTGAGGCTTCTTGATTTTTCACTTGTTGTTGAAACTACCACTGAAAAACATCAGTTTGGCATAGAAGTTTGGCAAAATCAAAACATTTTTTCGAATTAAGCTTTTCTTATTATTATTTTTAAGTGTCCAAAACATGGAAAAAATGCAAATAAAGTTATCCGAAATAGATAATTCCTATGAAAATAGCAAATTAGTGTTTTCCCATGGGAAAGATTTTTCAGTGTGAAATGTTCGGGCGGCACTGAGTATTGTTCATCAGTGATTGCAAAAACTTTTGTAATGAATAAAATCTAAAAGCAGGAAACTATTTTATTAGTGATGCAAAACATGCAGACCTTCTGATGGTCCTGGATTGAGTTGCAGAATCAGATAAGATTGATTCTTCATTAAGGTGGTAAAGCCTTTACTTGGTTTTATGAAGCATAGGGGGAAAAAAGGAAAGAGGAAGTTAGTGAAGACAAGAGCATCATTAGAGAAAGGAAAAATCATTGATGCAGATTAGAAAATTATAAAAAGGCAAAATGTAAACTGAAGAGTTAGCCAAACCCAACCTAAAGAAGAGATAATGATAATAAAAGAGAGGAAGGAAATGAAACCACTAGATGGATTTGTTGCTTTCCTATCAGGTGGGCCAGAACAAAAATGCAATGTCAAAACTTGTTCTCATTTGAAGAAACAAAGTGAGATTCTGGGCATAGGGGCGCTTGGGATGTCCATGCCCTACAGAAGTAGAACAATGTCCCCTGCCCTTGTTATGAGTGGGTAGTTTAATATTTCTGTAGCTGTGTAAAGCTTTTACAGTTCACACTTCACTTTGGCTTCACTGTTGGAGCAGAATTCAGAGACACTCATCTGCAGTAACCACATTGGACAAGTTGGAGCACAAATGTGCCCAGTTACTTGATTTTCACGTGGTTTCCAGTCTCACCTGAAGCCATAAAATTGGCTGGATTCACATAAGATACAGCAAAGCTGACCTAGGCTACAGATTTGAAAATAATGTGTCGTCTTTCTTCAGAACAATTTTTATTCCGCCACACTACACTGATAAACTCAGGGACCAGATATAATTAAGAGCAGTTGTAAAATGGTCCAGTGCAAGTTGGACATGTCCTAAAAAGCAAGGAAGAGGGCAGAGTGCAGCAAGGACTGCTTTTCCTCAAAAATCCCTACATAAATAACAGATAAAACTCATTCTTTAATGGCTCCCTGCCTGAGCCAGCTGATGGAGGAAGAGCATTAATCAGAGCAAGAGGAAACATCTTCTGCCCCGAAAGTTCCCTACAAAAACTAGTTTAAACAGCGACACAGTGGGGGTGTACAGATTACCTTAGGGGAAATGACTGACCCAAACAAATTAGGTGCATGGGGTTTATTTTTCATAGCGCTATCTGTTTTTCCATTCAGCAAGCCGAGTGGGAAATGCAGCAGCACAGGTCTCCATCTTCCCATATGTCCTTGTGGCAGAGGGACAGAATGGAGAGGGGACTCTGCCTCCTCCTTTGGCTTTGCTAGTGGAATTGTGTACCAAGGACAGTCATTCCCAAGACGCAGATCTACTGGGACCAGACTGAAACCACTAACTTCTTTCAAGCAGGAATTGTTTAGCCATCAAACAGTAACAATTTAGGCACTGTTGCCTAGGGCTGGATCCAAACCAATTCTAAATCCTGTATTCTGTCGTCATTCCCCTCAGCCACGCAGTCCCATTTGGCGAAAAATTCCAGAGAGGGGTCTGTGGAAACTCTGTCCATTCAGTCGCGAGGTGACATCTCAGATCAGACATCCCCATAAAGGCTGCGAAGACAGTCTTTATTCTCGGGAGATACTTTCCCTCAGGTTTCTGATGGGATTCGAGTTAAACTTTTGCTGTTTCAATAAGCTGCAAATTCTGTATTCTGTAGGGCAAGCAGGCTGAGATCTTGGCACCAGTTCTGCGTAGCAGTGTATAGAGAATGCTTTGACTGATTTATTTGCTGAATACTGCTGTTTTGTTTTAATTTCTTTTTTTCCACCTGGGGCATGCTGCCCTCGGTCATTTGTAATACCCCGTAGCACTGGCATATGTGGCGAGGTTCTGCTTGAGCACTGGCTGGCTTGTGGCCGTGGGACTTCTCTCTCCATGTACCTATATTTATATATAATATGGACATATAATATGAACTTCTCTCTCCATATTTCAGCATCCTCCTGGGCAAGCTAACCCATCCCTGCAGCAAAGCAGCGACCGGGCTGCGTGGGAACTGCCGGGTTCCTGCAGCCACATCCTCCTGGACGGAGCAGAGCTGGCAGGGCACCCACATTAGGGGAATGAGAGAAGGGGCCTCCTTAAGAAACTATCCAGAGCAAAATGGGCCCTCTCCTCCTTTATTGTCACAAACTTACTATTCCCATAGTATAAAGGGATAATACTTTTCTTTTTTCCTTGTTAATAAATCCATTTTTTTTTCTAGGCAATTGTTTTTTGTGTTTTTTGGGGTGGAGGGGTTATTCTTTATCACAAGCAAGGAAGAATCACTACCATTTAAACAACTAGGTACTCAAGATCATACAGACATTTCTGCTCATCATGATCTTCTCTCCCTTATTCGTCTGGTAACTAAATGCAGATCAACTAAATGGGATGGATTAGAAGGTCCTCAGCCTTCAGTATCTTTATTTTCAAGGTACTGCCAGTGGAGACTGAGATGAGTTAGAGGGTCTGGGTAGGTCTCTCCATAGGTCACACTGCTCAGTTTTACTGTGGGGAATCCAGAATTCTGCAGGAGGCTCTTTTGAAATAGCTAGGGCATGTAAACATTAGCATGAACCTGGATTTCTATCTGTACCTCTCTATTTAGAGCAAATGAATGCCACTTATTCACCAAGTGTATATTCATGGTTTTTTGCATTCATGAACTCACAGAGTTTGGTGAAGAGTCTGTATTCATGGTATTAATTAGTGGTCTTTTCCCTTTCCAGGGCACTGCTCAGTATTTCTTGTGCTCAGTAACTCACAGAATCCAACCATCAAACCTTTTCCTTGCAGGAACATCAAAGGACTCATTACTGTAAGAGTTTCAAGTAAAAATGATCTCCCTGCATTTTTATTGGGGTGTCTGATGAATTTACACATGGGCACATGAACCAGTGACAAAACCAATTTTCTACTGGACATCCTACTACTATTAATAGGTAAAAATCTCAGTTTGGTGTTCGCATCATCCACTGCGCTATTACTGTGCAGTATTTAAGCCCAGGCAAAGTTCATTAGAAATCAGAAAGTCCCACCGACTTCCACAGGAGCTACAAGTCTGCTAAATGCCATGTCAGTCCTGACACAACACGAGGAGGTTTTTGTCAGGGTTATTATTCTACTAGTTGTTTCATAAGCTTTACAAAGGCATCATGGAAAGAAAACGTTCCTGTTGCCATCCCCTCCATGAGAAGCACCATTGTCTTCATAATTTGCCTGCTTGAAGCTGAGGACTTGCACAGTGCATTTTTGACATTTTTGCGTCTACGTTGGTTTTATAAGTTGCAATAAGTTCCCATCCGCCAAGTGCTTCCAAAGCGCCCTGGCGTTTAACCAATTCAAGAAGCTTGCCATGAGGATTACACACCAGTTGTGCTTATTCAAAACAATAACTTCTGACCACGGCACCAAAAGAAAAAAAGCCCCTTTCATTGTCTCTTAATCATGTTTCTCTGCAATGTTAGCTCCGCTTTTGCCAATGAGCAGGATGCCCCTTTGATTCTTTACAAAAATTTCAGCTAAATCTCCTTAACACTGGGCAGTTCTCTGGCTCCTTGGGTTTTGTTTTGTTTGTTGAAAAGCTCTTGTTTCAGTTCAGGCTCTGCTGAAAACCAGAGTATTGCTGGAATTGTTAAAGAAAATGTAGGGCCATAGGGGAAAAAAATGCCTTCTTGGAAGCTTTTGGAGATTGGTATTCATGGAACAGCTGGAGATGAAACATACAGCACTAATCTTGTCCAGTTGCTCCTGGTTGTGTTGCACATTCAGGAAATTCATAATTAGGTGGTTATATCCCCAGTGCTTCCCCTGCAGCACTCTTACAAACTAGCAATTTATCTTCTTTCTTGTCATTAAAAAAAATAAAGAAATAAAGACTACAAAGGAAAAAGAGGAGGAGACCATACAAACAGGAATGACTTATACACTTAATAGCTTCTTTTCACTTAAAAAAAGAAAAAAACAGATGCTGGCATTTGTGCATGTACCAGCAAACTGAGGCTGATCCTTTGCCCTTTTCTCTCACAAGATTTTTCCTTCACATAGTATCTCCTTCCTAATCAGGGTCTTTTTCCCCTCAGACGTTTTTTCCCTTTTCCTAGCCAGTTATAGACACTTTCCTCTAAAGAGTAACCACACCTGATAATTAAGAAAAATGCTATAGTAAGTATTTATTTTTCTCGCTGAACAGAAGCGCCATATGTGGAATTTCTATTCCCAGTTCCCTAACAAATTTCTTATTAATTTCTACAGAATTTCTGCTCATTATTTTTACTCTCTACTTCTGTCGTGAAAGTCTTCCCCTGCACATTAAAAAATCTTAACACTGCATATTATAGACCATGTTTTGCAAAATTTCCTAACAACTTAAAACCAATCTAGGACAAAAATTGGAGCTTTTTTTTTTTTTTTTTGCTTGTATAGTCTTTATATGAAACAGCCTTATCTGCCTTTAATTACAAAAATATGTGATTTAGGGACTTTTGTATATTGAACAACCGAGAAAAAACAATGTCATCTTTGGGGTTAAACCATACCAAAGACTCAGCAGAGTTGTCCAGCAATAGCAGATTAAATTCAGAATAACTTCGGGGGCAGAGGTGGGAGGTTGAAAATCATTATTACAAAGTTTTCAAAAAAAAAAAAAAAGTAGTTTGGAAAACATCTGGAAAAAAATAAAGACAACTCAGTTAACTTCACAAGTTATGAAGCTTGCTAGGAACATAGGATTAGGAAGCTGTGACCATGGTTTATTTGGGAGCTAGTCTCTCCCACCAAGCTCATAACGTTTGCAGTAAACACACAGATAACAAAAACAATGAAAGTCATAAAACTCCCTGGTGCTGGAACAGGCCCTAGGCACAGACCTGGGATCACAAGCTTGCAATAAATCCGAGTGTGAGGTTAGGAACAGCTCGCCCTCCTTCCCGTCTTGCTCCTGACACTTTCTCATTCCTTGGAACTCCGTGCCCACTGCTGTGCACCCAGGGTCATGGGGCAGCTGCCAAGTTTCCCTTTGCTTTCAGAATTTACCTAAATATATTTTTAGTCACAAATGCAGCAGGCACCTACCTAGATAGGACCCATTTTTCCAGCCAGCAGTGATGACCGTCAAATCCCTGATAACAGGAAAGGGGTTTGTATTTGGGCTCTCTCCATTCATGCCCTACAAATACTAAGGCTCTTTGAAAATATTATGGAGAGACATAGCAGTTGTTCCAAGAAGTGAGACAAATTTCCCCAAAGCTTCAGACTTTTTTTCAGAAAAACAAGTTTCATTATCCTAAGTGGCAGACTCTTCTAAGAAAAAGAAATGTAAATCATCAAATTTCAATATATTACCTCAAAATGCATGACCTTTAAGAAAATTTCATGTTAGATTCCTTACCATCACTGACTCTTGTTTCTTAAATGTTCCCCCAGATTGCATAGAAATGGGTAATATATAGCCTTGAAAAAGCAATCAAGCTATAAAAATGGTTTACCAAGTTGATAATTTTTCCAGGCTCAAAATGTTATGCCTGGGATCAGATGTGTTTCATGTTGCTAAATATTTGAGCATGGAATACAAATGTTTGGTACGACCTTGGAAAACTCCCTTTGTGGAGCTGTGCCTCAGGCTAGCGTGATTTTAAAAGTAATGTTTATTTTAAAATTCCGTGCCTTCTTTTATCTGCAGTAAATAGCCAGGCTTAAACTGTCATCTTTTATCACACCCAAATCCTGCCCACCTTCTGAAAACTTGAACAAAATACAGATCTTGCAGCAAGACCCAGAGATCAACAAAACCTCAAAACTATTTTTGACTTGGGGAGGAACAGTGGCTGTAAGGAAGCCAATGAAGGCAACGTATGTTCTTAGCTCCTCTCCTTCGTGTGCATCTCAGGGCTGAGCTGAAACGGCCTCTTACACAAACAGGTTCTGAGCCATTCGGTGGTGGACAACTCCAAGATGAGCTTATATTTCAGCTGCAACCCGACCACAGACCCACTGCGGAGGTAGAGAGTGTTAAAATGAGAAGGCAATTGGTTTTTTCCCTAGTTTCTGCCTCTGGTTTTATTTTAAGTCTTGTAGATTAGTGTGTATTACACTAATCTCGACATGTCAGAAAAGCAAATAGAGTAACTTCCATTACTCACACATGGATTAAGTGAGGCTTAATTGACAGATATCTATTAAAGTGATTTGTGATCTCCAAAAACATAACTTGTTACAAAAGAGGGGTGTCATGTAAATGCCAAACAATTGTTACGACATACAAAGAATGCGATAGACAGTATAAGTTAATTAAATGTTATAGATCCTTTAGAAAGACTGAAGAAACTCTATGTGCATTTCATAAATCTCTCATTTCCCTCTGCTGAATTATTTCAGCTTTAGAAATGAAGTTGTGAAAATCAAGAGCCATCTCCTTGGGGCTGCAGTCTCAGCATGGTGCCGTCCCAGCCACCAAACCAGAAGAAACTTCAGAAGAGCCAAAAAATCTCTGCCATGCCCTTGCAGAGGTCAAATGTTGTTGAATGTTACTGTGATAGTTAAAAAAAATACTTTAAACTTATATACTAATAGGTGGCTGCATGTGGCTTGCGCTATCTTGCCCATGACAGCCCTTGGATGACTATGGGAAAGGGAAAAGATGCTCTGGGATGTCACAACCTCCTGCAGGCTCCATCTCCTTCCATCAAGGCTGTGAAGTCATGGTTGCACGAGCATCAATGCCGCATTTGGGCACATCAGCTTCCCTCTCAGCATATTTATCCCAGAGCAGGCATTCCTGTTGAAGCTGTCAGCCGATGTGATACAGTTCACCTCAAGTTGATGCCTTTGTGCTAACCCTGCATCTGTTCTAGGATGTGACATATAGGGGGTAGGAACTGATGGACAGGCCTGCTCTGGCAGCAAGCCTAGCTCTTCAAAACTAGGCTACCAGATTTTTTTTTTTTTTAAATGAACTGGAAATGGCAGAGGGAGTTTAGACCAAATAACTACTTGGTGTCATATAGCAGCACGTCTTAAATCCCTGTCCAAAAGTCAAGTTTATCACATCATCACGCCACTCCCTTAGTCTTACGATTTTTTTTTCTAGCTGCAAAATGGGGAACATAGCATTTCTGTAATGGCATTCACATAAACACTGTGTGGAAACATGAAACCACTTGGAACCAACACTGAACTGATACTGATCATTTCTTCTGCCCAGCACCAAACTCCACACAGATTTACCCCAAAGTGCATCAATCCTTCCAGATGTCAAGGGTGGGTATTTATATATAAGCCATAAGATATATTAAAAATAACACGTTCAAAGATGACAAGGTGTAAGAACAAACCGCTCAGCCACCAGTTCTGGAAACATTCACCCACTTACCTGTGTTATTGCACACCCTCACACTGAAGCGTTCAGGAAGCATCAGGAGCCAAGAGGGAAACCCCTGGGAACACGTTTGTGTTTGCCACGTATTTAACAAAATGCAGAGAAATACAAGGTTAATTTCAATAAGTGCTCAACGTAGACCACATCTTACTTTATATTTTTTCTGTAATAGTTTACTTGGAAGAGAGAACTATACTTAGTCTTGTTGGGGAAAGATTTGACCTTTAGATAATTATTTTGTAAGTCTCTAACTCGTATCTTTGTACAAGTTTGAACTTGATCCTGAAGACTGCTCAGTTCCGCTCTTTGACTGTCTGTGACAGCGTTTTAGCAGCTGAAAGACAGCACCTAAATATCTGAATGTAATTCAATGAAGATAAAAGAAAACTCATTTATACCATAAATTATGCATTCAAAACTCCCAGAACCCTACCTGTGTAAGGCAATGCAAATGTTATGTTCTAAAGAGACCAG
>JAUBOD010000633.1:6280831-6292037 GCA_032353885.1 Nothura maculosa | reverse complement strand
CCATAAATTATGCATTCAAAACTCCCAGAACCCTACCTGTGTAAGGCAATGCAAATGTTATGTTCTAAAGAGACCAGGGATCCTGCTAAAGGAGAGAAAAACAAGTATTTTTTAATGATATATTGATGAGATGACTTTTTATTTGGAGCAACAGAGAGGTTAAGAGAATGCAAGCCAAAACAGTGAGAGGGGAAGACACTTTAGCCAGGTAATTTTAAAATACACTAGTTAACATCTAGTTCAAAGGCTACCAAACATTATTAGTGATGTTTTCCTTAAAGCAAATGTATTTCTACTGCCTTTAAGTTAAAGTAAGAGCACACGCACTGCCCAGTAAACGCAGCACGTGGGAGTGCCTTCACACAGCACCTGGAAGAACCAAGATAAACAGGATTTTAAACCCAGGATGAAACAAAATGGTCTTTTTGCAGCTTCCTGATTAATTACACTGCTCAAAACAAGCTACTTAAGGGAATAATGAGGTTTCTTTGGGTGAAAGATACAGATCTAAATCCATGCCCCCTAAATGAAAGGGGGAAAGCAGCCAAGCTGGTGATATTTCTGCACTGCTCAGGACACAGCCTGGGCTGGGCTGAGCGCTACCCCAAAGCGCAGCTCGAGCTGCTGTTTCTCCGTGCAGAGGCTTTGGCAGCAGCTCGGGCTGAACATGCTGCAGGTCCTCGCTGCTCGCTCCCACCTTCATGTGCTGCCCTCATCCTTGTGCTGCCCCAACTGCTTTTTGTATCAGCGAATCAGGTCAGGAAATTGATCTGGCTGAAAAAAACATTCCTAATTTTTTTTTCCTTCTTTTTTCCTTCGCCCAGCCATTTAACACAAGACACCAGCAGCTGTGACAACGGTGGGGACAGAGCGCTCCATTACCCAGGCAGGGGTGAATGGAAGGAGAGGACGCTGCACAACAAGCCAAACACAGGCAGCGACACGACTCGGAGCCCTCACACGGATATGCATCACACATTGCATTCCACACCGAGAGGCAAACACAAGTTCAAATACAAGGGGCTTGCGGGTTTAGGACGAGGAAGGATGAATTATCCCTTTTCTCTTGCCATGCTTTTCTGAGCGGCTGCAACACGCAGCCCAGTGACAGCCACGAAACCTTCCCTGGTCACTCATCCTCTACCTGCTCCTGTGGATCATAACCAAAGCACACACGTTGCCTGCAGCGTTTTCTGCTGGGAGGCCGCCCGGCTGCTGCAGCGTGAAGATGGAGCCCTGCTGATAACCCCGCAGTGCCGCGGGAACCGTACGGATCTCGCCCACAGCCGGAGTCATGGGCTGCTGCCTCAGCTCCTTCTTTCCTTCCCCCCGGAACACGTGCATGTGCTCACATGCGTTGTGCAAGCCACGCGCTGAGGAGGTCACAAAGGCTTCCTGCTTTTACATCCTGGTTTACCCTGCCTAGATGCTACCTCCATGTGTTTAAGGCTTAAATGCCTCTGGATGCAGAGACAGAATGGAAAAAAAAAAATGGAGCTGGGGATCCCAGGGGCATCTGCACAGGAGCAGCCTGGTTACAGGAACCCTGCCTATTGTAGATGCATGGTATGTATGCATAGGTGTTCCTGTATCCTTGGTATTTCTCCATTACAGCAGCTCCTTTTTGAGGAGAACTCTCCTAGATCCCCTGCTCTCTGTTAGCCATCTTATCTGCTCAACTTATTGTCCAGATTCTTGGCAATTTCTCCAAATCTCTTATGAGGTGCCCATTCAATTATAAAACTCTCTTATAGTAGAGTAAGTTGTGGTTACTTCATGCTAAATCTCTTGTGATATAATTGTGAACCATGCAGCAGCTGGCAATGGCATCAAATGGTGACAGCCTGGTGCCACCACAGCAGCAACTTTCCAAACAATATCTTTTTTTTTTTTTTGGAACATACATTTGCATTTCTTTGCTTTTTCTGCAAGCTGACATACAAACATTTAGAATATCCAAACAGATCTCATTTCTGAATGTTTGAGAAGACAGGCATCCTTCATGCAACCTGGAATTAATTCTCCCTCAGGATAAACCTATGTGCAGGTGAGATTTTCAGAACTTGAAACATCTGGTGAAAAGGGCACAGCAGTTCCCCTATACATCTCAAACTCTTCCAAAAAGAGTAAAAAGGCAAGAAAACAAACAAAAAAAATCACTGAGAGCAGCCAAAAACTTGCTTTGAAAGAAATCCCACATGGAATGATGGAAATGTTTGGAAGGGAGACTTCCCTGGGGTGAAAAGTGTTGCTCAACTGCAGCACTGTTTGAAATGACCTGCCCGTGTCCCAGTTCAGCGCAGTGCTGGTCACCCATGCAAGTTTGTAGCCAGGATCAGTGGAAGCTGACACCAACTTCTCCAGAACCACTGCTTCCTCTCCCCACACCTTTTCCTTTATTTCTGGAACTAGTTCAGAATTAGTTGTCTATTCAGAGCTTCAATTATAAATGACTAACAGTGAGAGATATTCAAGACCCGCTTGGACACAATCCTGTGCCACACGCTCTAGGTGACCCTGCATGTGCAGGGCAGTCGGACCAGACAATCTCTAAAGGTCCCTTCCAACCTTATGGATTCTATAAGGGACACACTTTTCTGTGCTGTTGCACTCTGTGTGTTGCCCTAAAGCAAGTTCTCCTTAATGTCCAGGGCTGAATTATCTGTGTCTTGTTGTATTGGTGGGTCACAATTGGGAGTTATACATGTCTCAGAGGGGCTGCAGGGACATAGGCAAGCATGGCTAGTTCATTCTTCTGTGCTTGTAAAACCTCAAAGAGCAAAGGCACATAGAAGATACTCTGCTTTTTTACCCTTCTTTCCAAATTCAGCCAGATGGGTTAATTTTCTATTAGTGTTATTTACTGTGATATTATCTCTCAAGTTGGGTCCTGGAGGCCTTTCTACCCATAATATCTCAGAGCTTCTCCCCTCTATCAAGAGGGTTATAGAAGCAGATTGCATGCAACTGGGGCAGACATCTCTGATGGGATTATGTCCTGCCTATATCAAGGAATAACCTACCCAGATCATTCATTGTTTAGGCTCCCACCAACTTGTTTGGGTGCCCCAACTCAAGGCAAAGCTGCAAAAGCAGAAGGCAATTAGCAAAGTTCCTCCTGACCTTCCGCTATCTGCGGATGAGGAGACATAGGTCCATAAACTCAGTGTTTAGTTAAAACATAACTGCTGGTACTGCTAAGCGCATAACGAGGAAAACGAGGAGAGATCAAAAGACTTGCTTCTCAGATTTAATTTTCTTCCTCATCTTTGCACTTGGATCGTAAACACTGCAATTCCCCCTCTGCCCTCCTGTTCCATACACTGAAGATTAAGTTGGGAAATATTTTTAGAGGAGACATGAGTATACAGAAGGGAGTATTAGACTGTGACCTCCTAGCTGCTTCTGAAATTTTTGAAGGCTACATGGCAAATGTTCTTAGGATTTCCAAATTCCCAGAAAGAAAAGGAGATTCATAGATTGCTCTTCATTAATTTAAGTGTACGGAGTATTTGGCCCCATATATGTTTATTCCATCTCTGCCTCTCATGCATGCACACCCAGAGTAAAGCCAACACATATATTGCGAGCCCTGAAACAGAGATAATGAAGCCACAGTATTGCCTCAATAGTTATTGGCACGGAATGAAAAGTAAACAGCAAAACAGGAAAAGGAAGGCTGAAACTAGATTAAACAGATTGCTGCATTCAAGAGTGTGCAGTCATCTGGGAACTTAATGATAAAGGAGTTGAAGAGAAAGTTAAAACAAATAGCATACAGGCCTCTCTTGTATTTTTTAAGACATCTTTCACCAGCTGCGTGGTAAAATGTCTTCAACAAACTAGCATGCAGTATAAAACTCAAGATGCATAGAATTAACCTTTCATTCACTAAGTAAGCAAATTATCAAGTTATTCCTCATCATTAGCATTTAAATTAGGCCTATACCATTTGATGGGAGATGGAATAAGATACAAAACTGGGGCTCCTTTGTCTCAGTCACAAGATGTAAAAATGTATTTTTTCAGAATAAATATGCTGCCAATAGAAGAGCATGCTGTGTGTACATAACACTTCCATGCTGGCTTCAATTATGAAGAAAGGTGTGCAAAAACCAAGGTGATTTAAGAAGCTGGCCTATCACCAAAGTCAGTTAAATCTCTCACAATTTCTACCATTTGAAACCAAAATCTCCTGTTGAATACTCTAATCCTCTTTAATCCTGATTTGGATTTAAACTCCAGGTCCTAGAGCAAATCAAATCCAGATTTTAAATGTTCTTTCCAGACTATTTCTGTTCCTAGCATAACCCTAAAGAAATAATCTGGCATTACTTCTATAACAATTTCCAATGGCTGCAACTAGGAACCTTGCTATTTTCCAGACTGACTTCACCAAGATAAATTTCAATTTAGGTGATCTAGCCCAGAAA
Source organism: Nothura maculosa (assembly GCA_032353885.1). Taxonomy (NCBI): domain Eukaryota; kingdom Metazoa; phylum Chordata; class Aves; order Tinamiformes; family Tinamidae; genus Nothura; species Nothura maculosa. The sequence continues at coordinate 6,287,604 of JAUBOD010000633.1, read as the reverse complement.
TAAAATACCTAGCCTCCTTTTTTTTGTGCTTATACCCAGAAAATGGAATCCTATCTTAACTTGAAAGTTCTATTTGTACAACCCATCATGTCAACTAACCATAACCAACTAACTAACCATCATGTCAACTAACCACTCCCTGTCATTGCGTGTCCTTGATCTCCAAAAGCAGTAAGACAAGCAGCTTACCTGCCACATTGAGTTTTGCTGTCACTCCATTGACTGAAGGAACTTTTTGATGGAATAAAACACGTTGTTTCTCACTGGGCAGAAGGAGCAGGAACAAACTCTTTTCAAGTTAAACAGAAATGCATCTGCTGATGCTCTATTTCAAAAAACTCCAGTCAAGGTTGCAGACTAATCACCACCAAGTCCACAAGCTAGAAAATAAAGGCCTTCTATTACGCTATCAAAGGCACTACAGGTAGGAACGTGTCATTCTTCTGAGGGACTGTGTGATAGAGGACACATCTTCCATAAGTATCCCATGAAATTCTCTTTTTCAGGCCAGAAAAGATCAAGGCACCAACTCTTTTTCTAACAGGCAAGACTTACTACTTCCATGTAAGAAGTCCTTCTTTAAAAGGAACCCTGACATATCCATCTATGTGAGTAGTTGGACTATTGGGAAGCCTTTGAGAAGATGCTAATGAAGCAGGAACTGAGATTTTTGTAATTGTAGTAGAGCTCTTGGTTACTAACAAGATGGAAGAGGAGTCCTCACTGCACCAAGAAAGCCCAGAATCCTATATGTGACTTACACAGACCTTGCACAGATTTTGGAAAGAAGTACGTATTATAAATCTACACATTTGTGATTCCATCTATATGAGCCGCAGACCAAAGATCATTCCACAGAAATAAAAATGTCTTTGCCAGGCATGAAGCCCGGATGACACAACAGAGAGGTTTTACATGCAGAAGTCTCTGTAGTCACTATGTTTTCATTATTTTACGAATTCCAGGCACAGGTATCATAGAAACAGTATGAGGACACTAGATGTCTAAGCTATAATGCTCATCTCTGCCTTCCTGGTCTTGGAGATTATTCCTCATGCTCCACTGGAAACACAGGGAACTAGGCCGATCTTAGCAGCTGTATCAGAGGATGAGGTTACAGCTGCTCTTCCCGCTGCTCCTGGAGCCAGGGCTACCCCTTCCTGTGCCTAATGGCTTCTTGGCCTCCAGTCCATGGATCCCTCCATCCCCTCTGCCCCGGAAACACTGAAAGACTGGGAAGTTCAGTACAGGGATTTCTCCCGTGCTCCCTGCTGAGCTGCAATCCCTGCCCAGCAGAATGCAGATGGCAGATAGCAGGCTGCAGCAGCTCCAAGGACTGCAAATAGAGGGGAAAAGCACTCAGAAGAGATGAAATCCTGACCCAAATGAAATCAGGAGGAATTTAGCTGTTTACATGAATGGGGCCAGGATTACCCCTCTAGCCAAGATGATAAGACCTCGAAGTTTATCTATACATTTACTCTTGTTTTCTGCCAGCAATAAACACAGTAAAAAGTAAGATAAAGTAGTATCAAAGGCGCTGACTGCGCTACAAGGGATGTGTCTCCTAGCTGCAGGCCACAAGATTATCCTGCACAAAGCAAGTAGTATGAAAGCCGCTGTTTATTTTGTCATATCACAGCTAATCATAACCCTTTCAAACACTGACCAGATATTAGGGAAAGCACCACCCTGTCATTATTATGGAAGGTAATCACTGCTCCTTCCAGGAGATCACTTAAACCACTTTGGCTACAGCTTTTAGGCATTGTTATAGGAGACTTGATGGCTCATCTGCTCTTCAGAATGAGATTTAATTATGGACAAGATCTGTTCTGGATATGAACTGTGACATAACATCTGACTTATCTACGATGTCACATGTGACACGACCGTCACTGGCCGCAGCTGTCTGTCCTGCTTGGGTGTTTTGCCGATCAACTGGAGGCAGCGGAAAAAACAGACACCAAGGGAAAGAACAGTGGCATTTATTTATACCAAATAGCACAGAAATGAAATGGTACATCTAATAAAACAATAAGCTTCCTATACTCTGAGTTTTGAAAACAAATAAAATAAGTAATGTGATGCACATAACCATTACTGTACAAGAAAAATAGTGATCAAGATGCATCACCAATAGCCTAACTATGTTATCATCATCCAGACCCATGGTGGCTGGGGAGCTCCTGCTGCACAAGGATTTGAAGATCCTTCCTGGCAACTGGGAGGTCTTACACAGAGCATCCACCCACAAGGAGGTCTCCAAAGTCACTGCAAGAGGGTCCAGCTTTTATAGAACCAAATCAACAAAACCTGCATTTTATCTGTGAACAGTAACATTGCACAAGGTACTTGCCCTATTATCTGGGACCAGGACCTGGCCAGAGCCCCAGCTTCAAAAGGGAGGGTTTCCTTCAAAGTCAAACATCTGCACAAGAGCCTACAAAAGTTACAGCTTCATAAGCAATGCTGACATAGGTAGGTTTGTTTTTTTTTCCCATTAAAAAAAAAATCAACTGAGTGTTTAGGCTTAAAAAGAAAAATCATCACTATGACAAGTTGCAAGCCATATTCAGTTTGCATTTTATATTCTGATTTCTGCTTGTCACAAACAAGCGTTAGCCCTCCAGGTCCTAATGGACATAACATGTCTCCAAGTTCACTCTTCCCATCATGTGGGTTGACACAATGGGAAGGGAATCACACAGCTCCTGGGGAAGTCCTTGGACATGGCAGACCAGACATCCTGTGAGCCAGGAGACTCCCATTCCCTCTCCTTCCTTCTGGTGGATAATCTCCAGTAAACTAATGCACCAATGATATAAAAGTGAATCAAATATTTATTGCCCCAAGGTCATTTATTGCCCCAAGATCTGCACCTGAATACTTCAAATTGAGAACTATGGTTATCCCATCACCATGGACAGGGTCAGGATCTGGAGTCTCTGAACCTCAGGGTCATTCCTCACTCTTGCTCTGCTTGCTGAGGTTGTTACTCCTTTATGACTACCACGCCAGGCATCAAGGAATAAATCAGCACACTCCAGCCTTGCTGAGTCTGCTAGACAACCTAGCAGTCCCAGCAGATGTGTGAACTTCCCCAATTAATCTTAATGAAGTGTTAACTTCAAAGCTGGGCTGTAGCCATTTATAGGTTAACAGAACCTTAGAGGGGAAAAGCGGAAAAAAAAGAAAAAAAAGCCCAGCTTGACTTACTAGAAAATAGTTCCAAGGGGACAGAGGGAGCATTGGTCAAATTTGGAGGCTCTTGCAGGATCTGGAGGAAGTCCAGCATTGCTGCCAGCCTGTGCTCGTGCACTGCTTCCATTGCAGCTGCATTGTTAAGAGACACGGTGTTGGGCAGACACACTGGAAACATCATACAGTGAATGCATGCTAAAAATACCACTGGAATGGAGCAGATGGAGCAAGATAAGGGGTGCTGTAGACAGCAAGGCTAAGAGAGACTGTGCAGACTTGTAGAGCCCAGTGATGACCTTGCTCATGCTATACTCAGTCAAACATCAGAGCCAAATTCAGCTTCTGAGTCTATATTTGATCTATTTTCAGAGATCTTAGCTACCCACTTAATGACTTTAGGATGCAAATCTATTATCCTGAAAACAATAAGTGCATGCTTCAAACTGGTCTGTAGATGATGCTTGTGGATTTGCTATTACATTTTGACTAGCATCTCTTTCAGCTACTGGTCATGTTAGTGCATGTGGATGTGTGCATCTATCATGGACTCAAAATGCAGGTCTAGGAACAAGTCTTTCATTTGGAGGAGTCTCACTACATTGTTTTCCTGATATAGCAGAGCTTCTGCAATGAAACCATCCCTTATAAGTCTCTACCTGATTTATCCTGCTCAGAGAGAGATGATTTGTGGCCATGAAGCCCACCTAAGAGGTGGAGAGGAAAGATCTGGCTTGTGGAACATGTCCAATCTTGGATCCAATCCCATGTGTTCACTTTCTGTTTTCAATGTGAATGGATTGCTCCTTTGCTCATTTATGTCCTCTAAAAGAAGGTAAATGCATTGAGCTGGTGCAGTTTTGAGGACCATATATATAATCAGTGGCAGAACCCTCTCTGGAAGGTGTCTAGAGGTGTATCTGTAGTTCAAATTTGCATGAGTTCTGCTCCAACAAGTCAAAACAGAGGTGCCTCATTTAAGCCAGGGGGTGGGGGAAGAAAAAAATAAATTCCTCATCTGAAACAGTTGATCTGTCCTGAAAAAGTTGCCGTGCAGGGCAGTGCAGACTTGAATTTGAGATATAACAACTTAAACATAAAAAGACTTTCTGGCACTTTATTACACACTCCCTTGCAGACCTCTGATTCAGCTGATTACTAATTGCCAGAGCATGCCCACCTTTGCCTCCATAAGCTTTCAAGCTATAAAAATGGAAACAAAAAGTTTATTCCTATTTTAAGAAGCTCAAAATTAAATGGATGTGTTGCTGTGGATGATGGCATTTGTCTATCATACTGTTCCTCTCTCAGTCCCCCATTACTAGCTACTCTGAACTCACCAAGCTCAAGAGATCTCCACTAGCTCTCTATCAAAGCCCTGGTGTCAGCTCCCCTCTGTGCTGGCACGGGTAACAGGGGCACCACATTTGCCAAATTTGACCTTATGTCCAAAAGGTGGATACTGATCAGATGCTGCAGAGTATCCAATGGACCTTAACAGCACTTACACATCTGCAGGACTTTCTCCTGAGCACCTCAAAAGGAACTGCACTCGTTGGGGCCAGGACACAGTTATTTTCCTATTGCAAAGTGATTTCATTTCAGTGCACTCTTCTTCCTCTGAAACTTGAAAATCTGTTCTGGGCTCTCCTAAAACTCCGACCATGATGTGTTCATGGGAACAGTGGGGAACAGCTTTACCAGGGCTGCTCGGATACAGCCTATGCACTCCTTTAATTTCATACTCTCTATGCTCTTCATTTAAGGATTTTGCACATACCAGAAAGTAACTACTAGGAGAAATAATACTCTAGTTTTGTTTGTTTGTTACAGGTTAACAATTATGGTTTAAAATTTCACACTATTTCTTCTCTGAATTGTTACCATTTACATAGTAAGGGCAAAAATGCACTTCATAACAAAAATACCCTATTGAATGGCAAAAAAACCCCAAGTACTTGCTCGGTAAGCCTACCAAGACATTTATAAATAAGTTATATTATTGTATTTTTCTTCACCATCCAATTTGCATAGCAAGAGAGCTTGCAACAGTTCAAATTCAGACCAGTGAGTGACCTCCACCTGATTAAGTATCAAATCACTAAGGCTTCTGCAGCACAAATTCCTAGGCACCCCCCATCTCCTCATTAACTCAGCACTAATGAACAAAGCCATGCAAGTGCCTGTGACTACATGCGCTTGTGTATACGTCTATATGAAGTAAGGGAGTAAATGATGACTCCTTGGTCTGAAAAGAGATGACAGAGGCAGGAATGTGGTAGAAGTCTGCACTGAGTGTCATGCAGATGGTGAGTTTGAACTGATTTCTTGCACTCTGGTTCTCTCCAAGAGCTGGTGTGTGTTGGATAAAGGCAGCAGATACCAGCTTCAAAACACAATAAGATACGGTCCTTCACATCATTTAATTTTGCTGTGGAATTTCCTCACCACAGGATTTAATGCTAAAGATTTACATGGGTTCACATGAAGACTAGGCAAGTTCAAGTAAGGGATACCCATTGATAATGATTAAATGTAAAGTCTTAATATTAATGCTTCTGAAAGCCAATGCAGGATTAATATGTTGACTTAAGTCAGGCCTTGCTGTATTAACCTCTCTAAACAGAGCAAGTTCCCCAGACACCCAATATATTTTTCATTTTCAGCTCTCATTCAAATGTTTCCTTTTTAGTAAAATAAAATAGCAAAATGAAGATAGAAAACAAAATAGTCATCTATTTTAACATGTGGATTCATGGAAAGCAGTCTGTTGGAGCTGCCTATAACAATTACAGTATTCATAATACAGTGCCTTTCAGCCTCGCATAGCATGGCCTTGACTTTAGCAGCCTATGGACAGGCAGGGCAGCACTAACATGAATCACTGGCCATCATGTGAATCACTTCCTCTTGCAATTCCCATCTCACAGCATACTCTGGCAGGCACAACAATAACATTTATGGAGAAGTAATGGCAATTATTAATGTGTTAAGCTGATGAAAATACAAACATCACCATGTTATTCATCCCTTCACTGTGGACCATTAATGATATATTTACTAAGGTTGCTGAGCCATAGAAACATGTAGACCTGTAATTAATAGCTTGAGTCATTCAGATGAAAAAATTCTATTCTGAATTTCTATGGCTCTAATTAAGCACATTAAAGAAATCTATAGTCACTACATATCTTCGTAACATTACTGTTTTGCATATTACCTTTATGATATTACTGTTTACAAGACTTATAAGGAGTAAATGAAACTAGTACTAGTTGCACAAAAACAAAAAAAAATATTGATCTTAATCCATATCTCAATATCTCATGAGGGGTCAAAAAAGGATAATAAGTCTGTTTCTCTTTTCCTCTTGATGCAGTATCAATCTCTGCTCCTAATTCAAAGCAGAATTGCTGCGATTGCAGTGTAGGGTGCTGAGACTTCTGTTCTCTTGTTAGGCCGGGTGAACAAAGTGGAAGGAAGGACCTGAGGACCTGGAGCATCAGCATTCAAAGAACTGCTTGTGCTGTATGCAGCAGAAATGGATGATGATCGTGACACTGTCAAGAAGT
>JAUBOD010000633.1:6242479-6253330 GCA_032353885.1 Nothura maculosa | reverse complement strand
GTGCTCCTAATTAAAACCAGCCCTTTCCCAGACAGTTGCTGTGTGCGGGCTGCCTCAGTCAGCAAAATCATAAACATTGGGACCTCCCTAAAAAACCCCTATTTGCATGGGTGCTGCCACCTCCCAGAGCTACCACGGGTTTGGGAAATCACAAGTCCAGGGGGGGCCATTTATGGCACCCTTGTTTGGTCTGGTTATCAAAGCGTGGAGCCCATAGAACTGCCCTCAAAATCGTTAGGAGCCTTTTGGAAATCGGCTTAGTGCGATGCATCATCTATGCTTGCAAAGCAGGGAGGGCAGGGTGGGTTTCAGCAAGCCAAAGGCGTTCTGTAACACACAGCATCAGGGCTTTAGTGCTTCAGGAATGTGGTAGGATTGCAGCAAAAAGCAAAATCCCTCTGGCATTTCCAGGATACCACACTTTTCCCCATTGGAGGCAATTCGAAGCAGGCCAGGCAATACTTAAGAGTTTACAGAAATAAGTACTGAGCTACATGCTAATACTAACTTAAATATAACAAACACATCCCTTGTGCCTTTTTTCCCATACTGGGATATGCCATGCTTCTGGATAGGCTTTGCTTTGATCTCTCCGAGGGAAATCTTAGCCTCCCATTTCATTGCAAAATGGAATTGCGGGAGGGCGAAGCAATGTGGGTTTTGCAACAGGAGACCAGCCTGAACCACCGAGGCCTGAAGAAAGACATTGCGTCAGGAATCGGAGGATGGAAAAGAAAAATGATTCACAATGAAGATGGGAAAACCTTTCCAGAATGTGAACTCAAGCATTTCCAAAGAGTTTATAGGAATTCTCCATTTACCTAGTCTACATATGGGAAAGGTGTCTGCACAGCTCTGCTTCCCCCATTTCTGACCAAGAGGAAAAACAAAGCCAGATTACAGCAGCAAGCCGTTTAGATAATGGTCGTTCCTAATTGCTGCTGGCAGCGAAGTCTCATGGTGCTTGCATTTCTGTGAAAGGTGTTTGATTTGCTGAAGCTCGTCCAGCACCAGGCAGACCCTCCATCCCTCTGATCTCCATGCCAAGCCGAGCGCTGCTGTGAGCGGCCTCTGCAGCCTCCTGCAGTGCCCGCGTGCTCTGCAGCAGCAGGTTTGTGTCTGGGCTGCCGCATCCTCGCGGGCCGCAGCGTCGTGTCCTTAGCCCCACTTGGGCACGTGGCGGCAGCTGCGGATGGGTGAGAGCCGGAGCAACGGGAGCAAAGCCGAGCAGCCCTGTTAAATATGTTTGGCAAATCTGCAACAGCAACATGGCTTCATACCAGAGCAGCAAAGTGCATCACGGGGCTACACATTCTGAGCCAAATCCGGGAGCAACAGTTACTGTCGGCAAGTCAGCCCCTCACTTGGCCATCTCATTTTTTCACTTGTACAGTAGTGCCAATAAACCAATCTGCTGGAAAAGATGGAGAGAGGAACTGCTCAGGGCTCCAATTCTGTCTGCTTTTCTGAGGGCTTTTTGCTTCCCGGCTAATCTGGAAAGATGCAGGAATGTCTGGCAGCTGCACAGACGACCTGGCGAGTTGCTCGGCTGCAGGAAAGTGTTCACCGCCTCTGGCCTGAGGCGGCTGGAGGGACTCGCGGGCTGCCCCTGCTGGGCACGCGGCTCCATCTGGGAATTTCATATACACAGGACATTATGAGCACTTGTCTTTTCCCTCTTTGGCTTAACTGCATTCCTGCCTCTGAAGCAGACAGAACTGCAGCGTCAGGAGGGAAGTTTGGGTATTTTGCAGATCCTGGGACAGGCACTTTGCTCACAGCGGCCCTCAGTTAAGTCAACTTTAGCTAAACACACATGCAGCTCTAAATCAGACCCAGCTGTAAACTGGCCTCATAAAACCGGTCTGGAAATGTTTGTTAACTGGGAGAACAGAGGCGTGGAGGCAGGTGGCTCAGGAAGCCCTTGTTCAGTGAGTGCCATTGCAGGCTCTGAGCACGCGCTGCTCCTGCCCAGAGATCCGCCTGGAGAGATGCCAGCAGTGACGTCCTGGCGCAAGGCAAACGCCCGCCGGGGCCAGGGAGCCTGCGGGGCTGCAAACCCCAGCCCCGCAGGTCACAACTGGAGCTATGGGGCTGTTGCACTCTACATATTGCACTCCAATGTGTTACACTCAATGCGGTTCAGCTGTTGCTCAGGGAATCTGTGGGGATGCACAGCCATGACCTTTCTCCAGTTTGCCCGGGATAAGCGGGTGTCTGGCATGACTGACGTTAGCGACTGCGGAAAGCTCCAAAATACCAGCATCAGCTGCTTGGCCCTTGTGGCACCAGCTCCTACCAGCTGGACAAGCGGCCCATGCTGGGGTGGGCATCTCAGGCTGCTGTACGTGTTAATTATAATTAAAATGCTGAAGAATCAGTTCTGGTTGAGACTTACATTCCATCAGGAAGCACTACAGCGGGTAAAAGAACAGTTCAGCACTTGACTTTCACTGTCATTCAAAGATTTAGTAATGACTGACAACTCAGATTGTGCGCAACACGTGGGGCTCTGCTTGTTAGCTTTTCTCTTTATATTTTTAAATAATTTCAGCAATCTGCAAGAGACAACCGTTACCAGCAGAGCAGGATAAAAAAGCTGGTGAAATGCACCGACTTGCAATGCTTTTCCTTTAACGTTTTCTTCTGTTGAAAGAGGACTTGACCAGCCAGGTAAATAGGCGTTGCTGTGCACTTATGTAAATTCTGCTCAGTCCACTGAGCCTCCGATAAACACGTGTCCTTGGTCACTTCCTTGAAAAAGACGTCCAGGTAAAGATGAGGTATTTTGCATTGCAGACTTGGATACCTTTTCTGTTGAGCACACTCCAGGCTTCCCAGATGTAGAGAGAGAATTAAGGATAAAGGAAAATAAGACTAGGACACTCAACTGAACCGCTGATTTGGAGCCCGTGAAGCTGACGTGTTGGTAAGTCCAAATGCAATGACTTCATGTACTCTGTAGGGTTTTGTGCAAAAAATTCTTTTTTTCAGCTTTTTCTTTCATTTGTTTTCCACTTTTCATCCTATGGTAGAGACTGTTTTTATGTCTCTTTTACTTAAACTGTGCAAAAATGATTATGACTCAAAAAAAAACCCAGGAATATAGATTTTTTCTATTGCTTTTAATGGGGTGCATGAGCAAATTGGAAGCAGATCTGGGATGGATGTCAGCTCAGTGTTGCCTCAAGTTCTAGAAAGACGATACACAAAGCTTCTTGTAGCTGTTTTGCGTGTGTGCTTGCCAAAGAGTAAAATAGCTCACTGAGATTTGCTTTACGCTTCCTCGTAGTTTTTCGGTATAACTGATAGAAAAATGAAACCTTTCCAACGTGTCGTCTGTTGGAGCGGATTGAATCTGCTTTTTCCTCTTGTTTTTCTCCTTCTGTTTCCGCTGCGTGGGTGCGCACAGTGCGTCAGCTCCTTCTCATGGAGACTCTCTGGTCAAGGGAAAAAGAACTAAACCTGGGCCATGGCCTGGGTCCTTTTGTCCCCTCATCAGATCTATGGAGCTTTTGAGCTCATCATGAATCTAGTGCTCTTTAAGCTCTTGCAGTTCATCTAATCCCACCTTTTTTCCTGTTGTGATCACTCTTGTGTGTCATCAAGTCTTCTTTTCTCCTCATGTTGTACCTGTGTCTCATAACGAGACCAAACAGCTACATCAAAAGGCCAGAAGGCCTCGGTGCATTGTGCCATGCTGTGGATATTGTGAATATCACCAAGCATTTCTGTCATACAGTGATGTTTTATTAAAAGACTAAGGCAGGTGCTAGGGCCATGGTGCACACGGGCACGCACCTAAGCTCACATCGTGCCCCACCTATCTATTTTTAGTGGTTGAATTCATTCTGACAGTGGCTGTTATTTTAAGTGCCAAATTGCTAATTGCTGTTTTTCTACCTGGCTGCTCTACTGTCGTGAAGAGAGATGGGTGAAACCTAAGCGGGCTGAGGTTGGGTGCATGCAGAAGTGACAACTTACGGGTTTGGTGTCACGGACAAAGCCCGTATGACAGTGACGAAGGCCTGAGGTTTCCTTAGTCCAAAGGAACTGCTAACCAACTGCTAACCATTTCTGAGCCCAAAAGGACAAGGAGGTTGTCTTACAGATTAGAGCAGTTAGATTCTAACAGGAAAACTTGGGAAATTGCAACAGGGAGAGAAAAAGGAAAATAAAGTAAAAGCAGCCACATTAGCAGTTGCTGTGGGAAGAAGCGTGCGTCTCAGGAGCACTGTATGTGATTTTGCAGCATTTAAAGTCAGAAACAACAACCAGCTTGTCTGCATGCTGCAGGCTTGTCTGACTGCTGCTCCACCAGATGTGGTTGCAGTTTGTCTGGATAGTTGTAGGCTCTTAAGCATGAAGGCCAGAATAAACTGTTATGATCATCTGGTCCAACACGCTGTGCATGAGAAGCTGTAGGATTTATATTCTCCTTGAACAAGGTCAGCTTTTGGAAAGGAAAAAACCCTGTCTAAAAATACCCAATAAAGGTATTTTTTAATTATGAGGATTCCACTTCACCTCCTGAGAAGTTGTTTCACCTACGGATTTATTGCAAATCCAATTTTGCTTGATTTCAGATTCAGGTCCTGTCATAATAACATCCGGAAAGGATTGAAGTGATGTCCAAGAAAACATTTTCAGGTGACAAGAATAACAGCAACTCCAGTACTATAAACAATGAGCCAAGGGAGCAGCAAAGTAGCTTATTACAAAAGTATGCAAAGAAGCTGATTCATGTGATAATCAAAAATTAAAGTGAGGGGTGAATTTGTAGCATTTTAGTGGTGGGAGTGAAAGATGCCAGAGTTCATATGGAAGTATTTAGAGTCACAGAACACTGTTTTTATTCAGATTCAGATCATGTCTGGAATGGATACAACAAGCTCTAAGCAAAATGGGAACCCAGGAGAACACAGAGAAAAATACACCAGTTTCTCAAAAAGAAGTACACTTATACAAAGATGTGCTATAGCACATGTATGCTATAGAAGGAGATTTTAGAGTGCTTTGTGTAGGGAGAGCACCAAATAAAAGAGAATGGGCTTTCCTAAAGCTAATAGGCAGGAGAAACCCTGAAGAAACAGTAGGGATCCCTGTGAGAGAAGCAAAGAGTGGCTCAGAGGAGGAGATGTAAGCTAACTGCAGCCTACTCCTACTTATCCAATGAGTAGCGTGCTCCTAACTCCCATTCAAAACCTACTTTACAAATAAGACATTAGGGAAAAAGAAACAGATTGGAATTTAAACTCAAAAAAATATTGTATTTAGTTTAAGCAAGCGAACACGTGAGCTAGAGATACAGAATGTGTGACAAGTGATTCACAGAGTGGGCACACAAGCAGAGCAAAATATGTCCAGCACTGATAACAAACTTGTATGAAAACTAAGGAGAAAAAAAAAAAAAAAAAGAAAAAAACCACCAAACATACGCAGTGTTTTTAGCCGCCCATGTAGCCCGGAAGCGAGTGCAAGAACTTGCTGCAGGGGGGCAGGTGCCTTAGGGGGCACAAACACAGGGTTGCCCTGGTCCTCTCAGTCCTCGGATGTGCTGGGTGGCGATGGACAAGCCCTGGCAGTGGCTTCACTAGCGAGAAGGCAGTTTAGGCCTTGGTGGAGGGCAGGGCAGCAAAGGGATCCATAGGAAGCTATGGGGGGAGTTAGGTCCCTGGAGAGGCGCCTGGAGGAGCCCTAAGGGAGCAAGAAGCCTCCAGAGCACTTGAGGCGGAAGGGCCTGCGTAGGAGCCGCTTGTGGGGAAGAAACAAAAGCGGTGACTGGAGGAAGAGGAACCAGGCGCTGTGTGAGAGGTGGAACAGTCCGTCCCCAGGCGCCCGCGGCCGCAGCAGTAAGTATAAGACGGGGACGGGAGCTGCAAAGCTGGGCCTTGCAAGGCCGGGTTCCTCCCGGCCTGGCTGCCCTCCAGCGCAGGGGCTGAGCGAGCAGCCACAGGCCGGAGCGGAGCTGGGTCAGTGCGGCCCCAAGGGGCTGGTTTGGGCCTGAGAAGAGCCGATGTGGGGGCACGGCAGCTGTGCGGTGCTCCGGGCGCCAAGGCCGCTTGGGCACCTGGGCTCTGCTGGAGAGGCTCCATGCTGGTGGCGGGATGTGCTGGACAGGCTGCCAGGAGGAGCTAGCGAGGAGTGGGAAGACAAATGCAAGGAGAAGAGGCATCGGAAAAGCTGGGATGGGCCGGAGAGCTGCCTGGGGCACCTGCTGCCCTTGTGGTCCCAGCTGAGCACAGGGATGCTCAGGCTGGAGACTAATTCAGTGCTAGTTCCTTGCCCTCAGAGCCACTTGCAATCTGCTGTTAGGCACATATATATGTGTGTATGTTACATATATATATGTAAATATATAATATATATTTAAATAGGTGTTTTGCCTGCAGGTTGACAATAGGGAAAGGCCTCGTGAGCCCATTGTGCGCTGAGGCTCAGTGAGCAGGAAAGTCACAGTGCAGGTTGCCTCACAGGAGCAGTCACTGACACTGACAGAATGGAGAAGGTGCCAACCATGGGACAGACTCATCAGAGCCTCGCGGCGGGAAAACGCACACCGGGAGTTTACACACGATGAAGCTCCTCTCTCAGGAGCATCAATGGTTGTTCTTAGCCATTGACAAACTCAGGGCCAGCAAAATGAGCTCTCATTTCTTTCCTGGAAGCATAATAACCACAAATGTGCTGTGATGAGGAGTCAAAGGAATATAGCAGTTTGTTACATGAGTAAACTTGTTTAGTTTGGTTCTCAGGCAGCAGTGACAAAGGGATGTGCAGTGAATGCCCTGCAGCCAGAGAGATTGAATGGAGCAGGGAAATGAGATCCTGGCTCAGGGAGGGAGAGGGAGGAGGCTTTGTGCAGGATGAGCAAGTAGAAGGTGCTGCTGCTTGCCTCTTCTCATGCTCAGATGCCAGTATGGGGAAATACAGTGGAAGCTGCAGCTGGAGAGGGCACTAGGGGTCACCACTGTCTTATCTATGTCATCTGGATTTAATTCTGAAGTAGGACAAATAGCATGACAGAGGCCAAAGCCAGGCTATTCTACTTTTTCGTGGGCTAGACAGCTTGCATTTCCATTCTCTGTTTGCTTTTTGTTGTTTTTCTTTTCCTGCCTCCCCGCCTGCCTTCTGTTCATCCCTCCCTGAAAACAAACCCCCTCTCTCTGTGTAGGCTGCAGCCGGGGGGCTGTGGGAGCAGGGCGGTTGTCTCAAAATTCCCCCTTTATGGTCAGATCCCTTTTATTTAGCGCAAAGGGCAGGCAAATCTCAGAGGTGAAGCGGATTACACCATCTCCTAACCACCTTGGCACCCAAGGTTGCCTTGAATAGAGCCCTTGTAGCCACCAGGGTGACTCCTGATAGGACTTGCACACAGATCCCTCATCTGCACCTCTTTCTCTTCTCCTTTTCCCCAAATAGATAAGCAACCCTGACTTCTCCCAAAATTAGTATCTGCTTTAAAGACAGGATTGGGTGTCTGGGTTGTGAAGAGAACCCAAGATCCTCTTCTCTGGGACTTTCTCTGACCTCAGGTCTAGGAAGTAGCTTTGGTGTGCGCTATGTTGCCCACTGTTTGAAATAGCACATTTTAAAAGTGGGGTGCAAAATGTCTGGGAAGAAAGAGGTTTTCCCCCTCCTCCTACCTGCAAGGCAGGTGATTTGTTAGAAGCAACTAGACAAGTTTTCTGGCTCATGAGCTGTGATGAAGAAGCTGTAACACCTGGCAGCTTGTCTTTTTTTCCAGCTATAGCAGTTGCTCTTATAAAACCCAGCTCCCTCCTTCTGCTCAGTGTGACTTCTTGCTGCATGATGTTATGGATGATGAGAGATCCTGTGATCTCAGAACCTGACTTGGACAAATGAATGAACATCAGAGCTGCTGGAGCAATTCAAATGCAATGATAACACTGGTGGCTTGAGAAGTCTCATGCTGGGGACAGGGATGGTACGAGAGAGGTCTCACCAGTGCCATGCTCTTCCCTAAGCATCTGTTACACACCAGCTGTTGGGCTGGCACCCTGGGATAAGGTGGATGTTCAATCTACCCTCATGCATCTACACTTCAGTCTCCCGCATATGCTCTTGGATCTCTGTAGCGGTGCTAAAACCGCCTGGAGGAGGTTGCTGCAGAGGCTGCTCCTCGAGCAGCTTGCAGCAGCTCCAGCCTGGAGCCCAGGCTGTGCTCAGGGCCGGGCTGCTCAGGCAGGTGGCTCTGGTGCCCTCAGCTGCGAGTTCGGGGGGAAGTCGGCACCGGCGCCGCAGCCGAGCGCTGATCCAAAGGTGGGGGAGTTCTCCGGCTCCCTATTTTAGGATTTTATGTAACTCCTTGCTTATATAAGCCTTCGTCTGGTAACCCAAAGGGTGGAGCGTATCTCGCCCGGATTCATTGTTAAGGAAACACTCATTGCTTAACTCTTAACTCAAGCACTCATTATATGCTTATAAATATTTTAGTTGGGCCCTTTCTTGTTATCGTGATGACATCTGCAGCTGTGAAGCGGTTATGGGATGATGGTAAAACGCTTAATTCACCTCTTTAATTAACTACCTCTAAGAACACATGTAAAAGCAATGCTGTGGTCAAGGGAGAAGGTGGCCAAATACCAAACACTGTCCCCTCAAATGCCAAACACTGTCCCCTCGTGTTGTCACCGCTCCAGGCCCTGTTTTCCTCCATCTCCTCCTGGCAAGGAGAGCTCCGGGTGCTGGAGGGGTGGGAAGAAGCCCCACTTCCCAACTGTCCTGCCATGGTGCCGGATGCCCAGATCCTGCTGTGGAAGGGTCGGTGTACGTGGTTTTATGATGAACTGGTTAATCTTTTTCCAACTCAGTGTTCATATTTTGTCATGATCTTTCTGCCTTTAAACAGAAAAGCAGCGTGTGCTTGTTAGCTTAATACCACATGGAGAGAGTGTAAATAGTCTCCGGATACTGTGCTGCACCTAGCTGGAGGTGCCTGTCATTGCTTCAAGTTTTGTGAATTGCTAGGAAATATATATATATTTATATATATCTCTTCTTCCTTTCCCTTCTGTCTTCCTGCTTCTCTCCCCATGTGCTTTCTTCGCTGCTGTACAGCAGTGCTGCTGCTGTCCCGCCGTGTCTATGGGCCTGTGTGCAGCTGTGGGGCAGCAGCCACACGGTGGCATCCAGGGATTTGAGGAGGGATGTCCAAGGTAGGGAACGGCCTGGACTCCTCCTCGCCTGCCCTGCAAGCGAGCTAGTGACACAAGGAAAATGCCACCAGAAATAAGGCCACAGCAATGAACGCACTTCCCATCCCTTGGGACTCTCACGGGGTGACACAGCGTGGAGATGTGCAGCTGTGGGAAAGACTAAGCTTGAAGCAGCATCTGACACTGTCTTCCTTCCTTTTTCTTTTTCAGTTTAAATCCACCTCCCCTTCCTTCTCCCCACCAAAAAAAAATGAGAGCTTTGTTTTTGTTTCCATGGGAATTCTGTGAAAGGCGTAAGTAGGGGGGAAAAAAGTAGTATTCTAGCCAAAACCAGTGTTATTTGCATTCTGGAGAGCCACCAGGCTGTGGCACACGGATCGCAGGCCGGGATCTTGTTTTTCCCTTGCTGTCCGGGAGGAGCCCGGGCTGCGTCTCAGGCTGGGCCATGGACGGGCTCGTCCTGCTGCCCAGCGGGGCCAGAAGCGGCAGATCGGAGTGGAGAGGACGTGACTACAAATCCCGCAAGGCACTGGAGCCAAATCAGCCTGTCACCGTTAGGAGCTTTTGCCCAAAACTTCCTCCCCACCCTTTCCTCTAAAGCTAGCAGGAGAATTGTTTTTCTTCTTGAAAGGCGGGGAAATTGGTTTCAAGTCTCTTTTTTTTTCTTTTTTTTTCCTCTTTTTTTTTTTTTTTTCCCTTTTGCAATATCATCCTTATGGAGAAAACCAATGAAAATCAGCTGCAGATTTTCAGGATCAGAACAACAGATTGTTGGGACAATAAACTGTCCCAAATTATTGGGACATTGTTGGACATTAAATTGTCCCAATGACAATTCATTGCCCCTAGTTCATATGGGCTGCTCCATCCTTGGAAGCAGCCTCATGACAGCCCTCGTGCCTGCTGTGGGACCACCACATTTTTCCAAGGGCCTCATCCCCTGCTCCTTGGATGCCCCAGGCTGCCCGGGACATTGTCCTCGTTGTCCTCGTGCCGCACAGTGTCCGTGGCAGCCCTTGTGTCACCACCAGCGCTGCAGCCCATTCCCCGGCGCTCCGCGGGCTCCTTCTGCAACAGGCCCCCACATGCGGAGGCCAGAATTGCACTTCCTGGTTTCCCTGTGACGGACAGCTGCCTCCTTCCTCCTTTCACTGCTTCCACCTCAAAATCCAACTGTGCAGCAGTGTCTGTGAGAGTCTAGACACCGGAGCAGTGTCTAGAGCACAAACAAGGCGCTGCTCTGGCTGCCCAGGAAGCTTGAGCAGTTAGGCTGGATTTTAAGCGCAGACGTGAGGCTGTTCGTTTAATGGCTCTTTAATCAAGGCTGAGGCTCCGGAGAAGTCATGTGCATTAGGAGAGTCATGAACCCGTGAGCTGGCTGGCAAGACCTCATTCCCAGCCCAGCCTTTTCCTGGCCTCTTGGCCTCACCAAAACAGGGATAAACCAGGAGCCCCCCACATTTACAGGCAGAGACTGCCAATCTCAGTGGCTTTTCAGAGGCACCCAGTGTCTCCCCCTCAGCATCATGAGCATCTCTGCATCTACAAGTGAAAAATAAGGAGGAAAAAGGTCTTTTAGGTTGTTCTTAAGAGTGAAAAACAAGCAGAGACATGTTCACCCCAAGCAACAGAGGTGGTTTTTGCTATCTTTGATACTTCATGTAAACAAGGA
>JAUBOD010000633.1:6152415-6165447 GCA_032353885.1 Nothura maculosa | reverse complement strand
CTGGAAAACATTGCTAAGAAGCCTGATCCTGTCTCGGAATGAATCCCTGTCCGGTCCTAATGGGTTCAGGCAGTCGCATCCTCTTTCCACCCCCTGCCATCGGGATGCTTTGCTTGGTCCTGCTGTTCCCATGGATCTGCTGGGGCCCAACGCTCCCGTGGCTCCTGGCAGGTGCCGGATGTGCTTGGTTTGTGCAGCAGCCTGCGAGCAGCGCGTTGCTCCCGAGGAAATCCCGAACGATGTGAGCATCGTGTGTTGCTGTGGCAAACGCCGGCGCCGCGGGAGGGTGGGTGGATGTGTTGCGTGCGTGTGAGCCCGCGTGGCTTCGGCTTCAGCCTGCGTGGAGCCTTTTGGGGCCGTTTTCCGCGCGTTTCCTCTAGCAGTGCTGCTTCAGAGGTGAAAAAAGGAATTGTTTGGCTCTTTAGTGACATTTTTGAGGAGTTGAGCTTATTGCCCAGGAGATTTGCCACTTCCTACAGCAGCAAAGAATCAAAGATTTAATTTAGGTGGCCAAGCACTTTCTTTCTATTCCCTGGCTTAAAAATTCTATTTGCTCCTAATTTTGAAACTCAGCAGGAAAAATCCTACTGGCAGCTGAGTCATGTGTTCAGTGCATGACAGCAGTGACTGTTTGGGACCCGGCTCTCAGTCTGCTGGATGGAGGCTTTAGGATGCACTGGAGACAGAAGAGCCTTTGGTAAGGAAGAGATCACACAGCTTGAATCTAATAAAATATGTCTAATACTGCTGTAGCATGCTACAGAAATACAAAAGATCAAAGCCTCGGAGGCATTTATTTTCATAATTTGTGGGTCAGCTCCTTGCAGGACTAATTGGGAGCTGTTTGATGTCCAAGCAACAATAAAAATCTCCCTGTGTATCAGAATATATTGCCTTCTCCTTTCTCTTTCATACACAAGCATAAAAGCATAATACGATTTGGAGATAAACCGGACCAAGCGAAGGTGCTGATCTCTTCCTTACCCCACTGTCTTGCTTCTTAGAAGTGTTGCGGTCTGGATCTCATAGCTGACACGGTGACCAAAACCACAGCGGTTGTCAGGTAGCTGCTGGTGCTTCTGCAGCAGGTGCTGCATGAGCCCTGGAGCTCCTGGTTGCTGCTCGTGCCTGAGCCCTGGAGCTCCTGCCATAATTCTGCTCGTGGTTGGCACAGGCGAGAGCATGAGCGCTGAGGCCGCCTTCATAGCATCCCTGCCCTTGGGGCTCTCCAGCTCGCCAGGAAACCAGAGGCCCCTGAGACATCTGGGCCTTGCAGGTGGTGGCCCACGAGGCCATCGGTTGTGCTGTGTGCTCTGTGGCTGCACTTTCATCTTCACGTACACAGATATATTTAAAAGAACAACTCAGTAAATGTGGGTCTAACTCTTCTGTCTGAGTAGGGGCTGTAGGACAGTGCCGGGTGTTCATGTGTGGTGTAGTCTGTGTGCTCATATGTGGGAGGACCTTCAAAACAGTAAATGTTTCCAGCCTATTCACTTAAAATAAAGTACCTACATAAAAGTCCTGACTCCCCAGACTCGGATGTTCACACATGGATGCTGGTAGTGGTGACAGAAGTTTAGTCTGTTTGAAATGCCGTCCTGTTAAGATGCATGATGTTACTGAGGTTTACAAAGGCTGACCTAAAACGATGGCTCGGGGTATGGAGCAGAGCTCTGTGAGCTAAAAGCAGCCAAATTAAGGTGGAGGAGAAAGGGGAGGGATTTTTGGAGGAGGGAGAAGAAAAGAAACGGCAGTGAAAAATCAGTCTCTGCTGGAGTCAGTGAATTAAATGAGCCATTTAGTTCCCTTCAGCAGAGAGCAGGTGGTGATCAAGGCCAGCGTGAATGCCTGCATGAAGAGCTTGGACGTGGGTGAAGTGAAGGAGTTTTCCCATGTTTTCTACCATAGCATTGAAGGAGCAGAGGAGAGGGGAGAGACCCTTCTTGCCCATGCAGGCTGGGGATGTTGTTTGCCCTAAGAAGAAGTCGCTCTTCCCGTTGGTGTGGCCATCTCTGGCCGTCGCTGAGTAATCCATGTGCAAAACCTGGCTGAAGGAAAGACTCTGCCCTCGTCTGGATCTTGTTTTCTTCTCCCACAAAATATTCCTGATCCATGTTCATGCAAGTGGTTCTTTTCTGTGTCTGGAGATGCTTCCCTTTTAGGGGGAGAGGAATATGGGTGTGCAAGGAAAACCGTGTTTTTGGAATAAAGTCAAGAGGCCCAGGCAACAAAATTAAGAGCTTCAAATGCATTTTCTGGCCATGCAGACCAGCTATCTTTGCTGCAATAAATCTTTGGGTTTTACATATTGATTAGCTTCAGTAAATACCATGATGACTGTGCTCTTCCCGTTACTATTCTGCAGGGATCAGTGTATTAGTATGTTTGAAGAGGCAGTAATAGCTAAATGGGATTCCAGGAGTGAGGGAGCTTTACAAATGGTCTCCAAAGCGAATCTCTCAGCCACTGTGGCTATTCCTGCTCCCTGCCTCAACATTTGACTGCTATAAATACAAACAGCGAGTGCTCTGCTGGTGACCAGGCCGCTAATGGCCATGTTTGCTGAGGGACAAAACTGTGTTTCCCAAGTGAAGGAAAAAACAGGGGATTGAAGGAAAAAACGGGGATTGGGCAGTAGATGCCATAGCTGAAAGTGCCCCTTGGTGACTCCCCGTTCCTGTGCCCGGTTTGCACCGTGAGCCAGGGCTCCCAGGACATGACAGAGCTGTCCCAGAAGTGGCTGGAGCAACAAGGTGAGAAACAGGCTGCCCTGCATGGAAACGTGTCAGGGAGCAGGTGTAAAATTAGCATAACAATATACCTTTAATTCAACGTGCAGGAAATAATTGAGGACTAGCTGTCGCTTATGCTGGTGACCTCTGCCAGGATGACTCATACCGCAATATATGAGTCACTTGTTAAGGGTGGCCTGTAAAGGAGAAAGTGCCAAATCCCCGTAACTTCTTCGTGTGCATGATATAAAAGCCAGGATGAAGAAGGAGGTTTAGGATATTGTTGCCCCAAAATAGAGCTCCAGAGGCACCTTTACTTGGCTCTTGAGGCCTTGAGCATGGAAAGGCAAAGGCCCTGGGAAGGCTTGTTCTTCACAGGCCCCTGGAAAGAGCTGCCCAGCACAACTCCTACCTTTTGGCCTTAAAGCATGTTCCATGGCCGAGTCCGCACTTGCAGTGAGGGCTCTGCCAGGACACTCTCCTCATAAACTTGTCACCTGTGATATCTACGGCACAGGTACAACACAAGAAGCTTATGGATGATAGCACGTGGTAGCGCTCCTGTGACGACTGACGGAGCATGCCGTTAATCATTTGTGAGCTGTCTGAAATGGCTTCTGGTGCGAACAGGGACTGCGTGGTCCTGGAGGAGGGTTTCTCCTGCCTCACAATGTCTCTTGCTCTCTGCTGCTTGTGTTCACAGTTAGCCTGGCATCATGGAGGAGCTCCTGCTGCCTTGGGCCTGAAACCATGGAGTTCGCGACCATGGGCCGAGGCCTTCAGGGCACTAGGAGTGAAGGTGGAGGAGGAAGGTTTTACACCCAGATGTGGGTGTCAAGGCCAGCTGAGTGTTTGAGAAGCAGAGCGAGGGACACTGAGAAGCTGACCGAGGGACGCTGATTGTATGACCGGTCATGTTGCAGAAAATGGCTGTGTCCAGCAAGTGACTCTGGTAAAGGGAGGACTGACCCTTCCTGAAGAGGCCTTGGAGTGTCGTAGGACCCCAATCTCCCTTTAAACCTTTCCAATTCCATTCATAGTTGCCCCTGTTTTCCTTAACTCTGTCAATACAGCAGTTCTGCTGCTGTGGCAGCTGTGGGAAGCTGCCATCATTCCTCCCTCACCACTCTTATCCACATCAGTGCCGGAGGAGACTTGCGGCCAAGCCCCTTGGCTCTTCAACAGAGCAAATCTCCATCGGCCGCAGGCTTTTTGAGCATCTGCAGTGGGAGCTTGGCTGCCAGCTCCCCCGGGGTGTTGTAGAGCTTTGCAGGTCGAATCCAAGCTGGCTGCCTCTCCGTCACCATGTTGCAGGCATGCCGGCCTGCGGAGGCCCAATGGGCCGTACTTTGCCTGGAGACCTGCATTTGGAGATATTTGGGCCCCCTCTGAGAGTGATGAGATAAAAGCATTACATTTCCTGAGTAGGTGAAGGTTTTGCTATAAATTTTGGCCAGCTCCTGAGTAGGGTCGATAATTGGTAGGTTGCTGCTGATGCTGTTGAGCTTGCGCTTACTTAACTACCAGGAAGCCAGGGCTTGCAAACTAAAAACAGATCTGCCCTCTCTGCAGTTCGATATGTAAAACAAAGCAAACGGTCCCCAAATAGCCTACCAAAGCCAAGCAGTGCCATTAAAAAAGGCAGATCTGGCACAAGTTCAAAGCTGGAGTCCCTTTCCCAAGAGCCCTTCCCAGGAGGCCGTCACGTCCGCTCTTCCATGTGATCCCTTCCATAGTGCTGGGTTACAGCAAGCGCCTGCTCAAGCAGGAGCCAGCCCAGGAAATGTCCTCGAGAGAAGATGCACGAGTCCCACTCATTATCAGAACCGAGTAAAACTGCTCCCAGCTAATCTGCCTGCCTAAAAATAGCAGTAGTAGTAGGGGGAGGGACTGTCTTGCGCTGTTCGTTTGCCCTTGGTTTGCGTGACATTTTGCTGCTCTATATTGTGTTTTGTGGGTGAGACTGCATGTGCTGGTCGCAGGGGAGCAGTTCCTGGCAGCAGGTGCTGCTGCCAAAACCCACGGGGAGGAAGGCCTGGTGCGGGCAGCAGCTTGTGCTCCCAGTACAGTCATGCAGATTTATTTCCTTATCTTCCTGCTGCTCTCGATTTCACGGCATCTGTCTTGGGGATGGAGATGTGAACTTGAAGCCTCCTTGGAGGCAGGTCTGAAGAAAGGGCCTGAAGGGAAATAAGCTGCAGGGGGGGATGGCAGGGAGGTCCCTTGCCTGAGCACCGTTCCAGGGAGAGATCCTCCCTCCACTGAAGGCGACAGGCTGCACTTTGAAGCGAAAAAAAGGAATTGCTCAGGAGGCTTAATTATTCTGTTTTGTTACTGAGCATTAAAGCCCAAGTTTTATAACTGCCTTGTTTTATAACTCTGATATCGGCATTTATATTCCTTTTTTTTTCCAGGATTATGCAAGCAGCTCACCTTGTGATCATGAAACACTGTAATGTGCTTTCTAGCACTCGCCCTCTATTTCTCAGTGACTCCATGAAATCTCTTCTGCTTTCCATTAATGAATGGACTAAGAGGACAGTTTTCTGTCTTAAATAAGAGCTGAGGTCTTTATTTAGTTAGTTATTTTTGCAAGTTACAGGGCCAGATGCTGCCACTAGTGCAGCCAGATTGATCTCCCTACAAGGTTAACTGAGGCAGTGGGGAAAAGACAGGAGCAGGTCAGGATGGGGAAAATGCATCGCTGGCCAATGCTGCTCCTCCACCTTCTTTTGAACTGCATTTTTACATATACATATTGGTAGATGCGTAACTCTGTGCTCGTAATGGTGAGAAAAGGCCTGTTTGGTCTTAGAGAAAGTCAAGGTGAGGAGGGGTTGAGCATCTGACATGGATTTGCTTGCAGATAATGCAGCCCCAGCAGGGCAGGGAGGAGAGGCTCTACCCTCTGGCCTCTCGTCCTGGGTTGCAGTCATTAAACTGTGTTCATTAAACTGTGTTCTTGTTAGATTAGATAGGATGCATGTCTCGTGTCAGCGTGGTTTGGTGAACAAATTCCTTTGAGCAAATGCTTTTCTTGTATTCTTGCCAGTTCAAGGAGCAAGGTTTGGGGCATTTGGGAGGGGAAAAAACTTGCAGGTGCGAGTCTTCAAGGAAAGCTGATGGCAAAATAATGACTATCGGTAAGAGTTCTTGGAAGGACTAGCAGGCATGAATTTATCTCATATACCAATACAGGAAATCCGGTAGGCGCTGATGATGCAAAGAAACACAGGGCCCATGTTGAAAGAGATGTGGGCCCAACGTTATTTTTAGAGCTTTTATAGCCCACTGTGTTGTGCAGTTTTTGCTCTTCACTTCTCTAGGATGGTGAAAATCCTGTGGCTGGGGATGTCGCAGCTGGAAGCATGTGCTCCACATCCAGCCCACTGCTCTTCCACCCTGTGTTGGGCTTCAGGGGCGTTTAGGGGGTTCTCCAACAGGAAAAGCCTTTTGGAGAAACTGCTTCTTTGTCCCCTGCCAGGTGCTTGGCTCACCCAGGCTGCTAGGGATTCCCATTCGGAATGGGAAGGACACCCGTTGCTCGCTGTGAGACCGACACTTTGCACGACCCACTGCCCTGCGTGACGCGTGAGCAGTGCTCTCTGATGGCCAAATGAGCACAACCACCCAGCTATTGGTAGCAGAGATGTCTCTTTCTGGAAGAGAGGGCGATTCAAACTCGTGTCTCCTTTCATGCTGTGTTCTGTCAATGGGAAAGTATAATCTATGGAAATATTGGTCCTTCTGAAGAATCTTCATGGTGAGATTCCCAGCTGCAGTCATTTGAGGCCAGATTTTCGTCTTAATGGTTCTTAATCCCAGGGCACCCATCCCCAGGGATCAAAACACAGCCTGGTTGCTCACAGCGAAAGCTGCGGAACAGAGATCAGAGAGATCAGAATCATTTTCTGTATCTCTTCCAGAGTAAGTGATGCAAGATACGCAAGACGGGATCATTTCTGCAGAGAACCTGCTGCAAGGTTTAGTATTATTTAGGAATTTGCAGCTTGGGCAAAAGCAAGGTGCAGTGTTGGGGCTTGTTGGGGCCCTGGCACCTACGCTAAAGGAAATAGGATTT
This sequence comes from Nothura maculosa, assembly GCA_032353885.1. Lineage (NCBI taxonomy): Eukaryota > Metazoa > Chordata > Aves > Tinamiformes > Tinamidae > Nothura > Nothura maculosa. The sequence continues at coordinate 6,158,631 of JAUBOD010000633.1, read as the reverse complement.
TGCTTGAATAGTGGGGTCCTTGGGGGTTTCCTGTGCAAAACAACCACATAATCTTCTTATGCATTTTAATAGCATTTTAGTCGGTTTTATACAGACCAAGAACAAAAAGCCAGTCCTAGCTTTGAAGTACTTGCAGACTATGCACACTCTTAAAGCTAAAGTGATTTCCCAGCGTAGTGAAATATTATTTCCTCTAAAGACATCAAGTCTCTAGAGGAGGGAAGGATTACAAGGGATTCTTGAGGTCATAATTTGTCTTCCAATTTCTAACCTAAGGCTACAAAGTGGCCTGGTGTTCAGCTGCCCACGGATACCTCCTCCCCAGGTCCTCCCATTTCCTTGGGGCTGTGTGGAGGTTGATCCACAGTCTGATCTCAGACTTGGGGAGGGCAGTGGACACGAGTGGATTGATTTGCTGAGGACATAAAACTTGCTGTGTGCAAGTGACATGAGCAGTGTCTTTGGCACTAATGTGCTGGAAATTTGTTGTGCTATTTATTTTGTTTGCCACGATAGAGCAGGTAGCTTCTGAAGCTCTTACCTGGATTTGATTTCTGGTTATGAGCACTCTTATCTGGGGCTGTAGCCATTAGTTCTTTGTCTTACCCATGTGGAAAGCTGTAAGTTACTTGATCCATTTCTTATCACCTCTGGCGTGTACTGTGTGTCATTCAAATTATCCTAGAGCTATAGTGAAGGGATGGAGCCTGGGAACTGCAATCCAGAAGCTCTTCCTTCTTTCTATAAAGCTATTCCTTTTCTCTATACAGATTAGCTAGGCTTAAATGGAAACTGAATCTCCATTCATCAAGCAAGGGCTGAATCCTACAGATTTGTCTGGGCTTGAGAGTATGATCCTGTAGCATCTGTTGAAAGAAGCACTTCTTTTTTGGAGAAATTTCTTTCGTTTTCCTTCCTTGCTTTTTGCAGCATCATCAAAATGCCCCTTTTGGCCTTTTCAACTCATCAAGTCACTTGTGAAATATTCTAAACCGCTCTGGCTGAGTTTGCATCCCTGTCAGCGGGTTGCGTCTTCCCAGAGCAACTTTGATCCTGCTTCCTCGGTGCCGAGTAATTCACACTCCCCTCACATGAGCCTGAACCTCAATGGAAACGCTGCCCACGGAGTATCTGGCTCTTGTGAACACTGGGTTTCCTAGCGTGACTGCTTTGGTGCTATTAAGGTTGCTTGTTGGAGTCTTGTGCTCCTTAAGGGTCATTAACACCTCTGCAAAGCAAATCTAGTAGATCAGGAGTCAAAATCTCCGTTGTTTGTTAAATCTAGACTAGCAATTTAATAGCCTAATTTTACTAACATTAGGAAATGTATGTGTGGATGTATATATACACACACTTTTTTTAAAGGAATCTGTATTATTTTATTACCCTGACGAGGATACACTGATGTTCAAGCATGCTGCTGCCATGAAGAGCCCAAAAAGGCTCCCCTTGCTCTGAGTCTTGGCAGCACTAGCACTTCAGGGCTTTTAATCCTGGTGCTTTCCTCAAAGCCATCCCGCTCTTGTCTCCTGGTTTCTAGAGCCCTTGGAGCTCTGGGTGGAATAATGGGAGTTTATTGTCACTAAAATTATGCTGGTATAAAAAGTAATAGAGGTGAATAATAGAACAAGATACATGGAAATCAACATCTTTCTCCTCGGAGGCTGTAAATGTAATCCACTTAATATTCTGTGGAACACAAGATTAATTTTCTCTGGAATAATGTATGTGAGGCCTTTTCTTTTCAGCTCCTTGGCAGAGGCATTGGCTTGGTGGCTAAAGCTGAGGGCAGGGAATTAGGAGCAGGGAAGGAAGCTGACCCAACTTGCGGAGGATTCAGAGACAGCTAAATCTGCCTGGAGAAGATTAAGCTTCCCATGGCAAGAGCTTCACTGCAGAGACATGGTCAGGATTGGGAATTTGGGGAATGGCTCTTTGGAAGCTCCCTGCCCTTGGTTTGTGCTCGTTGGTCTGGCTTTCCCTCCACAATCCCAAGCATCACGTGGGGTGCTCAGGTCTCGGAGGGCTGTTAAGCTGTATACAGGTTCCTTTAAAATAATAAGAATAATAAAAACGCCCTTGTTCTCTTTCTTTCACGGGATGGAAAGAATGCAGCGACTTGCCAAGCCTAAAGAGGAATAGATACAGCAGAAATAAATAAATCAAGCACATTTATTTTAAGTTGATTAATCTAGTACGTTCATAGTTTTCTAAAATAAAATCCAGCCCTGGAGGGTTTAGCAAATCGAATAACAATAACTGCAATTAATTTAGAAGCGGTTACAAATGTTTCCCATCGCCTTTTCACCTCCCTACACCCGCGTGATTAGTCCCGCTGCTTATGACCGCGGGCCAAATCCTGCCCAGGGTCTCATGGGGTTGGAAAAGCCCTTTTGGGTTGGAAAAGGGGGACCTGCAGTGGTGGGGACTGCAGCACTCCGAGCACAGAGGACGTGTTGTGTGATGGGAAGCCAAACTGATCCCATAAAGCAAAAGCTGGTGGCATTTAGGATTGTCCAGCTAAAGCAGCAAAGCAGCACGTCCTGCTGTGCTGCACAGGTGGGAACGGTCCTTGGTTTGGGCTTGTCCGGGTGCTGTTGCAATACAACAAGCTCAAACGAGCCAAACTAAATGACTGTCCCCGCTCCAGAGCGCAGTATCTTGGGCTGTGGGGGTTTCAGGCCCCCTGCATTTGCAAGGGTGTTTCACAGTGTTAGCCACCAAGAAGCACAGGGGCTTCGCTATGGGAAATGCTTTACGGCCTGGCAGAAAGATCCCTGCAAGTCTCTGCAGCAGGCGAGGATCTCTGCGGCTTCCAGCCGGCTTCGACGTGTGCGAGGCTGCTTGCCCCGGCGCTCGGACTGGTTTCCCCCCACTTTAGGGGAGGCCTGTCGGGATCGAAGCCTCGGGCTCCCTTGTGAGTCTGGCATTACTGGAGGCAGCCTGTGAAATGCAGCAAAAAGGTGCAAAGCCTTCCCTCCGCCTTGCTGCACCTTGTGAGCTCTGGAAAGACACGCCAATTAACATGCATTTGATTGATGTATATTTATATTTTTTAACTTTGCCCTTTAGTCACAGCCCTTTCATGCAAAAAGAGTTCATACTGCATATTTTTGGAGCATCTTACAGATGTGTGCCGCTTCTTTTTCTTTTTTTTCCCTTTTTTTTCCCCTGATTTTTTTTTTCAGCCTATGCACTTTACAGAGATCTGCAGCTAGTGGCGTGCTAAATAATTCAATGTGATTTGCTCTCCATGTTGTCCTTTTTTGGAGCTCTTGCTCCTGAAGAGTTATCTGATCTCCGGGTAGCAGCCACTGCGGAGCCGAGTGTTGGGGGCTGACGAGAAGTGACAGGGCGGCCGCGATGAACCCTTTGAAAGGCACCAAGACATCAGATAACTCTGTCTCTAGATGAGCTGTGAAAACTGGCCCGGTGAGGCAAGTTCATGTGTACCCAACAGCACCATGATGTTCATTCAGACACGTATGTGGGAATCCTGCCTTGTTTTTGGAAAAATAGTTTCAAATGGCAGCAAATATTTTAATCTGGGAGGTAATGATTTCTGATGGGAGAGGCTCTGTATTTCTTTCAAAGGGCACCTCAAAAGATATTTTCTTAGCCATTTATGGGGAGTTTAAGAACAGAGACTATAGGTCATATGTGGGAAACATTTCTGAAGTGGAAAAAGGGAAAAAGCCTTGTGTCTTGGGCTAATAATTGCTAAGGGCTCTTTCCTGCCCATCTATTGCACACTGGGGAGGAATCTGAGGTATAATTAGATTTGTGTTCAGAACTTGCCCGCAGAGACTGGAGGAGTAACAGGTTTTTGGAGGGTTTTTCTTCATTTTTTTTGCTGTTGCTTTTGGTGACCGAGGAACAAGCCATGATTGGAACTGCACCTCTGTTACAGCTCCATCCACTTCCACATGCGGCTCTGAGTACCCGCATAGCCTTGTGTCACAGAGTGCAGCTTCTGCTCCTCCTGCCCCTTCGGCAGGGTTGTGCCTCTCCTTGGTCCCTTGGCTCTAAAGCCCTCCGGCTCCTTGGCGCATGGGCCTACAGGTCCAGAGCCTGTGTCAGTCCTTGCCTGTTAGAGCCCGGAGTCTCTAGGTTGCTGGTGCCACAACAGCACAACCTCTTCATCCCACACAACAAACCTTGGCAGTCTTCTGTTTGTTAGGAAATTGTAGCTCCTGAAGCAGCTGTTCTGGTAAGTAATTAATCCACCTCCTCTGAGAAACCATAAACCAGCATTTATCAGTAGATAGCAAATATCAGCTTGATGAAACATTTGTTGGCTGAGGCGAAACTCTTTATTTCTCAGAGGGGTGGGATCTGAACACTTAGGGATAGTATCTTACTGGCCTGAAACTGCAGATAAGTGACTTTCAGTGAGGAGAGTGTCCAGCTGCTGCAGTCTGATGTCTGCATCCTACAATCTGTGGTACGAGACTAGCAGTGAATTCAGACCTGCTGGGAGCTATAGATAGGATTTGTAATTGGCTCAGTAGTGTTTAGAGACACTGAGCTTCTCCAAGGCTTTTATATATTGTCCTGTTGTGTGTGTATACTAGGTATATATGCAGTGAATAACCGTATGAGGCCTGCGTTCATTTAACGCTATGTTGAAAACCTCAGTGTTCACTTAGCTCTGCTTCTTTGGCTGGTTCTTCTGCGCCGATCACCTGCTAACTCTTGTGAATGAAGCGTTGTCTGGAACGTTCTCTGGAGGGGTGTTGATGGTAAGACGTGTGTAGGCCAGATCTTGATCTTTATTAGCCTTAAGTTCAAACCCATCATCTCTGTAGGTCAAGCTACATTTGTTTAGATGAGATCATGATTGGATGGAGCCACCTCATTGCCAGTCATGTTTGGGTCAGGCTTTTGAAGGAATGAAGAGGCGGTTTGGGGCCTTTTTATTGTGGTTAATGCGTATTTCGTGGGTTTAGTTCCCTTTCCTCAGAGTAGGGGAGCCGTCTGGGAGGGGTTAGCCTAGGACATGTCAGTGTGGTCGTTGAGGAGGAAGGGCTCTTTGCTGTGCTCAGCAGGAAGGGTTGCAGTAGATTTGTGAACAGGCTTCTCTTGGCTGTCATGTTGAGAATTTTTTCTTCTCTTAGTACCTTAGCCTTGACAACAGTTTTCTTATGCAGCAGTGCTGTTTCTTAGCTAGTATTCTTGTTGGAGATCTATCTTGTGAGTCTTTGGATGGGTGGGTGAAGGAGGGCAAAAGTGGCTGCATACCAAGCTTCTGATTTTGCTAAAATGAAGTGCAGCTTCAGAGAACATGGCCTCAGGAAGCAAAATCTGGGGCAGTATTTACTATATGGTCCCTTGTTTCTTACAGTCATTCCTCATGGTGATGTTTTGCATAGTCAAAACGTATCGCTCTGACAGTGGTACGTGTTGAACTGCAGCACTAAGGGCTGCTGCTGTCTCTCCTGCAGTCTTAGGCATGTCCGTGCAACGAGCTGCTTCTGGTTAGCAGTCTAGGAAGATTAGGCTTTCTGCAGGCCCTTGTGTACATTTAGTACATCTGAACAAAACCTCTTGTGTTGGAAGTGCTGTTGGCTGCAGCTGTGCCAAGCTCCCACACATAGTGCAGATTATGGCTCTTTGGTGCTCACAGCTGTCCGTGTACCATGACATTGCCATTAATTTACAAGAGCCAGCTGCTTGGCCAGAATTACCCTCTGGTACTTCCCACGGCCAGAGTCTCCCTCGTGACTCCAGGGGCTGCTCTGAGCAGAGCCACCTGCTCCTAGGTAGAGCCAGCGGGATCGGTGGGGGGGTCTGTGAATCTCTCTGCACCTCGTAAGTTTAATGAGATCTCCTAATGAGGTGGTTTTACTGTGGACTGTAAGGTAGAGGCTCATAAAATTGTGCTGTTCGCAAATGTGAGTTGCACAGAGGGTCTTAAAGCGGAGATTTAAAAAGCAAGAAAAGATCTAGGTGCTATGTAGAGCAGAGGGACGATTGGCTGCTGCGCACCCAAAAGTGGGTGCTTGCTTCACTGTTACACAGCGCTGTACGCCAGGGTTTCGACCTCAGCTTAGTGACCAGTTATCTCTGTGGTTTGGGGCTGGGAATTGTCGCTAGCAGCTCAGAAGTGGGGGGATAAGTGCCAAGGTTTACAGAGGCCCTGCTCTCCCATCCCCACGCGTTCCCAGCCTTTGTGGTGCTCAGGGCATGTGCCCCAGCCTCCCAGAGCGTCTCTGC
>JAUBOD010000633.1:6089431-6108705 GCA_032353885.1 Nothura maculosa | reverse complement strand
ACCTCCTTGTGCAAAGACCTGAGGTGGCTGTGAACTGAAAATCTGAAGCAAGGGAATCCTTAAACTAACAAAGCCTTATATGGATTTTTTCCCCTTTATTTTGCTCAAGTAGGAGCCATTAAAACTCCGCAGCTGTGAAGACGATAAACATTTGAATCTAGCCCTGAATTTTGAGCCGTGGCCCTTAACAGTGATTTATATATTGCTGCATAGGGATAATGTACGATCACACAACGTGTTTAACGAGGTGCTGGGACCGTTTCTAGGAGCTACCTGATGCTAATGGTAATATCCTTTTTTTTCTTGCTACTTAGATCCCCTTAAAAAGAAGCTCATAAAATTAACTGGCCGTTACCTGGGAACTGTTCCCTTCAAACTGTCGTGCTTTGTGTTTTACACCATTGGTCGTTTCTCTTGCAAGCTGTGGATGATAGAAACATGAGGCAGCAAAGCGAGGTGTTGATATGTGGAGTGAAGCTGGAAAGAAGCAGATATGTTGCTCAAAACACCATGAATTTCTTCCCTTCTGTTTGCTCCTGTTTAACAGCAAGGGGAACTTAGATCCTTGATTTTAAATCCACATATTGGCATTCTTGGCCCCACTTCCCTCCGCCTGCCTCTTTTTCCTCAAAATCCCATTAGCGCAGAGGATTTGGTCTTGCCTTCCCAGTACCCAGCTGCTCCTTGTGTCCTCTGTCCTCATGCACAGCTCGTGCCTTGAGGCCTTGGGATGCTCCTGTGGTGAGGAATGACCAGGAAAACACGAACGCTTCCCTTTGCCTCCTGGTGTTCCTGAACTGAGCTGGGTCTGCAGATTTGCTCAGAGAAGCAGCATCTCTTCTTTGGATTCCTCCTGGTTTGAGCTGAGCTCGTGCCCTGATCCACCTGCCGCTGACATGAGCGGTTCCGATCTGGAGTGGAGCATAATGTGGAAGTTGGCACGGAGCGAACAGGCAGCGCAGAAGGGGCACCAAAGGGTTGCCCATGTGCTGTGACCATAACAGCTCCTTGCAGGAGAGGAGTTTGGTTGTTTCTAAAGAAACCATCAACTGCTCAGGCTCTTTTGCAGCACTCCCCATCACTTCCAGTCATTTTTCTATTATAGCTAATGGAGTCGAGCGCTGCCCACCAGGCAGCTTCTTGCAGCACTTTGCTGATTTTGCAGCTTGTGGGAAGGGGCCCTGGCCACTTGTGCCAGCACCGAGAGTGGCTGTCACTTAGATTGCAAAAACACAAGTCTGCTCCTTGCTCCAGAGCGACCTGCAGCCCGAGGGACATTCCCAGCACTTGTTGGCCTGGAAAATGTGGCCCTTCCCGAACTGCAGTGGCAGGAGGAGGGAAAAGGAGGTGGGTTCTCACCATGGCTGCAGTGAAGATGCTCATGATGAAGCAAAGAGTAAGAGCTGCCAAAGCAAGGAGGTTGTTTGAGGATATTGCTCACTGCGAGTAAGCATTGCTGGGGCAACGAGATGATTGAACTTCTCCTTTCTTCTTTTGCAGGGTCGTCATGTTAAAACAGGACAGCTTGCTGCTATTAAGGTTATGGACGTCACCGGGGTAATGTATCCTCCTTCTCCTCCTCCTTGCTCTGTGTGTTTAAGTTTCTAGAAAAGAGGAGTAACACGACTGCCTGCAAAAAGACGTGAGGCTTTGAGAAGGGCTCGTGTTCCTGAGAAGCAGGTGCTCCTTCTGTTAATTCAAAAGGCCCCATTGAGAGTTAGTGTTTTTACTCTGGGGCAAAAAATAAATCTGGAAGAATTCTGAGATTAAGTAATTTTATGCTGCAACAGTGAAGCTTCCAGCTCCAGGGCTGGTTGGAACAGATCACTGAATTCTAACAAGTATAGCAGCCCTATCGTGTGCTCATGAAACATTCCAGGTTCTTCACATCTGTATTTTCCCCTGAAAAGCTTTTGTTCCCCACAACCGTATTCAGGTATGGCTGCAAATAACTTCACTGCGTAAGCTGAATTACTCCCGTGCCTCCTGTCAGTACAGAGGAACACGCTGCCTTGGTCACACACACAGGGCTCTTTGGAAACCAAAGAATCTACAAGTTATTAAATGAATAAAAGGATTTGGGGGAAATAAAAGTTTCTCCCCTTTCCAGCAGCTGCAGAAGGAAAAAATGAGTAGAATTGCTATGATCTGTAGAAACCTAAACAGGGGCTAACAGATTTCTAACAGGAAGGATCACATGAAGATGCTTTTTACTAGAATGAGAGCATTTAAGTCCAATATTATGCCTCCCAAAGTTCCTGCCTGTGTAAACAGCACCAGGTTTTGAAGCAAGATTTTTTTTAAAAAAAAATAAAATAGCACATTTCAAACACTGGGATTAAATCCCAGTCAGCCCACCTGATTTTTGAGTTAATGTTTTTATTTAGTTTACACATACAGAATTGCCTCGGTCTGAAAGCGATCACTCAGCCTAATGAGCGTGTTTTGAAATACCCCAGGTGCTCTCTATCTACAGGGCAGCTACAGAGGTTCTTTTTTGTATTAATGGGGCAAATGATGTGTGAAAATTGCCAAGGAAATGCGAGCAAGATTCGTTTCTGTTTTCTTACAATATCAGCAGATGCCATTCATCTAGTTTCCATAAGCTGGAAAATAAGTGTACCCACTGAATATACCTCCTTGGCATTCATGGTGGTGAGGTGAAGTCTGAGGTTAAAACAAATTTTAGATGAAATGTCAAGCATTACTTTGAGACAAAAAAGGAGGCTAGAAATGAGATTTAATTAAGTGATTTCAAAATATTGTCATTTCCAAGTGAAGATATTCGAGAAAAGTTGCCAAAATGTGACCCTGCCCAGTGCTTGGTATCTGGGGCCGTGCCAGAAGTAGATGTTTCTCATGTAAACCACTGCCTTCCAATAGGATTTCAAATATGGATCCTCTTAATAGTCTGCTCTCTGCTGTTGCTATCATACAGGTGAAATATATTTAATTAAGAACAGTAATGCTGCTTCCTGCCTCTCTTTCTTTGGCTCATATGAATGTTCAAGTTATCAAATATTTGGCAGAGGATTTACTGTTTGGATACTTAATTATTTTTCTCTTGAGCTGCTTTCAGCCATATTAAAATACACTGGTTAATTTTATTTCTGTAGGTAGTGTGCAAGTTTTAAAGTCAAGGCTAAGTTTTGAGGTGAAGACAAGGCTTTACCTGAACTTCTGCTCTCTCCTGCTTCTTCATGCCCCATATGGTTTCTTCCCACTCTCAGGCACCCCAATTGTGTGAGTGGAGATGGAGCTAAGCGAGGGGTTACAGCAGTGCAAGTGCAGGGACAAGACCTCCAAGGCCTATGAACAGAAGGCAACACCCCATACACAGAAGGACAAAGTGCTTGGAGAGCAGGACTAGGAACGATTCCTGTGGAAACAGTGCAGAGGCACCCTTGGGAGCAGTGCCTGTGTTCCCTAGTCATCGTTTCCAAAGTCAGGTCCAGAATCAAACCTAGCACTGTTCTGGAGCCACGACTAGAGTCAGTTGTCACTTCAGTGACTCAGCAGTCACCAATTGAGCTGCCTCAAGAGCCAACCCAGAGGCCCCCAAAAATTGCTCTGAGCTACCCAAAAAATTGCTCTGAGGCCTACCCAAGAGTCACGGATTGGATTGGATTGGAATGGCTGTGGAAGCCAATGCTGGGTGTTTGGGAAGCCGTCTCGGGGGCCTCCTGCAGATCCCCTGTTTGCCAATGGGCTCCTCTACAGTCCAAACCTCAAGCTCCATGGGCTGCCGTGTGAACTGCACCCTCTAAGAAGTGGGTGTATTTAAATGGCAACTCAGTGTATGGAAGTTAATGAATATGGTGGAGAGAAAGCTCGTGTGAAGCGTCATGGGCTCTTCATGTCACTGATGTTGGTTTTCTTTGCTTTGCTTTTCCCCTCATGCCAGGATGAAGAGGAGGAGATCAAGCAAGAAATCAACATGCTGAAAAAATATTCTCATCACCGAAATATTGCCACATATTATGGTGCTTTCATTAAAAAGAACCCACCAGGAATGGATGATCAACTCTGGGTAAATTATGTTCTTCTCTTTAAAATCACATAAACAGCTTCTCTGTGTTGTGCTCTTACCTCCACCTGTATTACAATAAGCCTTATTTTGTGCATGTCTTTTTTGGCTTTCTGGCTTTGAAAAGGCTGTTCCTGCACTGAAAATGCTTCTCCATTTAGCCATAAAAGGGTTGCAGACTGATGATAGAAAACAATTTTGTTCTGGCTGATCATTAACAGCATCTTTGTTATAATAGTCATCTGAAAATTGTCCTATCGTGAAAATAAACAAATGCAGCACTAGCTATTGGAAGAAAAGGGGAGCTTTGGTAGGAAGATGGAGGCTCAAAGGCTGGCTAGGGGTGATTCTGGTCATTGACGTTTCCTGCCAACACTTAACTAGTTGGCAATAATTAATAATAACTTTTATTTCTTGCTTTGTGGGAACAAGGCAGAGAAAGGAAGAGGAGGGAGCTGGAGAGCAGGAGGCAGAACAGGCTGTAGCTGTTCAGCCATTTCCAAGCTCTTGATGAAGGGGAAAAAGCTGCTTTGCCTCCCAGCAAATCCTTGCCTGCCTCATCCTGCTGTTTCTCATGTCCGTGGAGCACAGTGGCTTCTAGTCATTTATGCAGCATTCCCAGACTTGCAGGATAGGGTTCAAATCCCCCTCTGTGTGAGAGAAGGCCGGAGTGCAAGTGCAGATGAGCCCAGGGGCTGCTGAGCGGGCCCTGCGGGTCAGAGCTCTGGGCACTGCCTCGTTTTTTTTACCACAAGAGGTAGGAAAAATTAATTAAAGCCCCTGTGCTGTGTTCTGAGGGCAGCCAGGCTGAGGGATGTCTAGGAGCATCCGCCTGCAGCCCGGGTGAGCATCCGCAATGCTGCTTTTACCCAAGGGAAGGCTTGGGCAGTTTACAGGCAGGCTATAAATAATGCAAAGTTATCTTAAATGCAACCACCTGGCTGCTGCCATGCGCTTGCAATAGCGCTTATTCCCTCACAGCCCTGTAAATCCACCCAGTTTGGGATTATCCACACGCGGCTTCTCGGACTTTGCTTGTTCTGTGTGTTGGAGACACGTGGGTACCTGCCAGGCTGGGAAGTGGATCCCACTGGGATCCCTCGGGCTGTTGTCCTTCAATGCCACCCAGGTGATGCCAGGGAGGCCCCTCGCTGGGACGCAGCCCTGTGCTGGCTCCTGCAACCCACTTTGCTGCTCTTCAGGTTTATTTATGCAGGGCGCCCCCAGCTCCCCCGCTGCAGGTAGGGGGGTTCAGGGTGCTGGTGCATTTGGGCAGAAGATGGTGCCAGCCTTTTCCCAGGTGGGCTCTGGGCTATATGTGTTTTCATTTCTGGGCAGACAGCAACATCTCCTCCTCCTCTAAGCAGGAGTCATGAAAGGAAGGCTAATCTTGGCTAATACCTGTGTTTTTTTTTCCTTTTTGTGTCTGAACAACATTGTTCGAGCCTGATTTTTCAGGAGTAACAAATATCTATAGTTCAGCTGGAAGGCCTTGGAGAAGAGGCGAAGCCTTTGCTGTTTCATCCTCTGTGTGCCATAGCCTTGCCCCACCTGCAGTATACATTGATATGTGTAAATACATAAAAAGACCCAAGGAGCTGTGAAGTGGTGCCAGCTTCCAAATTTCATTTCCTCCTTTTTGACAAAAGTTCACTGACCTGCACCACTATCTCCCAAGAGCATCTGCAGAATGTTCCTTGTTGTAGTTTGTGTGTGATCCAGGCCGTATTTTAGCAGCTCCAGAAGGTTTCCAGTGAAATTGCTTGGGCTGTTTGCTGCCGTGCCAACGTGCCAGCGCTTGAGCAGGCTCTGGGAGCGGCACAGGATGACAAGGGACGTCCCTCCATGGCCCCTGGGCAGAACCAGAACCGATGGGGCTCTGCACGTATTGTTTTGTTAGCAAAGATTTCCTTTTGCACAGGATTATTGGGAAGACGTGGGGATTGGGTCCCACTGGTGTCTGTTATTTGGGGCTTTCTTATTTGTTTGGTGGAAACTTTTTTTTTTTAAAGTGTCCTTTGCAGCAGGCCTGGAATTCAGCAAAGAGCAAGCTGTCAAGCTGAGAAATGCCTTTTCATCCTGTGAAATTCCACTTGGCTTTAGGTGTTTTATAGTCTGTTTAGGAAAAAAAAATCCCCTTGTGCTGCTGTGAGGGTGCCAGAAGGAAAGAAACCAACGGAGCTGTTTGTGCCCGTGGCTCCCAGTGAGCACTCGGAGCAGCCGGGCTAGTCTGGGGAGGCTGGTAGATACCTTGATAACCTCGGGCTTCCACAAGGATAAGTTTGGTGGAAAACTTCCCCTTGGTCTGGAGAGCCTTAAAATCAGCTCTGCATCCTCGTGGGCTTCAGGTGGCTGAGGGCAGAGCTGGATGTGTGGTTGGACTCCCTGTGTTTCCCTGTGCCATGGGCACACTCAGTAAATCTGAATTCCCTCTCAGTCCAAGCAAAATTCCACTCCATTTTGGGATGTTTCTCATGGGCAAGTGAAGAAAGCTGTTGTGGAAGCAGCTTTTGCATGTGATGGTGCTGGTGCAGGAGATAATTTAACATCTGCATTCAGTGCCAGGGCTGGCTGGGTTACCCGGAGGAAGCCCCGTGGCCCTGGGGAAGAGGTGTGCCAGTGTCCCCATGGTCTGGAGCTGTTTTTCCCGAATTTGATTGAATTAGAGCTCGTGCGAACTCTATCAGCCCTACGCACAGATAAGGGGCTGCTTATTTTTCATCGGCCTTTTGTTGCAGCGAAACAGTTTCTGATAATGCCCAAGTAATTCATTTTTATCAATGCTCGGAAGGCTGATAGGGAAATAAAAGGCTGATAGGGAAGAGCCAGAGAGCTCTTCCAGCGGAGATGGAGATGCTTGGGAACAAGGCGCCTTGTCCCGACGCCCGCCTGTCATTGGTGTGACCCGTGCCAAGGGAAGGGACCGTACGGGAAGGCTCCCCACGGGTTCCTCCCAGGCAGGATGCAGAGGAGCGAGGCTCCTTTGGACACAGACCGAGAGGGTATCGCTTCTAGCAGAAAGCCTTTCTGCTCTGCAAGCTGAAGTTATTTAATTTTCATTCCTGTGCAAAGCTGTTTCTGTGGGAGCTCCGTGTATTTTGCACACCCCAAGCTCGGGATCATTTCTCTCCCTTCCTAAGCCCAAAGCTTTCTGCCCGCTCAGGGCTCAGGCGAGAGCTGCCTTCAGGCTCCCCGAATGCTACCAGTTGCTTGCATGGGCTCGAGCTGCATGGGGGTGCCAGCAGCAGGCAAATGATTTATGAAAATCTGCAGGTGTCTGCATGGGAGCCCACAGCCTTGCGGACAGGAGCCCGGAGGCTCCGTGGCCGTGCCGGGCTGCGGCGCGTGGGGATATTGCGGGCGCTGGGATGGATTGTTGCGGATCCTGCCGCTCCATGCGCATCCTGCTGCAGCTGGAGCCTTGCATGGGCCTGAAGGCCCAGGCTGTTCCTGCCAGCTCAGCAGGCGTAGCAGGGCTGCTTGTTTCCCCAGAATGTTTAACTGGGGGGTGATGCAAAATCCTCCGTTCTCTCAGTTTTGGAACCAGGCGCTGTCTGCTCAGCTGAACCATCATGAGATGGTTTCTGCCTTGTTAGTGCTCCATCCCTGGCCCCAGGAGCCACGGTGAGTGAGAGAAGGAGGAAGAGAGCCAGCCTGTGGGTGAGGACAGATTTCCCTTAGTGTTCAGCGTGTGGGATGTGGAAATCCCAGTGTGACCTAAAGAGAAGCTGAATGAGTTGTTCTTGTGTTGGGGATGCATTCGGCTCACAGAGTGAATTTAAGGTTAAGGTGAATCCAGCGAGCCCGTTTGGGGTGGATCACTGTTACCAGGAGGGTGATTTTCACATTTCACATCTCCCAGGTTTTGTGCCCTGGGAACAGGATCCTGGGTCTGTGTGGCTGTTCCCAACCTGAGCAGGGTCACGGCTGAGCTGAGTGAGGGCTCCTTAAGCCAAGACTTCCAGAGAAGGCCGGGCAGAGACTTGGGAGTGCAGAGTGTGCGTCACTCTGGTGTGAAGAGCTCAGTAAATGAACTGTATTTAAAAATACTTCCTCAATAAATGGCCTTGCAAATTAACTTTCAGGAGATGAGCTTACCTTTATCCCATCTTGATGATAATTTTAATTAATTAAAATAAAAAATTCAGTCTGCATTTCAGCTTTATTGTCTTAGCCCTCCATAGCATCCTTTAATAAGATTGGGGATAATACAAGCACTTGCTGGACAGAGCACTCCCCTAGAGATGTAGGACTGAGAGGAAACTGTGAGTGAGTCGTTTGAAACCTTTCCTAAAGGTGTTAAGCTCTGTCCTTCTGCTCTTCCCCCCCGCCCCCCCCGGAAGGCTGTTCTGAAACTCCATTGATTTCCAAATGAAAAATCTCCATAGGACACTTATACTTCTGATAATTTGCCAGTAGTTACTTTTGTCAGTTAAATATTTCCTTCTCCCTCCCCAGTGCTTGTTTGTCCCTGGTATTTGTCAGCTTGGTCCAAGAGGGAGAGGAGGCCGCCCAAGGCGCTGGGCTGAGCGCGTGGCAGCCGCCCTGTCCTGCTCCCGTCCTCCTGGGAGCCGTGGCCGCGCGGAGCTGCCCTGGCCCTGGCCCTGCTGGGGCTGCAGGCTTGAAGGGCAGGTCCCGCTGCAAGGACAGGGGTGCTGACAGCCGCTCCGTGCCCCGCAGGCCAACTAGTCTAATTGGAAAATGAACATTAGACCACGTCCACTTTGGGGGAAGGAGCATCTCTGTGGCTCTTGGAGCAGGTTTGTGGCACACATGGGCTGTGCATGAGCATGCTGATGTCTTCCTGGGTGTGGTGGAAATCTGGGATGTTCCTGGAAGCAGATTCGTATCCTATGTTGCTTCTGGATGTGTAAGTTCACAGTTGCTTGGTGGCAATATTGAGTTGGGACTTGGGTTAGATCCTTCTGTTTTTGTGTTTATGATTAGGAAACTTGTACACAGTGCAAGCAGGGTGACAACAGGGCGGCCAGGCTCATTTGCCAGAGCCCCAGCAGTAGGACTGCAGCTTTCTGCTCCAGAGGCTCCAGCTGCATAACGGGCTTCGCCTTGAGAGCTGTTTCTGGTCTGAAAAGGCAGTCCAGGATGAAGATCTCCTGGTAGAAAAGGTTTTAAAATCAAGCTATCTTAAAGGTTATAGGCAGAAGCTTTCTCACATCTCTAACGTTGCCTTCACAAATGCAAGCTGGAACGTTGGTAGATGCCAAGCGATGTGATGATCGCGCTGTGTAGCAGTCAGTGCTCCAAGTTCAACGTGCTGCCCTGGCCCGGGGCAGCCCCGGGGACGCTCTCTGCTCTTCAGCTGCAGTAATGGTGCCTGTTGTTTCCCTTGGCAGCTCGTGATGGAGTTCTGCGGCGCTGGCTCCGTCACCGACCTCATCAAGAACACGAAGGGGAACACGCTCAAGGAGGAGTGGATCGCCTACATCTGCAGGGAGATCCTACGGGTAGGTGCCCTGCGCCATCCAACCGCCAGACCTGCTGCTCCAAGGATGCACGAAGCCTCTCCTGGCTGCATGGATGCGGCTCTGCCAAGGCCTGGAGCTGCTTTGGAGCCTCTGGACATGAATGATTCATGTGCTTGTATGATGCATAATAAATACAGGCAATGTAATGCCCTTTAGCTTCGTTAGTCCCCTGACTTTTAACCTTCCCCTTTTTGCTTCAGCAAAAATATAATTTCCTTTAATATTAATAGGATGAGGATTTATGCACATTAGAATTAAGTTTTCAGTTAATGGAAAGGTGAGAACTAATGAAGTCTGTGGAAAGAGTCTTTGGGATGGAGAAATCCCTCATGTTTTCCAAAATCCACATGTCTGACTTTAACGAGGATGCTGCCGCTTTTGTACCCACAAGGTAAAGCTTGGGCTGAAATGGCCTAAAACTCACCAGGCCCAACTTACATGTCCTAGCACATTGGACAAAAACTTGCTCAGATTTTGTGCAAACAAGGTTAGATTATGCAAGTGCAGTGGTTCACTCAGCATTAAACCTGTCACTCTGACCAGCTGTTGTACAGAGGTTTCAGTGTGAGGAAACCACTCTTACATAGACTCTTTAAACATACAAACTCTGAGCCTGTCTCTTAAAATAGTCCTTGTCAATGAGTCAGAAGGCGACCATGGAGCCGTGTACAGGGCCACTGTCCCCTGCAGCCACCTAACCAAGGATCTGGAGGCCAGAGCCTCTCCGTCATCTTGTGGAGATTGGGGAACCTGCTGAGATTTTGACACTGGATCATTGATCCTGCACTGCTGCAACGTTCATTGAAAGGCAGGGACATCTTTGCTTTGCCTTCACTGTGCAAAGGATGAAGTGCCTCTAGCTGGGCATCATTTGGGTAAATATTGAGTGCAACAGAACTCTTCTACATAGCTTATTTTGTAATGTTGTCCCAAGATAACGAGCATAACATGATTAATAAATATCTGCAGTGATACCAAAAGTGATTTTCTTCCTAAAATATGAATGCTTAATGTGAAATGTAAACCTAATGCAAAATTAGCTTTTTAAAGTAATCTATATGTTAAGTGATTTACGTTTTGCTAAGCTGGCAATATAGGTGGATGTTGCTTTGAAACTGAAAAAATAAGAATGAAATAAAAATATAGGTTATAAAAAGAAATTAATGAGCTAATAAAAAAGCACAGCAGAAGAGCTAGTTTACCTTTAGCCTCCAAGACAAGATTTTAATTTGAATGATATTGCTATTAGGGATATATGAAAGTTATAATATTTGTATTTTCATTGTTGCTTTTTTAATACAAGCTTGTTAATATATCAGAGTCCCATTTATTGGACCAATATGAGAAGAGAATTGGTTTTTCAATTTCCAGATGATGGAAACATAGAAAGCAGACAAAAATATTCTATTATTTCTGCCAGAGAAATGGCTCCCTAAGGCAAAAATGCATGTGGAGAGAGGAAAAAAAATGTCTAGAGATGCTGAGAAATTTGGGTTAATGTGGATTCCTACCAAAGCTGAAAGCTTGCTCTTGATCCTGTAGAATCAATGGTTCTTTTCTCTTGCTGTCGAGAGAACCCGAGCACTCAGGGCTGCACATGTAGCCACTAAGTGGGTGTTTCACTTGGTATGTCCTCCCAGCATGTCACATAGAACAGTATTTTGAACACATGATAAACAAAAGTGTTCTCAAGTGCCTCACTCCAACTGTGAATCTTTCATTTCTGGAGTGTAATTGGTCAAGGAGGAATGTCAGAAAATAACATGCTTTGAACTTGGATTCCTCTAACCTTTCTCTGAATTCTCCAGGGTTTGAGTCATCTACACCAGCACAAAGTAATTCATCGAGACATCAAGGGACAGAATGTATTGCTGACAGAAAATGCAGAAGTTAAACTAGGTAAGAGTGGGTTAGAGCTCTTGGAAATAGCAAATAGGCTGCCTGGAGAGGAGAAAGAAGATTGGTAGGGGCTGTGTAAGTGACTTGAGGAATGAGGATGGATACAAAGAGCTACTGTGCCTTTTTTTTTGTGGCAACCTCAACAGACGACCTTGGGTGTTGACCGAGTGTCATGCAATGAACTGCCAGTGATTGATGATCAGGTTCTGCAGGCAAAGCTGTGCAGTGCAAGGCAGTGTTTGGGGTAGCTAGTTTGGCAGCTGTGCTCTCAGATACGGGTTGCGCAGCTGTGACCACATTTCATGCCTCAAGTTGCAAATTTGAATATGTGCATGCCCAGATAATAGCCAAGCCTGTATCTCCACAGCTTCATAGTGGTGCCCTGGAGGATCAGAATCCCTTCAACTCAGTCTGATGCAATCCAGATTTGTTTTCCAAGCTAACCTTTAGGAGTGAGCTTCATTTGTAAGAACTGCTTGGAGTTTCATACGCAGTGCTCATCACTCTTTGGAAGACCAGTCTTCTGTATGAAGATCACATGGAAGACAGTAGATGAGCACAGATGATGTGCTCCTCTCCTCAGTCTTCCAGCACCTATGTCCTTAAAGATGCCTTCATGCATTTTAATTTATGATGAAAGCTCCTTTCACTGGTAGAGTGAGGTGGAAGCCTTGCTTTACCATGTCTCTCTCTCCCTTTGCAGCAGAATAAAAAGCCAGCTTAACAGATGGCACCACCAACTCGTTTGGCTTTGTGCTGGTGAAGATTCCCCTGCAAGGGGAAATTCTCCAGGGCAAATGTCCAACCATTATGTTGTGCAAAGTGAACCTAGTGACCATAGAGTGTTTTCTCATCGATTTGATTTCATCAGTTTTTGCTTCATTTTGCAGCTCTGTGTTTGGCATTTCCCTATAGGCCTTTGTGCTTAGCCCTGAGTTCCTTAAGTCTTTTGCATTTATGCAATTTCCCAAAAGAGTTTAGGTAGAAAAATGAGGCTTCTACAAATATTTGGCAGGCTTTAATTCAAACGAGAAAACACAGAACAAAGGCTTCCGCTTATTCATGTTTCTAACCCTGCTTCCCATTAGTATGGGGGACTGCGATTTCTTCTCGTTGCCTGCTGGCAAAAAGGAAGAGGCACAAAGTTTCTTACAAAACCTAGAAATTGGATGATCAAAATCATCTTTGATTGACCTCTCTTGGTCTCAGCAGAGATCAAAAAAGAGTGTTTCTGACTCAGAGTTTCTCTCCTGACTACACAGAGAAGTTGGTTCAAATGAATTTAAAATAATTTTAATGTGTTACATTCAGCATAAATTCTTTAGCATCGAGTTGGTCTGTGACCTTACAATATCCCATCCTGTTTTTCTGTTCCATAGTGGATTTTGGTGTCAGTGCCCAGCTGGACAGAACTGTAGGCAGAAGAAATACCTTCATTGGGACTCCTTACTGGATGGCTCCTGAGGTCATTGCTTGTGATGAAAATCCTGATGCCACTTATGACTTTAAGGTAAGGACAAGCGTATTCACACTCATATATCAGTACAGATGTGATCCTTGCAAAGCCTAAACGCTCACTGTTCTGGTAGTCAAAGATCTGAAGCAGCCAGGAGCTTCAGAGAAAAGGTTTTCTCTATGTGCTAGTTAATTTATCTGTGCTTGCAATTAGAGTTGCGCTCATAAAAATATGAAGAGGGTGCTTGCTATGATCTCATGTTTTATGTCCCAGTACTATAAACATGAGCTCTCAGGAATGCTTGCAGCTTTGCAAAATATGTCAAGAGACAGTGTGTTCTTCCCTTCCTTTCTGGCAGCTAGATTTTGAGATGTGAATTCAGGTCCATTGCGAATCTTGTTGTGCCCTTCCTGTGTCAAAAGTTACTGGAAAGGAGTTCACAGTGACTCTGTGCTGAGAAAGGTGTCAGACTGAGGTTTCCTACCTGCTCTTTTGCGTTTCAGTGCTGAGTGTTTAAATACTACAATCTGACATGCTATTTTTGCTGTATTTATTCTGGAGAAAAGTCAGGTCAGATTTAGAAAGGGCAAAATCGCATCTCATGGCCTGCAGGCTGGTATTCACACAGAGATCTGAAGGTTGCCACACAATCAGACATTTGGGGGTCTGACCTAATTTTCACACATCTCTGTTGCCTTTTTAAAGTTTATTTTTGGATCAATGGCAGCACAACATTGCTACTGGTTCATAGTGTGGCACCGAGGGCTGGACCACATCACAGGTCACTAGGAGGGTCATGTTTCCCACCTGCTCATTCAAGCAACAGTGAGATCTGACGTTTAAAGCAAAGCAAGCTCTGTGTGTGTTAGCTCTGATCCTATCTTACTGCAAGTTTCAGGATACACATCTGTAGAAGTGTCCCTTGGCTCTTGTGCCTTGCTGTTTGAAGTGCCTAGAACTTGAATTTCTAGCTCTAAAACCCTTGGGTCCATTTAGCATTTCCAGAGAGCAAAGCAAGACACTAAAGCAAAGGTTTTTCAGGGAGAAATTGAGACATATGGAAAGCATTTTGTGCCTCTACTATGCATATGCTTTATAAATTAATGCTTGAAATGGATTTTTGGACCCTTTGGTGTGAGATCATGTAGCTGGTTTTTAACAGTAGGACATTACAAGATCATAATGCAACAACACACCATTATGCTAAGATTGGGGGTCTAATTCCACGTCTTTGAAAGCATCTCTAAGAGACAAAGGAGTTGAAAACAACTGAAAGGTGTTTTGCTGTTTCAGTTCTTTACGTGTATCAGTCAGCCTCCATACTGATCCTGAGAGCAGCCATCCCCTGTGAGTTCATCCTTGAGGCTACAGAAATCACAGAAATGATAAGGACGTGTAGAAATAGTTTAATCTGCAGTTACTCAGTTCCCTTTGAACCAGTTACAGGAGCTGCTTTGTTAGCTCTGCTGGTCACTGGGTTTTATAGCAGGGCTGAAGCCCACCCTGGCTGCTCTTGTCATGTCTCTGGTGACAGCCCAGCTGCTAATCACAGCGCTCCTTTATTTGCTGCACTGTCCTTAGGCTACCAGTTGTCAAACACATCAGAGCAGCTTGAGCAAATGGGGGGGATCCTTAGCCCCCTAGTTGGTCCTGCACAGGGTTGTGTTGACGGGTGATACGTGTGCAGCAGGAGCTTGGGAGCTCCACGGCGGGGGGCAGCTCCATGGGGCAAATTTCCCTGGCTGCAGGGCCCGGTGCAGAGCTAGGCTTATCACAGCACTTGAAAGGAGCTACAGAAACAGGCAGTTCACTTGCATGTGGGAAATGTTTTCTGGCTTTGGTGCTAGGTAGATCCCGTGTTAGTTTTTGTGATCCAGTTACACTCTGGAGAGGTTTCTTGCCATTAAGGCTATCAGCCATGGGGAGGAGACTTGAAATCCTGCCCCTTCAGAAAGGATGTACATGTGGGCTTTTTTTCCTTCCTTTATATTAAAACAAACAACCAAACAAAAAGCTTCTATCTTCATAGGCAAGTTTTTACCCTCAGAAATCCCTGAGGTTTTTCTCTTTCCAGAATAAGTAGGGCACTTAATATGCAGTTGGCTGATGAACACACGCTGGGCTCAGAATCCCTCTGCTGTCCCCAAGGAGCCGTGTTTCCTCGCGGGCTGGACGCCCCAGTCTCTGAAGCTGGCACTGACGGTCTCCTCGTGACTGCGGATACGGAGCCAGCCCCATGGCTGCTGTCACACGTGCTGGGATGTGGGGCCAGAGCCCAGACCCGGCATCGCGCCCCACACCTGGGGCTCCCAGGGGAACAGGGAACACGGGGAAAAAGGCAAACAGTGATATTTTCTGAAAGGATACAAAGCACATGCTCTCAGGTTTAGCCAACTGGCTTAAAATAATGCATTCAATAGATGAGAATTGTAGGAGAAAAAAAGAAATTCTCACAGGCTCAATCTATTAGACAAGAAGCCTCTGATCCCTCTGTTTTCGTAGCCAGAAAGAGATGCCTGTGTAGTCTATGGAAGGATGTAGTAAATACCTCCTTACAAAAATAAACCACTTTTTAAAAGAAACAAATACAAGCCTCACATTGTGGAGGGTGTTTCTTGTTTTTCCCTCAGACATTCCTCCACCTTTCTTTGGAGATACCTCCTCTATAAGCTCAAAATCAAAAGAAAAAAAAATACACGCTTGCTTCCCGTAGCGAGTCAGGACAATTCAAATATATTAGCACAGCTTCTTTTTGCTGGGCGGACTGAAAGGCTTTTCTGACTCCAAAAGAAATTTGAATTCCAGATCGGTATAAAATATGAGCTTCCTGCTGAGTTGTCTGCTTTCTTTAGGAGACCTATGGAGGTGATAATCCTTTCTATGCTGCTCTAGTTTAAGATCACTTGGCATCTTGCATATAATGCTGGGCACCTTAATGTGGAAAGATGTACTAGGAATTTGGAAGGAATTTAGCCCCAACCAAGAGAGAAAGGGTCATGGACACTGAATCATGTGGAAAGACTGAGATAATTAAGTAGGCAACAAAAACCCCCGTTGAGCCGAAACAAAGGATGGATATAACTGTCCTGTAAAAAGGCTGTAAATAAGATTTGAGAGAGATTTTTTAGGAAGGTTTGAAGAGATTTGACAAGATCTAGTTAGGGCAGGGTTCATCAGTGCTGAGCAAGGTGAAGGGAGCATCTGGAAACTGAAAACCAGTTTGCTTTTCTTGGAGGTTGAATGTGAGAAGGGGCCTCTGGAGGTGCCTTCTTCAGGGACTGATGCCTTTCACTAGCTCCAGACTTCCACTCCATCACCAGAAAGCCTGGAGCCTTTTCTGAGAGTGCTGCCCTGCAAAAAGCCAAGCACAGAGAGGAACAACATTTCCTGGAGAGGGGATCGGCATTTCTTTGGTTTACTCGTTCAATCGTAGGCTTGAAGCAGTCTGGAGAAGGCAGCCCTTGAAAGGGAGAGAAGAAACCTGAAGAGGGACTTTGTGAATGTAACAGCAGGAGAACAAAATGTGAGAAATGGAGATACCACGAGGAAGAGTGGAAGATGGAATAGGTCTCTGCCATGCTGAGATGCACCTGTTTACAATGATTCCTATTTTTTCAATGTAGAGATAACTCTAGAGTTTGGTCAGTCTTTAAGAGCCCTCTTTGAAGAGCTCCCACACAACTTGCAGCAAACTGTAGTATCCAGCTTGTTCTGATCTGCTGTGGCTGCAGCTTCTGCCTGTGCCCATGACTGCTGTCCCGTCAAGGACAGGTTTCGCCCTGATCTTCCTGGGTAAGTCCTCTTTATACCTTCCACATCAGGCTGACCAGGACTTCCCTATTCAGGCTTTTGCCCTGATCTTCGATTGAGGTCTGAGGTTGTGGCCTTGTTGGAAAGAGCAGAGCAGAAGTGGTTGGTTGGATTTCCTCTGTTTCGAGGTTTGAGACATTTATAGTGACTGCTGTGATGGTGATTTTCCAAAATGATGGAGAGCTGAAGTTTTCCAAGCTGACTCCCGAGAAGCTGATGGATGGACAGGCTGGAGAAGCTGACGGATGGACATTCACAGCCTGGGAGTAAAGCTCTTGCCAGCCGTGTCCTCGCGGTCAGCACGGGACAAGCAGGTGGGGAGAAGCAGCGAGGGGCCAGGGCAGCTCCGTGCCCGCTGGCTGCAGGGTGCCCGCTGGCAGCGCCCCGGCCCTGGAGGGGTCGGACACTGCACTGGAGAGAAGGCACCAGAATTAGCCTGGGTTCTGTTCTGTGCATTGGGTACTGAGCTATGAATCATTAGGCAGCCCTATACATGGTGTCCAGGATAATGAATGAGCCACCTCCTGCCAAAAAAACAAGATGCAGCAGGGCCATTAGGGAAGGCTCTCATTTCTCTCTGCCTGGCACGTGTTGTCTCTTCCTCCTCTTCTGTCTGCAAGAACGGAGCCATCCTCTGGGATTCGTTGATCTAGAGCTCTAACCACAGCACCTCTGTGATATCCGTGTGGCCTTGTGAGCAGCACTGAGAGCAGAGCTTGCCGGTGCTTCCTGGCACATAGCTGGGCACAAATGTGCCTGTTTGTCTGGGAAAACAGGAGAAAAAGTGCCAGAGCTACAAAATCCAAGGAGTTTTCCAAAATGTGCTTTCTTGGTGCTCTGATCGTTCAGGAAACTCAAATAACCTCTGCTAAGATCCATGTGGGCTGAGGAAGGCTTGGGAACAGAGTAAATGAGTGTGTGCCTGTTTCTCCTCCCGCTGGATAAACACTGCTTTTCCAGCCTCCGTTTAATGAGCAGTGCATAATTCAAGAGAGTCCTGAGGTATCTTGAGATATTTCATATTTTTAATCTATTCCAAGCAACCTGTTTTCTGTGAAAACTGTATCAAATCCATTTTTATGTCTTCCAGTTTTACTCGGGGAACTCGCAGCTATCACTTCACCATTCAGATTGATACTGTGGTGCTGCCACATGCACCCCAGGAGCCTGGGCATAGAGACTTGGATCCTGCAGGGGAGAATTAAGGCCAGGCCATTGCACTTGGTTGTTGTACTTGTTCCCACAGTAGAGCACTTTGGTTGAAGATGGAAACTTTGAGTCTGAGTCTTGTTTCTGACAAAACAAGAAAGATGAAAGTAGTTTCAGTTTCTGTACAGCGTGTTGTGTTTCAGCTCAACCTCTTGAGAAGAGTGAGGAAGTCCTGGTCAATAAGCACAAAATTGCGTTTAATCTATTTGCAATTCCGAGGCTAGGCGTCACCGTGGCCTTTTGCCAGCTGCAGTCTGGGCAAAAGAGCAGGGAGCAAATAGGTACATGCAGCTGAACAAGCAGGGTGCTCCGAGATGGCCCTCTTGCTTCGGAGGGACCTCTGCAGTTTCTGTCCTCATGAAGTCCTCTGCAATCCCACCTCTTGTGGCTTTGGATGCCTGCCACCCAGCAGTAGCCTCATGTGCTGCCCTAGTGCTCAGAGCAGCTCTGAGGAGGATGCTCTGAGGATATCTGGGGATGTAACAGGATAGCACCTAGGTCTGTTGACAGACCTGCCCACATCAAACACCCCTACAGACATTTCCCTTTGATATAAGCCCAGGGCTGAGATTCCCCATAGACCCACTGCACATGAAGTCTGTCCAGCTGAATCAGGAAAAGTGGAGCCCTCTCCTTCCTGAAGAAAGGAGGTGCACGTCTTCCTTCTCTGAGCATCCTGCAGGGAGGATGGCCAGGCAGAACCTCTTGTGGCCGAGGATCAGAAGGCTGATGTGCACACAAAACATGAGACAACTTACTGAAGATTGATTGGTTTTGCCCTGTTATATTGTTAATGAGATTACACAGGAGACTGGGAGAAAGAATAGACTAGAATAAAGATACTGAGTCAGTGCTCATAGGAAATGGTGGCAGTGGTTTTTCAGATCTCTTCCCTCCCCCCTGAGTTGAGATTGATAACCCAACCCAGAAGAGATGGGAAGGAGTCCCCTGAAGTCCTAACAAATGGAAAGGCCATAAAACAACAGCTCCTGAGCTGTGAGCGTGGGCACTTGGGAGATGGGACGTGCTGCCGTGACGAGGTGCTGCTGCTCACGTGTTTCCTTTTGCTTTACTTCACAGAGTGACCTGTGGTCCTTGGGGATAACAGCCATAGAGATGGCAGAAGGTGCTCCCCGTAAGTAGATGCACTGCTCTGTTGTAATTAACAGCTGAATTGGGGTTTGCTGGGATCTGCTCAGCATCAGCCAGCCCTGGGCTCGCTACCAGAACCTTCGTACAAGGGCTCCCCCGCTCCAAGGGAAACAGGGAGACGTTGGGAAGCCCCATGGCCATGCCAAGGTGGTCACCATGGCCCGTGGAGTAGGAGCTGGAGGGTGAGCGAAGACCCCAAAGCAGCGCGTGGCTCCTGGCAAGGCACTGAAGTGCT
>JAUBOD010000633.1:6073332-6084834 GCA_032353885.1 Nothura maculosa | reverse complement strand
CTGTGCAGGTGACAGAGCCCTGGCACCGGCTGCCCAGGGAGGCTCCTTCTCTGGAGGTCTTCCAAACCCACCTGGATACCACTCTGCGCCACATGCTGTAGGTGACCCTGCGTGTGCAGGAGGTTGGACTAGATGATCTCTAGAGGTCCCTTCCAACCCTTCTGTGATTGGACCCTGTTTGCCGGCGCACTGGATTGTGCATGTAGAGCTGCTGTCTCCCCAGTGCAGATCTACAGAGGAGAGTCGTGCCTTGGAGGTAGATTTTTGTGGATCATCACGTGGGTTGGCCCTTCGGGAATACACCGAGACATGGGGGTTTTATTGAGGCAAGGTGGAGAAGGGAGATTTGCTCATTAATAAAGCTGGAGGGAGGATTAAATTGGATCTAGCAATGTGTTTTATTTTTTGCATCTCAATTTGTATGGATTAACACTTAAAAGATAAATCACTTTTAGTCTGACAGCTTAAAAGTAAAATCCCTGAAAGCTTATTGTTTTACTCCTCAATGCAATTCTGTACTATCTGTTGGCTTCCGACATTAATTTACACTCATTTTCCTATTTACTAAAGCAACATACAGCATAGCAGCCTGTCAACATCTTTCTTGCAAATCCCTGTTCTATTGGGTTTATAATGTGGCGAAATTAGTTCCAGGAAAACTTTTGATATGCATAACTTGAGGCATAGAGAAATTCATTTTTAAAAAAAATTGGTTGGAATTGTTTCCAGAAGTTTAATTTAAGTGTTTGCAAAAAGGCCTATTGGTGAGGGGCCGTGGTGGGGGGATCTGCCATCCACAGCAGGATCCCATCTCTGCCCTGGGAATGGTGACGAGTGGCAGCCGCTGGGACCTGAAGTGGTGGAGAACGTGGCACCGTGGGACAAAGGGAAGGAAAGGGGAGCATTGCTTTGCATATTCCCGGTTGCCTCTGCTGGCGCTTGCCTTTGGTGGATTCCCCAGTGCTGTTGACAATCCCCAACCTTCTCTAGTCTCAGCAGAGCTTTGTGTGTCACTAATGACACCTGCAAAGATAGGACAAGACAGGTGTAGACAGGAGCCTCATCTACTGAGAAGTTGCATGAATCCTCTTGGAAAGCTCCGAGAAGGAACTCCATAGCAGTCACGTGTTTGTTTAAAATACCCACCAGTTTGTGCTTTCTAATAGGGGCGTTGATAGCTGATTGTTTTTCCTGTATGTTCCTTCTCTGTCTGGGCTAGGTCTAAAAAGTTTCAGTCCTTCATTGAGAGCTGCCTAGTGAAGAACCACAGCCAGAGACCGACGACGGAGCAGCTGATGAAGCATCCCTTCATCCGGGACCAGCCGAACGAGAGGCAGGTCCGCATCCAGCTCAAGGACCACATCGACAGGACGAAGAAGAAGCGAGGCGAGAAAGGTGAGCAGGGCAGCAGCACTAGGGGCAGTGCCTGAGGTTTGTAGGGTATTCAGAGGCCCCTAACATGGGCCACGATAGAGCCGTGCTGGGCAAAGCACAGAAGAAATCCCCTGGAGATGCAGCGTCTCTGCAGGCTTGGCCAGGAGTGAATTTTCAGGGCTGAGTTCATTAACTGGTATGGCTGTGTGTGTTCTCAAACTGGTTTAGTGGAATAGACAAAGTCCTTTTGTTTGAACGGTGTTGTTCTGGTTTAAGGTGAGGGTGATTTGTTTAAGCTGAGTCCACTCTGTCTTAACCAAAGTTGATACCTAAATAAATATCTACAACAAAGCAACTGGTGTTCAAACAAAGGCTACATTATCATAGAGCTATTTGATGTTTTAAAATCTCATTTTTTTCGCAATGGAAAGAGAGTCTTATTTTTTGTCCAAATGGTTATTTCCACATGGCTCATTTAAGCTTTGATTCATTAAAATGGATACGTAAGGTATACATGGGCCTATATATGTACAGGCATATGGAAGGGGGAACATGCTAAGCTGAAGTTTTCTCAGATCATGTATTTTATGCCAAGTCTTTTAGCTACATGGCATTTAGGCTGCACCAGCAGTGAGCTGTGCAAATGAACATCTCAATAAGATCCTTGCCCCAAAGCAATGCCACCAACCACGGATAACCTATTTAACTGATTTTTTTCAGTGACCTCTCCAGTCCTTATCAAAGTCTTGCGCAGGGAAGATCAGATAGCTGAAGAAACTGGTTAAAGTCTTCTGCTGCTTGTGAACTGAATTTTAATTTGAAAGCTCATTTGTAGAATCCAGCCAATTAAGATATTGCCATTTCTCTTCTTATTCATAGCAGTATTAATTTTTCACGCATACCTTCCAGTTCTTTGTAGCAGACTTCAGTACAATCAAAACAATAAAACTGAATCTTAGTGAAGTATTAAATGTGTTTAGTCTAGCAAATGAAGGTTTTACCCTAGAGATGGAGAGTAATTGGGTAAATTCCTTTTTCTATCCTTCCCTTCATCCGATAAAGAGTATATCCCAATAGAAATCACGGTATGTAGCACAACGCAGTAATTGAACTTTTATGTAGATATCTTCACTGCTGGGAAAATATTGTATGGTTTTTGTGCAGGAAGGATGGAATGTGTTCAAGGAAAGAGAGCTTCATGCCTTGAGAACAGCAGTTAAATTCCAGCACCCAAAGCGGGTGGCTCCAAGGGCTCATGGGGTGTTGTGGCTGCAACGTCTCTGCAGAAGGAGGCCACTTGTTGACTTTGGGGCATGGGTGTAATCTTTTGTTGAGCAGAGAATTTGGGCACCTTCCATCTTTCCAGCCAGCCCCTCCTAGTCTGGAAGCCCTTCCCCATGGTGCTGGTAGGTGACATTCCAGCTGGGACCAGGGTCCTCTGCAAGCCTGTGGTGAGCGCTTCCCTGGCACTGCAGCCTCCCTTGGGTCAGCAAGTGGAGAGACCAAAGCTGGAGACAGCACTGGCTGTTCCTGGTGATGCTGGGGGGGGGGAAAAAAAAGAGTTTTCAGTTCTCTGTGAATGCTTTCATGTTTCAAGCATCAGGAAAACCAATGAGTCCAGTAAAGGGCACTGATAAGCAATTATGTTCCTAGATGAGACAGAGTACGAGTACAGTGGAAGTGAGGAGGAGGAGGAGGAAAATGACTCCGGGGAGCCCAGGTAAAAAAATCAACATTTCATTTCTGTCCTTATATCTTTTTAACTCTGTATAAAATTGGCTTGGATTATAGGTTCATATGAACTAGAGATGGAGAAAGAACAATTTGGTCATCAAGCTCACCCCATGAAAGAACAAAATATCTCCCCTCTGTTAGATGATGAGTGGTATTAAGTTGATGCTACCAACCACCTTGGCCGAAAGGTTGGCAAGAAGCAATAACTCATTTTCTGTGGGATTTGCGATGCAGTCTGTTAATGTCCCAGGAAGGCAGTAGCTGCCCATGTTCACTGATGGACAGCTCTGCTTTGTAGCTTTGAAGCTACAGTGGCCTCACACGTGATATAAGGGAATATCTTGGAAGGTTGAACTAGATGATCTCTAGAGATCTCTTCCAACCTTGAAAATTCTGTGATCTTAAGATGCAGAATCCCTGTGGGACGTGTATTTGGTGGGAGACAGAAGGACCAAATCCCTTTCCCACCAGCACTGGCCTTTCCCCTTCTAGCATCCAAGGTGCCTCATTTAAGCCAGCCCTATATCCAGCCTGGTTTGCTAGAGCTGGTCTTTCTTTTCCATATGATGGGACATACGATGCAGCATAAGCTGCCTGCTTGAATGTGTTGGCCATAACTGAGCAGAGCCAGGCTGCCGTGGTCACAGGGCTGAGGAATCACTCTCTGACCCAGTACTTGCTGCCCAGCTTGTCAAGAAGCTGATAAACATTCGTGGCTGCTTGTGTGGATCTAGTCTCTAAAAACATTCCTTTAGGGTTTTTTTTTCCTTTTTTGATAGACTGTGTGTGCAAAATGAACTGCCTGTGCAGATGAACTTGCAGGGTAGAAAACTGTTCCTTCAGAGCAAACCAGTTGGCTCCCATGAACGAAAGCTTGCAGATGTGTGTGCTCCCGTGAACTCTGCTGTGAGGAGCTGCACATGTGGGGGGAAAGCAAGCTGATATCCAAGAAGAATCTTGAAAATGTGTTTTTTTTCCCCAAGTGTAGCTCTGTATCTGCATGTATATATTCATCATGAAACCATTCCAATTGCTGCTGCAAACATAATAGGATTTGAATTTTCTTTGATGACTTTTTTAAGAGTCATTGCAATTAGCATCAGGTTATTCCATTATTTCACTGAGATAATGTAGTATTTTAATAGCTGGCAGTGATTCACACAAAATGCGCTTTGTGCACAGCTAAATATAGTGTGTGCCACTGCAACATAAGAGACTTTGCTCAGAAGCTTAGCGTGAAGGAGCCTTTAGCAGGGAAATGTCTGGCGAGGCTTTGAGGAGCAGGAGGGTTCTCTGCATTCCCAGTTCACAATCCAAGCCTTACAGCCAAGCAGGATTAACAGCAAAGTGAAGTGCATTTCATGGCACAGTAGGCAGGGGTTGTACTTTCATGCCCAGACCCTTGGGCCTCCATGCACTGCTGCCCAAACACCTCCCATTACTCAAATGGCTCAAGGGGAAGGGAGGACAAACCCAATAAACACCTTAATGTCCCCTAACGAGGGGTTTAACGGGGTCTGTGGGAACTTGTGTGATGCTCGTGTCCCGTGCAGCTCCATCCTGAACCTGCCCGGCGAGTCGACGCTGCGGCGGGATTTCCTGCGGCTGCAGCTGGCCAACAAGGAGCGCTCGGAGGCGCTGCGGCGGCAGCAGCTGGAGCAGCAGCAGCGCGAGAACGAGGAGCACAAGCGGCAGTTGCTGGCCGAGCGGCAGAAGCGCATCGAGGAGCAGAAGGAGCAGAGGAGGAGGCTGGAGGAGGTAGGGGCCGGAGCTGGGCCGTGGGCCGGAGCTTGCACTTGACCTCAGTGGAGGGACCTCTGGTAGCAGTTCCCCAAGGAAACCAGCTTTGAACTGACCGTGTCCTTGTACCATGTAACTGGTGAAGCAGTTCAGGTTTATTCAGTGATGCACTGAACAAAAGCCCCTGTTGATCCGTTACCTGTCCTGGCATCCAGTCGCTCCCCTCAGCATGGTACTTAAGCGTTGCCAGCTCTTCTGAAGGTAGTGGGGTTTACTCACCACAGATGAGCCCCTTCAGTACCAATCTCAAAAAGGTGGCAGGAACAGCTGAACAGGCTTAGTCTGGTGTTGGCATGGTGGTTGCGCTCAGTCTGCCTTGGGCTGAAATCCAGGTGAGCAAAACTCTTAGCAGGCCAGGAACTTGGCAGATTACTTACCTTTATTTGTTGCTGTGGCCCATAACGTAAGAGAAGAAGCTAAGGAGTCTCCATTCACCTGTTCCCAAGCTCCACACTGCTTAAGTCCCCTTTAATCCTGATTTTCAACTTCAGGCCTTTCGGTCTTTGCCAGTTACAACAGTTTCTCCCAGAGCAAGGTGCAGATTCCTGCCTGACTTCATTCATAACGTGCCCCGAAGCATAAGATTTCATTACCTTTGTCCTAACATACCAGCTGCAAATACTGTTGGTCATAAAATTACCCACTCCATTTAAGATCTAGCTGCAGTATTTGACTAGGTGGCTGTGGGTATTTGTGCATCACACAGTCTGGCTGCATGAAGCGCTCACCTTGGCCTTAGCCTCAAAGACCTTGAATCAGAGAAGTCCACAAAAGAGGAAGGGGTTTCCCTGGACTCACGTTGCTGATGTGGTTTTGCACAAAGCAGCCCATTGACTCGCACGGAAGTCATCCCAAGAGTCTATTTGAAGGGTTCATACATTAAGTGTAATTAAATTAGCCTCCCAAAGAGGTCACTGATATGTCTTGGAGAATATTTGCAGTAAGTGGATTATTAGAGCATCCCACTCCCCATAATTGGAACAAGCCGGAGAGCCTGCTAGGTTTAACCTGGATGTCCATACGCTTTCAGTGCAGTGGGTAGTACCCCCAGGCTGGGAGCTGAGACGCGGCCAGCTCCTCTCGGCGGTGGCCCCCAGACCCCTGCGGGGCTAAAGCCAACAGGAGCACGTTGCAGGCCGAGCATTTTTCAGTCTGGTAAACATGTAGGTCTGCGATGCCGTGGATTGTAGGTCAGGCCTCTCCTGCTCCGTGACAATGGTGGCGGAGCCGCGCTGGGAGAGGACGCAGTTTGCATGCGCACGCCCTCAAATCCCTGCCTGTTTATCTAGGCACTATCGTGGGGAAGTGGGGCTCTCCCAGCCTAAGCGTGAGCTTGCTGCGAGCAGCACACAAGTGGAACAAGAGCCGAATAAAAGCAGACAGCAGATTAGCAGAAATCCTGTAACGAATACAATACTTACCAGTGTATTAATATGTTCCCTTTGCATAGAAGGACGTCGCTCGACGTCGCTTGCTGCTTCCCAGGCAGGGTTTGAATGTAGGGCTCTAATCCTTCTGCTAAGCCGGGCGCGCTCTGCCCGGAGCTCAGCTGTTTTCCCCTTGCTGTTTTTCCTCATCCTTAGAGGCTAACATCCCATACACAACACTTGCTCTGTGCTTCCTTATGGTCTGACTAAGAGGGCAGTGCAAATAGCTCTCATAGGCAGCACTGCACCTACACATCACTGGGAACAGAGGCCCGGGGAAGGTTCAGGTTACTACATTTTTTGAAGTAAAGCTGACCTTTAAAACCCAGTGGAGCATCCAGGACAAATAAACACTTGGAGCATCTGGCTTTTGGGACTCCTCAGTCGGGCTCTTTAGTACTGCCAGACATGTCCCCGTGTTCATAGCGAGAGCTGTGACTCACAGCAAAGCACCCAGAACACGGCCGAGTTGAACCAGCGACACCCGCGTGCCGTGCTAGCAGGACTGACTTAGGAGAGTGCAAAGCCCGGAAATACGTGGAGTTCATTTGTACTGGAGATTCAGAGTAACAGAGTTGGAAAAAGGCTAGCAAATATGGTAACTAATCCATTCCTCTGTCAATGAAGAATGACTGTGGATTTTCTTTTGTTTTGACCAGTCTTGTTTTTACATATTGCCAGAGAGAGAACCTCTGCTGTTTTTTTTTCCCACCTAATAGGACTTGCAAGCAGGGAAGTCTGTTTTTCCTCTTATCTTGATGTTCCTAAACCAGGATTTCCAAACCTTTCACAAAGTGCATCTCACTTTGGGGCCTTTCTGCCCAAATCCAGTATCTCATGGTGTCGCTGATGATGTCAAATTATGCATAAGAGAGTAAAGGTGCCTGTTTGTCTGTATGTCTCAGAGGGGTGACCGCACTGGCAGAGCTCCATGGGTTCATAAACTGAGTTGATCCAGAGGTTTTGGTACCAGATTTTGTTCTGAAAGGAAAGCAGGCAGGCCTGAAGGCCAAGGGGAGCTCCATTGTGAGGCTTTCCTTCCCTGGTTTTTGGGCAACAGCTGTAGAAAGTTCATCAGATGAAATCAAGGTAGGCCCAGAAATAACTGCAAAAAAAACCCAAAAATTAAAGAGCTAAGGTATATCAGTAGTTCAGATAGCACTAAGCAAGTATTAATGTTATGAAGCATGATGACTTGACCATCTTTTGATCTTTCTCTATATATGCCATTCCTTTCCTATATATATCATTCCCTAATAAGGCCTCCATCTGCTCCTGGCACAGAATGAACCTTTCTGACAGGATTTACGAGCAAAACCCTGGCTGAACAGTAGGAATAGCACACCCTGCTCTGAGGAGCATTAGGGGTCCTGTAAGACAGATACCTGTGCAGACCTGGTGGGAATGGGCAGATAGTCAGGGAGGATTTTACAAAACAACATTTTTATGTCATGTTGTGGGTTTTTTTTTTTCTTCTCTAGGCAGAAAACAAAGGTCAGATCTTTACAGAGAACATGCAAGGCAATTGTAAGCATCTAATCATCTTGCTCTGTGCCTGTCCAGCTTCTTTCAGTGTGATTATAGGAGCTAGATGCTCAATGGATATAAAAAAAAGAGCAGCGATTTCATTAGAGGTTCACCAGCTAAAGCAAAAGATCATCTGTTGGAAGCTCTTTTAAGCAGCACACAGGATTTCCAGCAATTAACCATAGAGCAACCTAGGCCAGCTAAAATTGTGGTGGTTACATTCCTGCCCTAGCAGGACAGTTCCCTGCAGGAAAGAGGACCATGGTGGCACTGCCGGGATCCTGGACACAGTCTCTTGAGCCACGGGCAAGGGGAGCTGCTGCGTTCCAGCAGGTCCCACAGCAGACACTCGCACCTCTCCTGGTTTGGTTTGCCCATAAAGCTTGCAGAGCTCATGGCTTTCGACGCAGAAGCCTTTTCCTGCCTGGAGTCTCATGTCTATCCCTTCATCGCGGTCCCCGATAAAAATTCCCACAACATTTTGCAGCATATAAGGTTCCCATTTGCTGTGATATGGAGTTCTGCCCCAGTTTTTCTACCAGTAGGAAGCAGCTCTCCATGCCCCAGTGCTTGTTGCGTCAGGAAAGATGATGTTCAGACATACTCGCTCTTTCCCTGGTGGCTGAGATAAATGAGCCTGTCACAAAAACGCAAGCACCTGGAATATTTGTTTTCATTTGTTACTTGGAATTCCCCGTGCATTGCTCTGCTGGCTCTTGCACTGCGGAGCAGGAGCCAAGATTTCCAAGAGCTGCTCCGTATGGGTGGTGCTGCCTCTCACTGGGTTGTGGGGAGGCTCCGACCTTGCACATTCCTCTCACTCCTGAATCCGTCTGGGACGGCAAAGGGAAAGTGCCCCCTTGAAGTCCGTGTTTCATCCTAGATCTCCAAGGGCCTTCCCACTGGAGGCTTCGCCTTCCTATGTCTTCCCTCATCCATATTTAAAACCTGTCATTTCTGGTGCAGCACGAAGATCCCGTTCTAGCATACAGGGCACTACATAGAGCTTTACCTGCAGAGTTATATAAACACAGTGCTAATTAATTGGTGTTCTTGCCTTGCATGAATAATAGATCTGGATAGTGTAAATATATGTGGTAGATGCAGCCTAGAAGAAACCCAGGAATTGCACCCTCATGGTGGAAGGGGAAGGAAGAGCAGGAGAAGGAGGCAAGTTGAGAAGCACCTGCACCTTTCCCCTCATTTTTTTTCAGCTGACTGTGATGGTTTTCGTGCCCAGGTAGAGCTGCGTGCCGTGGGGCCGAGGGCAGCGGGCTGAGTGGAAGTGGATGAGGGACGCACGCGGTGCCGACGGCTGCGTGTCCTCCTTCCCCGGGCCGTGTCCTCCTTCCCCGGGCCATGTCCTCCCCAGCTGCAGGGCCTGGGCAGTCCTGGGAGGCAGCTGGGCACATGGGGCACTCTGCAGAGAGCAGCCTTTATGTTGCCTGACTAAATCTGCTCCTAATGTGACCGTGACAAATGGCTGTGTGGAGCATGACGGGACGGCTGTGCTGAGCACTGGCGGGAAAGCACAAGGCAGCTCTGCATTCGTGACACAAGTGAACCAAGAGCAGGCGCACAGAGATCCTTGGAATATGCAGAGGAGCAGCTGGATGCTTCCCAGCTGCAGAAAAAAGCTGTGTGGGGGGCAATTGGCCCCCAGTTCCCATTAATGGATAGTCAAGAGCTACGTGCTCCATCTGCAGGGCTCACTGATTCCCTGAGGCCTGGGGTGTTATCCGAGCACAGAAGCAGTGACCTTCCTCAACAGGTTTCCTCTGAGGAGGCCAGGGGGTGCCAGAGCTGTTAGGAAATCCTGTGTGTCATTGTGATCCCTGAGCACTTAAACAGCACTGATCAGTACAGCTATAGATGGCACTAAAGCTGTGTTTGATCTCTAACCTAAGCTAGAGACATCATCATCGCTGAGCAAGTCCTCCATGGACATTACGTTTGCATGGGAATGTAAAGTAAGGCAGGCAGTGGCTTTCATGCACTGTTGTGTGGTGGTGTCCTTAAAAATTAATTTAAATATATACTCTCTATATATACATATATACATATGCGTGTATATATATATATGTATTTAAGCAGTATATCTCTATAGATCTCAAATCTATCTGTCCATGCAGGTTTTCTGCATAGCAACAATTTACAGCCTGTGCCTTTTTGTCTCCAGACAGCTCAGCAGCTCC
The DNA here is from genome assembly GCA_032353885.1 of Nothura maculosa. Classification (NCBI taxonomy): domain Eukaryota; kingdom Metazoa; phylum Chordata; class Aves; order Tinamiformes; family Tinamidae; genus Nothura; species Nothura maculosa. The sequence goes on along the minus strand of JAUBOD010000633.1, from coordinate 6,074,777 downwards.
TTGGGCACCGTAGTCAGCTCTGTATTCAAGACCTACATACGATTTAGCCAGCGTGCTGCATTTCCAACCCCTTCAGTGCCTTCCTCGCCCTTGCAGTCTGCTCAGTCACTGTGTGTCTGCAGAGGCAAAAAAAAAATGTCTGTTTGAGGGGAAAAAAAGCAAAGAGGAAAAAAGGGCCTAATCTGCGGTGCTGCAGCGCGCTGCCTCCCCATTCCTGCTGCATCCCTGCTCCGAGCAGCAGCACGGGAGGGGGCCGCAGCGTCCCCACAGCCAGCGCTTGCATTTGAGTGCCCTCTGCCGATGGCCCCGTTCCTGGGTTGCCTGGCTTATCCCGGAGGTCTCCGGCTTGGAGGGCACAAAGGTGCCCCACAAGGCTGTCCTAGAGCCAGGGTTGCACTGGGTCTGCTGCTCTGCTTGGTGTTGCAGCGGGGCCATAGGCAGGGTAATGCCAGGGGCTTGGGCATCACCCTCTGCTCGTGTAGAAAGCAGGGCATTTTGTGGAGTTTCACTGGATTAAAACCAGGGCAGGAGCCAGGCCTGCTGGAGAAATCGGTTTGTAGCAGATTTATTTCCCCTGTTATGTAGAGAAAAAAATAAGAGTAGATCTCTTGGGAACTATACAAAGAAAAAAAGAAGTAGCACCCTCCTCGGGCAGGTCCAAGTCCCAGGTCACCCCAGAGCAGGTTACAGATGGGCTTCACCCCAAAATGCTGTGGTGTCACTCATGGCAAGGATATTGTAGAGCTAGGTAAGCTGTGGCACAGGCCAGGCCGAGGGGCTGGGACAGCCCTCAGAGCAGCCCACAGGACGTGAAGCCACCCGGCTCACACTGTAGTTTAAGGCTGTTGAAGCAGTTCAGCATCATGCTGGCTAATTATTTTTATGCCTTGGGTTTCTGCCTCGGGCCCACAGGGCACATGATAAGCACATTTTCCCCCTTTGCTGTGCTCAGCCTTGCACGTAGGACCTCAGACTGGCATGTAATTACAAAGCAGTATTGATTTCTGGAGAAGAGGCTGTAAATGTACAAGTCCTTCTCATAAAAAGCAGTTTGATCCTCGAATGACTTGACCGAGCACCTTATTTGCCTTAGTAAATAACATGACTGACTGGTAAGAATCAAAAAAAAAAAACACTACTAGTTGGATGTTGGGTCTTCTGTATTAGCTTTTGGCCTCATAATTGCAGTAGGGTTGTGTTCCCTGCCCAGTGTGGTGGACAAGATGCTTCCAAAAACCCTTGAGAAAAGGGCTCCGAACACCTTTTAAAGAAGCGTTTTATTTGTGCCTGTGCAATCTCGAGGTCTCACCAGTGTCTTTGCCCCTGCAGCAACAGCGGCGGGAGAAGGAGCTGCGGAAGCAGCAGGAGCGGGAGCAGCGGCGGCACTACGAGGAGCAGCTGCGGCGGGAGGAGGAGCGCAGACGTGCCGAGCACGAGCAGGTACC
>JAUBOD010000633.1:6057378-6073232 GCA_032353885.1 Nothura maculosa | reverse complement strand
CGGGAGCAGCGGCGGCACTACGAGGAGCAGCTGCGGCGGGAGGAGGAGCGCAGACGTGCCGAGCACGAGCAGGTACCGCGGCCCGACCGCGCGTGGCCTCCTGCCCTCTGCGAGAGCCCCTCTTTTTTTGACCAGCTCCAAGGCAGATCTTCTCATAACACTCACACTTCTTCTGTCACTTCCACCACTTGAGCGTAAATTGCTTAATTGTTAGCGCCACGTGTCGCTTTCCACTGCCGTAATTTAGTTCTGTGGGGATCCACTTGTTTGCCCGCAGAGGTGGAGACACTTGAGGTGGAGTTTTCCCACTCCTGCTTTTTCTGCTCCCGGCACAGGGCTTGGGGCCCTCCCTAGCCCATGCACGTAGCTCTTGCCTCCCAGAGGCCCCTGTCCTGGCCACAGGAGCCTGGGGCAGTGACAAAGGGCCTGAGAACATCTGGGCTCTGAGGTGGGTGGACATCCGTGTGCCAGGTGCTCCTTGTGCTGCTCACCAGCAATTCCTCTTGGAAATCACCGGCTCACCTTCTCTCTCTCTCTCCCCTTTGCTCCTTGCTGCCCGTGCCTCCAGGAGTACATCAGGCGCCAGTTAGAGGAGGAGCAGAGACAGTTAGAGATCCTGCAGCAGCAGTTGTTGCAGGAGCAAGCGCTACTTCTGGTAATGGGGCGGCTGTCGCGCTCTCGCGTTGCGCCCGCGTGCCCCGAGTGCACCCCGGCCTCACCACGCCGCGCTCGTGGCCATCGCCTCCCTCGCGAGGGCTGGGGGCTCTGTGCTGCTCAGCGCATCTCCCCCCAGACCCCCACATGTGGGGGGACCGCTCGGCCACTCGCCGGCCCTGTGGCGTTTTGGGGCTCTTTGCCGCATGCTGCATGCAGCGGAGCGCAGCACCCTGCGACGCACGCTTTGTGTTTGACCACATGCTTCTGTTATGGCCCCTTCGCAGGAATATTGGGCATCCCCTATAATGCTGCTTGTGTTCTAGGCTTTTTTGGTTTTATTGTCCTCCTTAAATGCTTGTAGCTGTTGCTCTCACTGTGTTTTCTTTTAATCCACAGGGATTATTATTTGTCCCTCTTCCCATTAGCTTTGTTTAGGGAAAAGGAAAAAAAAGGCCTCACGCAAGTCCTTCACTTTTAGAAAGGCACTTTCTAAAAGAAAAGCATTAATGAATTAGTAATTAAACCAGATAAACCCCCAGGGTTTGGGAAGGATCACACAGTTGCCTCTGCTGTGCAGCTGTTGCCACAAACAATAAATTGGTCCTGCAAAGTGCTGCATGGCCTCAGCTTCAGTTGGGTTTCTATGGACTAATGGTGTTTGGAACCTCACTGGCTTGGTTTGATCCTTTGTTCTTCCCATCCGGAAAAATCTAAGGGAAATCAATGGTGGCTTGTAAGCCCTATGAGAACATTATACAATGTGGTCGTATATTTTGGGACTGCCCAAGGGATTCAGATCAAGACCTCTAGTTTCATATATGGATTTAAAGTCTCCATCAGTGAGATGACAGCTACCTGGTGCTACAATGCCCTTCTTAGACCCAGTCTGTGGCACATGTGTGTGTGTGCAGCCTCTCGGTGCCAGGCTCGTGCAGTCCTGCGTTGGGCAGCCGTGTCCCCGTGTGGCCACCGTGCTCCCTTGTTGCCCGCACAGGAGTACAAGCGCAAGCAGCTGGAGGAGCAGCGGCAGGCGGAGCGGCTGCAGCGGCAGCTCCAGCAGGAGCGCGACTACCTGGTCTCCCTGCAGCAGCAGCAGCAGCAGCAGCGGCAGGAGCAGCGGCCAGCGGAGAAGAAGCCCCTCTACCATTACAAGGAGGGCATAAACGCCAGCGAGAAGCCAGCGTGGGCCAAGGAGGTAGGAGACAGGGAGGAATGGAAGTGCAGGACACTCCTCACAAAAAGAGGGAATTTCTGTGGTGGCTGGGATCTTGGTTATAAATTATTGCTTGTCTGAACAGTGTTGAGAAGCCGCCTGCCATCCGCAGGTTTCAGGATCAGATACAAAAACATTTTTTCTCCCTGATCTCTTTGTGATGGTTCTAGAAAGACCAGTGCCCACTCTTGTTACTGTAATTTCTAGAGTTCTTTGGATTTTGTTAGTGTAATTTTGTAATCCTACTCCTGGGCAGGAAGATCTTTTAATAACTCACCTATTCTTCCCATTATGCAGGATTGCTGCTCAGTTGCCAAGTGTCTGGCACCTTTTTGTCCTGGCAGAAATGCAAAGTGCATCCCACACTTAGCTGTCCTCTAATCTTCCCAATTCACAACCTTCCGCTGCACTAAATCCACAATACCAGCAGGCATCAAATGCTCAAAAAATTCAATCAGTTATCCTTTGCTAAGGATACCCGCAGTGCTGTTCTCTGCAGTTATCCTTTGCTAAGGATAACAGCACCAAGAGTTATTAGCATTTCTGAACCCTGGAAGAAGCAAAGGGAGGTGTCAGTTCCTCACATTAATAAGTCAGATGTGGGCTTCAAAATCTGTGAAAAATTTGCCTACTCCAGATGAAAAGTAAGAATTTAAGGTTAGGCTCCTTTCCTTTCACGAAATATCACAAGAATTAAGAGTTTGCTAGTAGTCACTGAAGCTTCAGGACTATTAACCACCCTTCCCATAGGTCTATGGACAAGGTGTTCCCGTTTAAGACTTATGTGCCAAACAACATAGCTCTGAGCTAAACCCAGGCCTCTACCACCTGCAGTGGTGCTAACAGTAAGTAGTAAACAGGAAAATGGGAGTGAATTCTCTTTCATGGCCTAGCTTTAAATAAACCCCTAGAACATTACTAAAGTATCTCTGGCGCTGTCTCCAAAGCTGTCTGTAACAAAGATTTGCAAAAAGGGATCTTTACCTAGAATGAAGGATTAAAGAGCTGGATTTGACTTGCATTTGCAGATACAAAATTCCATTACATTAAGGAACTGTGAATGGGTACAAGAGCAGCAGCATGTTTATAATGAAATGCTCAAAAGGGCAAATATACCTTCTTTATGCTCCTGGGAGCAGTATTTTGATGAACTGCCCCAACACAGCACCCTTGGGAGGTTCCCCTCATCTCCATACTCTATCTTATCTACTTCACCTATTCCCATTTTTAGCAAAATTTAGCTGCATATATTGAAGTCCCATTCTTACTGGTCAAACCCACACTATCAGCACACCCCAGTAACTAACTGCCATAGTTTGGCAATTCCAGTACTCAGTTCAAACACTTTTTTAGTGAAAAAGTACCTGCAGCTAAAGGACAAGTTGGGAAAAAGTTTCATATATGTCCTTACATGAAGGAGCCCCAGGGGAGTTGTTCACCTGGGCATCTTCAAAGGGGCCTGGGTGCCCTGGGCATGGTCTCGTGGTGCTTGTTCGTGTCCCTTGGTGCTTCCATGGTGCCCATGGCTCAGCTGTGTCACCCACAGCGCTGTTCCCTGCAGCGGCCAGCTCGCTTTTCATCATCCCCTCCAGTCCTCTTGGCTTTTGTCATCCTTCTTTGGCTTTGGAATAATTCATGGCAGCATTAGCTGCTTTCCACTGGGACCTCTGCAGAAGCTGCTTGGGATGTTTCCCGTTTGACGTGGATCTTGAATTATAAAAGAGACTCCTGGCAAACGGGAGCGATGACGAATTGCTGCGGAGTTTGGCGCTGCGGAGTGTTGTGATTCCCCCTCTCTCTGTAATGCTGGAGTCAATGAGATGCCATGGAGAAGGGCTGGAGAGCCCCGAGCGCTTGTGAAACAAACCTCACTTGGTGAGGAGACAATGGTGGTTGGAAAACAAAAAAAAACAAGCATCTTTCTCCTTTCTGGTTCACAGAACTCCCCAAAATAGACAGTGGCATTGCCCTTGGTGGCCATGGTGGTTGCAGATGCTTGGACAGTGAGTGGGCACCCTGGAGCTGCCCTAGGACAGACTGCCCGAGTGCTCATGCCCCGTTCATTTTTTATCAATATAAATGTCTCCTGTTTGTCTTTTATGAATAGGTATTTACTTTACAGGTAAAGAATACCTGTAGTGCTTTGCAAGCAAACCTGTTTAATGGCTTGCTTCTCAACATGACATGGAGGAGTTAAGATAAGCTTATGGTATTTAACACATATTAATGACTCCTCAGTGAAAATGTGCATCAGCTGAAGTATCAAAACTCGGCACAGCATTTGTTGCATGAGTATCAGCTCATGTAGTCTCGTCTCAGCAGCACACGGATTGCACGTAGGTCTGGCCTAGCTGAAACCATTGTAGTTCACTAAGATTACCTGAAAACAACGGGCTTTGTTTTTATGTCTGTGTAATGGGATTTTCTTTTCTTCCATACATGACAAGGTGCCAGACTTGCTAAATCTAGATCAAAGCTGGATGTTTTCTGACTGCCATGTTTATTCCTGGATTCAAATCTTAACAAAAGCATTCCTTGCACTGTTTACAGGAAAGGATCCCCTTGCTTCCAGGTAGAGTTATGAAAAGGCAAGAGCTGCTTCTCAGAAGTCATCTGCAAAAAACACCTTCTCGAGGCATGCTGCCTTTTCTTGAGGCTTTATTTCTCCCGTTCAGATTCACAAGGATGAGTTATGCACATGAGATATAAATAGTCCTTTGGGGAACTCTTTAAAATGCATCGCTTGCACAATCTGCTGGGTGACTTCTAGAGTCGTAAAATAACATGATGTATCTAAAGAGAAAGGAGCTTCCTATATTTGCCTTGGCTTTCAGCTATAAATGGCTTTTTCATGGGGCTTTCTTACCTCTTTGAAGCCAGAGGTGCCACTTAGGGTTCCAAATGGTATCTCTTGAGGGTCTCAGACTTCACAAGCAGAGCAGTGCAGTGAATCCTGTGTTTGTGCAGTGTGTAGCAGCAGGTCTGTGGTGACCATTCCATGGAGCAACCCTACGCTGAGCTGCACTGGAGAATATCTGGGAAAGCAGGGGTGTTTTAGGCTCTTGATGGGGGCAAGGGGCTGGATGCTACCTTAGAAAGGAAAGAGAGGAGAAAGAAAACTGGTAAGAGGCAAAATATGATGGAGGAGATAAACCTGGGACAAGTTAAAGGGGTGAAGAAGAGGAGAGAATGAAGTAAGGTAAAGCTGATACAGGTTGCTTGAGAACCTGAGCTTGAGTGAAGAAGTTGGGCCTGCTGAGATCCAGACTTGAGTGTTAACCCAGTGGGGAAATGCTTAAAGCCCTCAGAGCTTAGGTGCATCGAGCCCTGTCCCTTGGTAAATGGCAGGAAATGGGATCCTCTCTTGGAAAGCAGGCGAGGCGGCGGCTGACGGTGTCCCCGGTGTCGCGCAGGTGGAGGAGCGCTCGCGGCTCAACCGCCAGAGCTCGCCGGCCATGCCGCACAAGGTGGCCAACAGGATCTCCGACCCCAACCTGCCTCCGCGCTCCGAGTCCTTCAGCATCAGCGGTGTGCAGCCCGCCCGGACCCCTCCCCTGCTCAGGCCCGTGGACCCGCAGGTAACGGTGCTTCCGCTCGCTTGCAGGCACCAGGATGCTCGGGGTACCGGTAAGGTCACGAGAAGGATCATGGATTGAAGGAAATAATGTCTCGCTCCATAGTTGCTCAGTCCGAGGTGTGTTTGCAAGTGAGGGCAGCATCTACATTCATGAGTGGATCCTTCTTTTCGCATCCATGTGTTAGAAACATCATGCTGGGTTATACCTTCCTTTGAAGCATCAGGTACTGGTTCCTACTAGAAACAAGCTGAGGACCTAGAGGAACTGCTGCTCTGCACCACTAAGGCAGTCGCTCTGTTCCTCTTCGGGTATGTTTTATTTAAAGCACTAAAACCCAAAACCCAATATGAAAGACCCAGGATGCTTTGATGCTGAGGATCATCAGAAAGAGATTTTGCTTTCTTTGTTGCTTTGCTTCAAAGTTTTATTTTGGTTTTCCATCAAGTTAACATCTGTCACAAATACATCTGGAAAGAGCGGTAGGTCACAATGAGGAGGGGAATCAGTATTTTAAAAGCTAATCCAAGTAACGCGGTCCCTAAGAACCCACCACAGAAAGTTGGGAGAGCATCAGGCCTGGATCCAGTTCAGGACCTGAAAATCCTCTGCAGCCTCAAGCGTGGATTTCAGAGGGAAGGAATCCAGGTTCACATGGACTTTCTGTGGGAAAACGCACTCAGACTTATCAGCTTGTGCTATGGGCATCTGCAGGTCAGCAGGACGATGCCAACTTTAAATAAAACACTTTCAGGAAAGCCCTTATACAGCTGTTTTTTACTCAAATATATAATCCACCTATAATCCGGTATAATCCAAACTTAAGCCATAAAGCCACATTTCGCAGCAGTCTGTCTTTTTGACCAAACACAATCTATTTTTAACTGACTCCTTTGAAAAAAACACTCTCTTTCTGGTGACATATATTGTCACCAGCTGCAAGGTGTTTTTTTGGCTAAGATACTAATGGAAATGTCACTTGAAATCTGGGCAGCTGTGCATGTATGTGTGCACATATATGCAGAAATGTCATGCTTACACTGAAATAAAGGTTACAGCTCTGTGCTGAGCTAAAGGGGCCAGTGCAGTTGTTTTGTGCCCTTGGGAAATATCTAGTCTGTTTGCCTACCCTAGATGACAGTCTTCCTGTCACTTGCAAGCCTTAGATCTCTGAGTTTCATCCATAGGACAGGGTGCTACCTATACCTATAGAAACTCATTCCTCCAGGTGTTTTTTTAAGCCATTTGTGCCTCAGAACTCCCAAATATTTTTTTTAGTTCTTATTTATTATTGTTTCCTTTATTTTTAACAACCAGATTCCATGCCAGACATCATTAGCACGACGCTCCAGGTGCAGCCTGACTAGCTAGAGGTTCCGCAGGCGCCGGGCCGTGTCCGTGTGGCTGTGCGCATCCGGCCTGGCCTTGCTGCCGGAGCGGCGCGCGGGGCTGGAAGGGAGCACTGCCTCCAGGGGAACAGGCAGGAACGGGCGGAACTGAGATGGACAGCTCCGACTTGGGGGCATTTCCTGGCTTTGAAACACTGAGCTGTGCGACCATGATTTTTTAAGAGTTTTTGCTTTCGTTTGATGTAAGTCAGAAGTTCCCGAAGCCGAGGTGGTGCTGATCTCAACCTGAGGGGGCTTTTTAGTGCATCTAAACTGCTAATCAATTTTTTTTTTCGAAAAACAATCAATTTTTAATTTTTTTTTTCTAATTTATTTTTTTCCACCTTGTACTGATAGTTCTGTTTTGACTTGGTGCTTAGATTCCACATCTGGTCACTGTGAAATCCCAAGGAAGCTCCTTGTCTGGCTCTCAGTCCCTGCATGAACAGCCCGCCAAGGGGATGGCTGGGTTTCAGGAGGCTCTGACGGTGGCCTCTCACCGCCCCGAGATGCCAAGGCAGAACTCGGACCCCACCTCAGAAAACCCTCCTCTGCCCCCTCGCATTGAAAAGTTTGACCGAAGTTCTTGGTTACGGCAGGAGGAAGACATCCCGCCAAAGGTAACATTGCCTCCCTCGCAGCACGGGAAAGGGGCAGGGCCGCCGCTGCTCCGTCGCTTGGCCCGCTGGCCAAGAAGGATCTTGAGCCCCAGCAGACCCATTTCTCTTCCCTCCCTGAGGATAAGAAGTCGTTCTATTTAAATAGAATCACAGGCACATAAAATTTGTCATAGGCACGAAGACGGGTCCTTGTAGCCCGTGCTATGGCTCCAGTTGTGATCAGTGTTTGAGGGAAGGCTTGTAAGGACTCCAACAGCTTTATACCTCCGTTGACATTATGGCAGCATCTGGCAGTACCTCTTTAATTAAGACTCTTCTGCTCTGGTATTTCGATTGCATTGTTTATGCACCTTCATTTTGGATGAGTTATAACTCGGCCATTAAAACTCCCCTTACAATGAGTCAGCCCTCAGCCTGGGTGGATTTTTACAGAGGAAAAATCCTTCAAACTGATTAGCAGCAGCAGGGCAGGTAGTGTTTGCCCATGATTGAGAGGCAGTTTTTCTTTGGATTATCAAGCAGGTGACTTGTGTTTTTAAGAGCTCATAGGCTCCACGGTGGTGTGTCACATGCAGTCCTAGTAATACTTTATTCCTGCAACCACCAAGTGATAAGATGCATCAGTGCTTGCTTAAGAGGAAGGGCAAGGCAACAGCTCTGAAGACCCAAGCCCCAAACCCCCTAGGTGCAGAGAGGGCCGCTCATCTGTGACACCTCTGCTCACAAGTGATGGTCCAGCTCAGTCCCCACGTTGAAGCTGGTGAGAGCCAAAGCAGCCCATCCTGACACACTGACCCTTCACACTGATCTTGAAAATCCCTTGGGGTTTAATACAGGCTAGGTTGAAAACAGCACTGTGTGGTGCTGCTTTTTGCTCGAGTCTTTTGAGAACAGCACCTATTTTAATTGCAGCCCTGCTCCATCACAGCAGCTGCTGGTTCTTTCGGGCACTATGGAGTGCATGCCCCTACATTTGAGGAAACCCCAAGCTATGAAAAGCTGCCCCCACCAATCACTGCTTCACATTTAAAGCTGTTGTATCTGCAGTAATAGACATGAAGGCTGACTTCACATTTTACTGAGAAAAATAAATAGGAACCTGGAACCAAAGGATTGTCCCAGGAGCCTGGGCTGGCTGTCTCAGGGTCCGGTGTCTTGTTTCTGCCAGTGTTTATGACTAGATGCTTCAGAGGAAGGTAAAAGAAACTTCAAAAGTCATGATTGCAGAGTAACCTGCCCGTAGGGGAAATGTCTTTTTAGTGAATGAATAAGTTATTGCTAGCTGTGACGCAGAATATAAGGCTGTCTCTCGCTGAATCGTTTTGGCTTGTCTAACATAATTGTGTGTTTATTCTCCAAAAAAACTACCCGATCCTTTTTTTGCTAACCCTGCTGAGCTTTTGGCCTCTCTATTGCCTGGTGCAAGGTGTTCCACAGGTGAGTGTTGCCGTACCTCCCCTGGCAGGCACAAGTACGGTGTGTTTTTCAGCACATGTTGGTGCGCACTGACTCGGAGCTCAGCTGCGACGAGCAGGTGCCACCCCGGCCTTTGTGTTGGTTTGACCAAGAGCATTGGGCAGTTCAGCCTGGATCTTCCCACTTGCAGCCTGATTAACCAGCAGTCAGCACCTTCCCTCTAATAGCATATGTGCTATACCCCATATGGACACCTCTAAAAATCCCACAGTGGCTGCTGAAATGTACTGCATAGAGCATCTTATATTAAAAACTCCACAGTGCTGTTTATTTTTTGTTAATTTAGACCACTTTTATGTGTATATATATTTATACATTCAGCTTTTGAGAAAAGAAGTCATCTACCCGATGGTAGCACTGCTTTGCGTGGTGCTATGGGCCTTTCTGTGCTGCACACCTCTGCAGCTCCTGTCCGTCTCATGCTCTGGTGATTCCTTGTAAAAGCCAAGAGCTTTATGTTTTATAATTGCTATAAATATTGCATCTCTCTCAGTGGGAAATCAATTATAAATTGAATCTAAAGGAAATGCTGAAACCCGATCTCTCAGAAGCGTGAACAGCAGCCTAATTTAGTTGGGCAAGCTCAGTAACTGTGACTTTCTCCGTTTCTTTCCCAGGTGCCTCAACGAACCACTTCCATATCCCCCGCTCTGGCAAGGAAGAACTCCCCAGGCAACGGCAGCGCACTGGGACCCCGCCTGGGATCCCAGCCGATCCGTGCGAGGTACAGGAGACCGAGCGTGGTGGGCAGCAGTAACCCCTTGGTGTTAATAACCCATAGTTGGTTATAGGTTTCCTCTCCCTGCACCAGCTCCCAAGCCCTTTGAGCAGACGGGGGCTCCTGGTGTGTTGAGACAAGAGATTTGCAATACTTGTGTTGCAGCCCTGAGCTGTGATGCACTAGGTTCACATTTGTTGGTGTTTTGTATCACATCCAAGGGCTGGGACTGTTTAGATTTCTCGTACTTTTGCTTCCTTCAGACTGGCCTAAATCTATTCTTGGATGGGGTTTCTAACTGGGTGCTGTGGAATTGAACAAGAATTTGGGCAGTTTAGCAGGAATAAGTGCCAGTTCTCCTAAGCCAGTTCTCCTGTGTGTAGTGAGAAACATTGTGCTACACTAAGGCAGCAGAAAGATCTCAGTCCTACAAGTTTCCAACTAGTCAGAGCAGATTTTCATGAGCAAAGCCTGAGTGTTCCAGGGATGTGCTGATGTGCCATGGTTAGAGCCAGGTCCTGCTGGGACACAGATACACTAAGAAAGCAGTTTTGACCTCCTAGGACAAGGGTCTTTACCCAGCTCACATGCCAGTGACATTAAAATGTCCCTGGGGAAGACAGAGAAGACACTGTAGACAGGCAGGAGTCTGGATAAACCCATCATCCATGAAGTGTGGTATGATGGAGCTCTCTCGTTTCCATTTCTTGCCTTGTCCTCTTAGGTCTAGGTCAAGTAGTGAACGCCGGTGTATTCGTAGCCATATGCTGTGCACCGTAACAGGCTTTTCAGCATATGCCTTCTTTCCAGCTGAATACCTGAGCATGCATCAGCACCTCACGTACAGCAGGCAGCAGCTTAGGTAGCTGGCAGCGGGAGCAGGAGGAGGATGGCAAGAATCTTTTTAAATGAGAGAAGAAAAGCATTCATATTGTGGGGGTTTTATTGCTTAAGATTGAAGCGTTCCAGGTTTTTGAAAATACTATTCTTCTGGTTCTTTTAGTTTAATTCTTAAATACTAATTTTCAGGCTATCATCTGAAATATGAAATAAAATGCAGTAGAATGTTGCATGATGTAGCTCTAGTATGTGAAGGTGTTGAGTAAAAAATCATCATGTGAGATTGTAGGATTCCAGGTGAAGGTTACAGTGTTTCCTTCAGCCTCACCATCCCAGTCCTGGCCAATGCAGGCAAATGCATAAGTTGCCAAAGTTCCCAAAGCATTTCATGAATTAATTTAGCACATCATTTGAGCTGACAGCCTTCAGTTTGATGAAAATTGAAAATGATTAGACAGCAAATAAGTCCATTAAACTAAATCATCAGTGTAGTGATAAGATTTCTTTCTTTCGTGATAATGCGACATTTCTCATATTGTCCTTTTTTAACCACTTCTGCTCTTGGTATTTGATTTCTCCGATGCATAAATGTTAATATGCATCGGAGGTAAAAATATGCTTTCTTTTACTTGTAACACCCCTGTAATGACTGGGGAGATACTTCCTTGCACAGAAAGCCACTATGTTGCTTTTATCATTTTAATAAGTGCCTGTGTAAATGCACAATAACACTAGGCAGCAGCTCCATGTTAAGGCCATGTCCAAGTGATTCTGCCAATCACCCAGTTGTGGCAACGAGGCTGTGCCCAACCCATCCAGTTTGTGTCACTCTGATAGTCTCTGAGCAGCTTTGAAACACGCACAATACACACAGCACACACCTTCTATTAATGCTCAATGCCTTTGATTGCGCCTGCATTATGTAACGTGGCAGTATTCCAGCATGATTTTAATGCACACAAGGTCCTAATTGGACTCTGTAGAAAAAGCTTTCTATACGTTTTTAACAGGACTTTGAATAATAAGATCACTTGACAGAAATCTTGCGTAAAAACAAATTGCATAACTCTGCATGAGCATGTCTGCTGGTGTCATTTTAGTACCAAATAAGAATTAATGTCCTAAAGGCATCGGATACCCTAAGAAATATTAGTCATTCTTTTTGTATCAAGGATGCTTTTTATTCTAGATTTATGTATGTTCAGAAGAGGGAAAAGAAATCAAGGAAGAAAACGCCTGAAGTGGATAACAGGCAAATTTGAAGTGGCTGAAAAGGAAACCATGAAAACTATGAAATGTAAATAAGTAGCAAAAGTAATCTGCGGCCTTGTTGCAAACCTGAGAATTTTCCTTCACTAAAATATTTGTTTTGCAGTGTAACAGCAAGTCAAATTCCCAATTATAGAAGGAATATTGATTAATGCAGATAAATCCAACAGTGCATGTCTAGGGGTGAAATGGAGTTCCAAGCAAGCAGTCTTCTAATTCTTGCAGCATCTCGCTAAACAAAACAGTACAAAATTGCTCCAATGATTTTTCTTTGTGGTTATGGTCCCGCTCCATAAGGATGTTGAGTGCCTGATCCTGCAAGGTCACCCAGCTTCCATAGGGTTTAGTGGGGCTTGTAGGATCAATAGCTTGAGAAGACCAGACTTCAGCCCTGTCTTCTCCAGCAGAGGAGGTGTCCTGTCACCTCACATTAGGCATAATAAACATGGAGCACGATCCATCGGAGAGAGGCAGACAGGACTTTCCCATGGCCCATTAGCTCTTGTGGCTTTGTGTGTGGGTCTCTGCAGGCAGCGTCAGCGTGTGCCTTGGAATGCAGATGCATTGGTGGAGCTCTGCAGGCTTCACCAGTGTGCGCAGAGCCCGCTCCTCTACATCAAGAAAGCAGAAAATCCCAGGGTGATTTTAGGGCCTGTGGAAGCCGTTACATACAGAGATGTCTTTGCAGAATGTCTCAGCACGTAGGGTCTGGTGGCTGTGACGGTGCTTTGTGCCTTGCGGCCGCGGTAGGACCACAGTCCCAGCTGGGACAGAGCGGAGATGCGGGTGGCACCCGCTGACGCCGTGTCTGTGCTCCCGCAGCAACCCGGATCTGAGGCGCACGGAGCCCATCCTGGAGAGCCCGCTGCAGCGCACCAGCAGCGGCAGCTCCTCCAGCTCCAGCACGCCCAGCTCCCAGCCCAGCTCCCAGGGCGGCTCCCAGCCCGGCTCCCAGGCCGGCTCCAGCGAGCGCAACCGAGTCCGAGGTGAGCAGGCTTCTCCCTTCCCACGCCTCCAGCGAGCCCTTTGTGGGGATAACACTTGCCCCTCGGCAGCCCTTTGCACCCAAAGCATGGGATGGGAGCTGGGAAAGGAATTGGCCTCTAAGCAGCTTCCTCCAAAACGCTTGCAGATGAGGGCTTTGTTAACGGTGGGTTGATGTTCCTAGTGGAACCGCTCCTCAGCATCTTAAAGCCATTCTTAAAATTATCTCCGGTTCTGCTGTTTAATCACGCCAGGAGCTGCTCAAGCACATACAGGCAGTTTATCTGCATTTCTGTCACAGCCCTGGAATACAAATCCACCGAGCTGGAGGGCATTAAAACAAACGCTGCCTGCATGCTCTGAATTTTTTATGACTTGGCTAAAAATGGCATGTCTGTTTGTTGAAATAATCACACTTCTCTAGGTAGTCAATAAAAGTAACTTATTGTCAATTGTCCTTTAGGGTTTGTTTTGGTTTTTACTAATGAGGGATGCTGAGACAGGTAATGTCCTCACAGTGTCAGATGCTGCAGAGCTGCTCACTTCTCCCATCTCTGATTCCCCGCGTTCCTGCTCTCCTTTTGCCCAGGAAACGTGAAGCCAGAAGGGTCACCCGTGCTGCCGCATGAGCCTGCGAAGATAAAACAGGAAGATAACCGTGACGTGACACGACCGAGCCGACCTGCTGTGAGTCTTAAATTATTTCCCACAGGAATGTTGCCAACTGAATTGGCCATGTTTCCATTCGGTGCCATAGCACAACCTTGGGGACCCATAAAAAGAGGCTAGTGCCATTGCTCCTGCAGCCGAGAGACTCGAAAGCAACGCTCCGGCAAGAGCCTGTGGGAGATTGCAGTGCTTAAGAGAGTGCATGATTTCGAGCAGTGACCCAAGCTGAGGGGCAAGCACTTAAGGCTGCGGGGTAGCCTCCAGCAGAGGCTTAAGTGCTTGGCTAGCTTGGGGCCAGCGTTGGCATCGGCGCATTGTTGTGTTCCGGGCGGCCTCGCCGTGGGGCTGCCCCTCGCGGCGCAGGCTCCGCTCCGGCTCCCCGAGGAACCCGGCGGTTCCTCCTCCTCGCGCTCGCTTTGCGGCTCCGCTGGCGACGGCCCCGCCAGGCCTCGCCCAGAGCCTTCCTCTCCGGTTTAACGTTGGTGACGTTTGTACTTTAAAACTGCAGAGTTGGCCTAATAACCTAAATGAATTTCCACTGCTTTCTCTTTTCTAAATGTGTATTAATGTTTTGTTGATGTTGTTTTTTTTCTTTACACTCCACAGCGTTGAGCTAACAATTCTAATTTTATTTCTAACCTGCTTGCCCTTCCTCTGGCTTTTTCCTCCCGAATCTGTTTCCTCTGATGCTGATTAATCTTCCCTTACTCACAGAGCTATAAGAAAGCTATAGATGAGGTTAGTGATATCTTTTCTCAGTGGGTCATGCCTATGCAAGGTCGCCTAGTTAGCGCTTAATATCAAACCGGGTTTTCTTGGTGCTGACATTCATAAAGGTGGCAATGCAATCTTTTCAGACCAAAAGATTGTGTTTTCCGGCGTAGCGGGCCAGCAGAGGGGAGGGAGATGGACCGGTCGGTGTGTTCTGCTCCTACATGGGCTGTGTGAAACCCACTTGCATGGAGGCCGTGGTGAGGAGCAGCACGTGAGCGCTTCACGTGTGGCGGCCCTTGTGCATATTGGAGAGCAAGAGCAAGGAATCCTTGTGCATACTGGGGAGCTAACGGAGGGGTGCGGATGGCGAGCGCGGCACAGCACATTCTGCTCCCAGCTGCAGCCCACGGGAGCCCATGGATTTCAGTGGGAAGACTGAGCGCTGTTGAAACCTAATCCAAATGAAGGCACTTGGCAAGTAGAAGAAAACAGAGTAGTGGAGTAGAGTGATTGTTCATTGCTGTGAACTAAATGGTCCATGCGAATGGAGAGTCCCTGGAGCTGTCATGGTTTACACCAGCTGAGAATCTCCCCCTCATGGGCACATGCTCTTCACCCACTGCCCACCAGTGTGGGTGAACTCAGAATATTTGTGATTACCCCAGGGGCAGCATTGCACAAGGGGCCAATCTCAGCTCCCCAATTGCCTTTCTTACCGGTGTTGAGATTTTCCGGTGACAGCTGCTCCTGACTGGAAAGGGAGCCGCTGTCAGACCCAAAGCTCCAGTGAGTCCTTGCTGGAAGCAGCAAGGCCAGGTTTGGCCACTGCCTCCACTGAGCAATATGAGATGGCAGAGAGGAGGTTGAGACTGTCCATGCATGGGGCACTCCAGGTCCTGAGAAGTGACTCAGACATTTCCATTTTTCTTATGTCAAGCTTTTACTTTAAAAATTACAGCCTAATAGAAAAGAGAGGGAGAGGGACAGAGATGGGAATAACCATGTTGGGAGTAGATGAGTTATACCTTGTTAAGATTTGATGCTGCGTAGAGAACAGTATGAACTTACCATGAACAGAATAAGCTTGCTGAGCTCGTTCTGACATATAAAAAGTTGTTTTTCCCAGATTCATAGTGTGAGGGCAGAAACCTCAGGACATGGGGGTCTCTCTTATTCCCAGACACCAGCTAAATTTGCCTGCCTAATTCCAAATGGGAAAGAGTTTGCAGACAGATATTTGGGAACCTGAGGACAGGGTCCAAGCCAGCAAGAACTGTCTGGATCTTGCTAGAAAACCTGTAAGAAGAGCAGGGTTTGAGGCAGCATCAGTTAAAAATTGCATGGTCAGACACCACGCATGGGCTTCATTACTCAGTCTGACTGGATCTTGAAGACTTTCCATCTACCCAGTGCATAACAAATACCTACCTGAGCTTCCAAATTTGACCAATATCACTCTGGTGACCACAGTGCAATGACTGTCACATAACTGATTGAATGAAAAAGTTTCAAACTA
Organism: Nothura maculosa; assembly: GCA_032353885.1. Lineage (NCBI taxonomy): Eukaryota > Metazoa > Chordata > Aves > Tinamiformes > Tinamidae > Nothura > Nothura maculosa. The sequence goes on along the minus strand of JAUBOD010000633.1, from coordinate 6,057,593 downwards.
GTGTTCATGTGCAGGTTATTGATTGATTGATTGAATGCTGGTCTCAGTCTATCCTATTAAAACCATGGATTCCTGAATTAGTGGTTTTATCAGACTGTTATTTTTATATGCACATCTGATGATGGTGAGTTTTTAAATGTTCATGGGAAAAGACTAAGCCTTCTTGTTGTGTTATTTAACTTGTCTCCCATGTGCTTTAATGTGCACAAACCTTT
>JAUBOD010000633.1:6019149-6047882 GCA_032353885.1 Nothura maculosa | reverse complement strand
GGTGACAGCTTTGGGAGCAGTGACAACACAGCCCAGCAGAATGAAAAACAGGCCTTTTGCCCCAGAGCTGAGCTGTGCTGCTCTCCTTGGTGTCTAGATAACAGGCATAACCCTGAAGCAGCACTGTGGCTGCAGGAGCTCTCTTGTGCAAGCTTGACAGGTTCCAAAATAGATTTTTACAGCCCACTGAGATAAATGGCCCGGTCTCCCTTCAGACTGGGCCGGGCAGGTGCTCGGCTGAGGCCAGGGCACGAGGAAAGCGGCAGTCACCCAGTTAGTTCATTCTGGGATGTGCAGCACATGGGGGTTACCCCGCGGAGCAGAGCGATGCCGTGGGCTCCCCGGGCCTCCCAGAGCTCTCCTGCGAGGCTCATCCGCACGAGAGGTTGGGAGGCCTTGGCAAGGTGGAGATGAGGGTCCTTCTGACTCGAATGCGGCAGCTTCCCGGCTAACACAGCCCCATCACCGCTCTGCTGCTGCTCCGCAGGCTTCCCAGCATCCCCGCTTGTGTCTTCCATGAGTGACTGGGGGAAGAGGAGCAGGTGTTTGTGGAAAGTCCCCACAAGCGGAGGGTTCACAAAGAGCACGGCAGCGGCAGGCACTGAAGGTGCTAACGGGGGCTTCTCCACTGTTATAGTTTCCATGCTCTGAGCTCTTGCTCTGCTCTGTTTTCCAGTACGGTATGGGAAGTAGCACCAAAGCCTCTTTCACGCCCTTTGTGGACACCAGAGTGTATCAGACCTCGCCTACTGATGAAGATGAAGACGAAGATGAAGAATCATCTGCTACTGGTAGGAAGCAATGTGCATGAGGAGGCCACACAAAAGCTAGCTCGTGGAGACTGCCTGTCCCCACCAAATCTCTTTCAGATTTCACTGCTCATATTTGTATCCTCGTGCTCTCCAATTTCCCACAAATCCTACAAAAACCATTAAAATGCCACAAGAAAGAGAGCCCCAAGAGAGAACAGGGAATAGTAAAAATCCAGCTATCCCTGACTGCAAGGGAAGATGTCAAAAATGTTGAGGCTGCCTTTGCAGAACTGGGAGATGGCAGACAGATTCGGAAAGGTTGTAATTGCTCAGGAATCGCAGAAGAGGACTGGATGTGGACAAGCAGGCAGAGAGTAGCGTTGGTCAACTTTGTAGGCTGGATTGAGAGTCTGGGCACGTCAGCTACATCAATTTACTGTAGGTTCAAACCCACAATGAGCTCCTGTCACAAAACTTAAGGCTTGTTACCTAATGATGACTGCCTGGACAAAAAAAAAAAATTAAAAAGAATCATTTCTTCCTATTTGCCCAAATCCTGAGAGCACAAGTATATAGAGCTCATGAGTCATGGCTCCTGGTTTGGTTTTGTGTCTTTCCAGCACTGTTTACCAGTGAACTGCTGAGACAAGAGCAGGCCAAGCTGAACGAAGCGCGGAAGATCTCCGTGGTGAACGTGAACCCCACCAACATCCGCCCCCACAGCGATACCCCCGAGATCAGGAAGTACAAGAAGCGCTTCAACTCGGAAATACTCTGTGCTGCTCTGTGGGGTAAGCTCCTCATTGCCAGCACCCTCTGCAAAGCTCCCGGGAGCGCCTGGCTAGCAAGAAAACACAAAGATTTTACCCCAAACTGAGCCCCTGCCGCAGGTGGCCCTGCTTTCTGTGCTGCACAAGGCAAATGTCCCTTCTGTCCTTGTGGCCCTGAGCACGTCCTAACTGGGCCAGGAGGTACACAGTGACACTCAGCCCCGTTTCAGCTTATGTGATTCAGCTGGTGTGTGATTGCTTGGAGACTGAGCCTCCTGTCTCAGGCAGCCTCGTGCTTGTTTCCTGGGGGCCATCCAGCAGCTTGCATCCCATATCCTTCCTGTCAAGGCCATGGTGTGGCAGTCCAGCTCCTAAGAGCCAGGATGAGATTTAAATTATCAAAAGTACCTTTGTGTCTTCAAATTAATGGTAACTCTGGCATTATCAGTTAAGCTTTTTCTTCCTTCTTTTCCTGTTTTTTTGCCTGAAAGTAAGCATTACTTTACTTCCACTGGTGAAAGCAATGTGGAAAGATACCCAGGTGTGAAATGTTTGAAGTCTTGGTTTTGCTATAAGAGTGACCCTTGATGTTTGTAGGAACACCAGCCTTAGTTGCAACTGTTACTGTGTTGGTGGTGCCTGAAGTAGGAGAAAGTGAACATAGGGCACAGTCCTTTGGCGCAGGCCCTCACGGACCACAGCCATGGATCCCGATGCCAGCTATCCTCTGTTTCATGCACAGGTGTAAATCTCCTGGTGGGCACAGAAAATGGCCTGATGCTGCTGGATCGAAGTGGACAAGGGAAGGTCTACAACCTGATCAACAGACGGCGATTTCAACAGATGGATGTACTAGAGGGCCTTAATGTCCTCGTGACAATATCAGGTGAGGCTGCTGCTCTCCCTGCGGTTAATTAACCTTTTCATTTCTGTTCCCCAAGCAGCTGCTACTCAGACACGATGCAGCAAGGAGGGCAGTCACGACCTGACAAAGCAGCAAGGGTCTGGGTGTATGTGCAGACCTCTGCTCAGGCACTTGACCCACCTCAGGGTTGAGTCTCCAGAGCTCCCAGCTTGCAGCCATGGGCACTTTCTGGCAAGAGGGTAAAACCAACCTTGTCAGACCAGCTGCCCTCCACAGACAGAGGAGCACGGCCTTTGGTCCTGCAAAACATGGGTGAAGGAACCGGGACAGGGCCTTGTCCTGCTGATACCTGCCTGCAAAAACTGCAGAGAGAACTGCAAAAGAACTGCTTATTAGGAAAACTGCTTAATATCCCACTTCTCTTTATTTTCATGATGTTCCATATTTTTCCCTTGGCTTCCCTTGTCCATTAAACTGCAATTTCCTTAATTCACTTCAAAAGATGCTGCATTTTGATTTGCTTTGTTCTGCGACTCCACTGTGTTTTTAAGCAGAGAGCTGCAGGAGCAACAGGGTTTAGCACAGCTGCAAGATGAACAGGAGGATAGAGCTCCCCAGGGGAGTATTGGCTCAGAGGCAGTGATGAGAAAGCTGTGTGGGGCTGTGGAAATGCGTTAATGGGGCTTAGCTGACAAGTCTCTTGGTTTGTACTGTCAATCTGTTCCCGCTGACCTCAGTGGAAGCTGTTCTGTGTGTCCCTAAGAGGGCTTTGCAGCAGGGAGGTTTCTAGCCAGGTTGTAGCCACTAGAGGGAACAGAGACTTGCAGACACGTGCAATTGCCTTGCTGCCGTGCAGCCCAGTGCAGAGCAAACAAGGAGCTTGTGCACCACATTAAAATGATGCTTCAGGATGGGCCTCAGGTGGGTTGTGGATAGCAAGTGTCAGACACTGCAAAAATGTGGCAACAGTAAAGGAGAATTAGGGTGCGAATACTGGCCAGAGCTGCAGCGTGTGGGTGAACTGGTCCCAGAGTTTGTCACCAAGAGTGAGGGCAGTCAGGCTTTTGCTGGAGCCAAAGGCACATTTTGCTTAGCCAGATCTCTCAAGTATTGCTGTGGTAGCTGGGAGTGCTAGTCAGACGTTTTCCAATTAGGATTTTTTTTTCTTCAAAGAATGATCATTTATAAAACCCAGGAATTTTTCAGCTATGTAGTTTTGTCTGTAGAACTCTGGGGAGGTGCTTTGGTTCCAGGATGGAATTACTAGTGTATGAAGCAGGAGAGAAAGAAAAAAAGCAAACGCTGGGTAGTTCAGTGGTTGGGTAAATTACTAAGAGAGCTGGGCTCATGTCTCTGCTTTGCCTGATTCTCTGTCTTTGCACATTTATTTACACAAAATGGAACGTTTCCAGCCTGTGAGTGAGAGAGTCTGTCTCTTATTTCACCCACCTGCAGTGTGGGAGGCAGAAGTCTGGTCTCTGCTTTGCATTAGGCATGTGAAGTTGCCATTTTTTTCACGGGAATACTAAAGCCCTTATTTTCTTATTATCAACATCCTTGAAAAAAATAGCTTTCCACTTAATAAGTAGAAATAGACACTGAAATCTCAACGTTTTCCATGGAAGAGCCTCTTGCAGTTGTGCCACAGGGAGAGCTGGAGCCCAGGACTGTGCCTGCATGGCTGGGGCTGCGCGGTTTCTCTTCATTACTTTTCATTAGCTCTTACTGGAAAATCTCCTTTCCCAACAGGAAAGAAGAACAAGCTGCGTGTGTACTATCTCTCCTGGTTAAGAAACAGAATTTTACACAATGACCCCGAAGTAGAGAAGAAGCAAGGCTGGATCACGGTCGGGGACTTGGAGGGCTGCATCCACTACAAAGTTGGTAAGTGGCTGGGATCTGCTCTGCTGGGGAGGCCGCCCTTGGAGGCCGGGCTGCCTTTTTCACTTATCTACTGTGAGTGGAGCAAAGTTTAATCTGAAGGAAGAATTTTTGAAGAGAATATCTCTTTTAAAATAGCTCATTGTTAAAAATCTTCCCATTTATCATTTACTACATTAACTACAGGTAAAAAATACTGGATGTCTTTTGGGATTTTTGGACTGTAATCCAATCTGATATGATTTTCTCCATATTTGTAGGTGATTTGTTCTATGGAAACATTATTGCACAGAAGATATTTTGAACATAGATAGGGAGATTGGACAAGAATTATATGTAGACCACAGCCATGAATAAACTTGATATTCATCTATAGGTGCACACCTTACCAGATGGCAACCAACAGAGATAGCTTTAGAAGCTCTCTTGGAGTTGAATTGTTCACTCTTGTTTCAATGAAAGTGAATGTTTTAAAAATCAGTTTTATTTTGATTTTAGTGAAATATGAAAGAATCAAGTTCTTGGTGATTGCCTTAAAGAATGCTGTAGAGATATATGCTTGGGCTCCTAAACCATATCACAAGTTTATGGCATTTAAGGTATGTTTATCTTCTTACCAAAATACGCTCTGTAATTGTAAGCACATGGGATTTCTTTGCTACGACCCACACTTTCTCTGCTTTTTCTCCCTTTCATCTCCCTCACATTCCTTCAGAGACCTTTCTTCTGTAACACCTGCCAAAGAGTATTTTGTACTTAGTACTTTAGAGCTCTTCCCATCCTGAGCTCGGCACAGAGGCAAGTCACAAGGGGCAGTGTCTTCCAGGGACTTTCATGCTGAGTAATCTTATTTTGCATCCTTGCAACATAAACGAGTTTATTCGGTATTAGGTCACATTTGCTTTTCCTGAACAAAGGCCAGAATAAATGGACTCGGTGACTCGAAGAGCTCAGCAGCATTAAAAGGGGATGGGATCCAACCTCCACTGCCTGTGGGCAGGCAGGGAGGATGCTGCCCAGTGCTCCTGGAGTTCCTTTGCCAGCCTGTGGGCTGAGCATCCTTTCCGTGCCCTCTAGGCAGGGATTTTTGGGGACAGTAGCAAGATTTACACTGTCAAGGTATAGCCTGGCCCCTGTGCAGAGAGCAAATAGCCTCTTTCTCCTCCTGGTGGTATTTTACACTCCTGTAAAATGATCAGAAACTTGTTACGCACAGATCTCCCCAATGTGACTGTGCCAGAGACCTGCTCCCTAGCCTGCATCCACTGTCTTGGCTGGAGCAGGGAAAAGTAGCTCTTGGCTCATGTGGCTCCTGTCAGCAGCCTCGGCCAGAGCGGTGGAGCCTGCAGGAGCGGCTCTGGCTGCTCACTGCTCTTTGCACACTTGGCTCTCGCCAGCCCAAGGCAGAGAGGGCTCCCACAGGCTGCCTGAACCATCCACTCCTGCAAAATTTAGCTCCCCACCCTCCTGTAGAGACCAAATTCTGGGGCCAGCCTGGGGTTTTTGGGGGAAAAAACTGTGTTTGTCAAGGGTGAGCACCCTGCAGCAGCCTCAGGAGGGAGAGCCCCTGGGTTTCTTTTTTGGGCAGCCACCTTGCACTATTTCTACTCACACAAGTCTGATTTTCAAGCTTTCATTCAAATCCTATTTTACAGAGACTTTGTGGCACATGCAGCATTTATGTAGTGTGTCAGCAGCCAGGCTGTTACACTTCTGCGGGGAGGGAGGAAATGCATCCATGCTCAGTAGCTTCTCCTAAGATGTACTGATATAAAAAAGCTACATGAGCAAATCTGCTTAGATGGCTGAAGTGACTGAGCAATACCCTCCAAGGCATCCGACCCAGGAACAGACAGACTGGAATATAAATAACTTATTTAATAGAAAACATCCAGACAAATATGACTTCAAAACTATCAGACTGCTGCTGTGGGAATTTGGTTGTTTTCTATGGTACTCACTAAAGGGGTTACAAAAGTCTTTTGCAGATCTCCAGCACAAGCCATTGCTTGTGGATCTCACTGTAGAAGAGGGACAGAGACTCAAGGTTATCTTTGGATCACACACTGGTTTCCATGTGATTGATGTGGATTCTGGGAACTCCTATGATATCTATATACCATCTCACGTGAGTACTTGGAGAAGTGCTGCTGCACGAGTGCAGGTGACACTTGCCAGAGGATCACTCTCAGGTGCTTAGGCTGTCACCATGCTTCAAAAGAGAGGGTAGCTGAGGATTTTTTTGTGTGCTCATCCAAGCTCTGTCCATGCTGTTTGATCAAAAAGTGTGAGAAACGAGCCCACAAGAATTGTGTTTTTAATCAATCCAGAAATTGCTGAATGTGATCTCAGCAACAGAGCATCTTCTATGGGAGGTGGCAAGGAAGTTAGAGTGATTTGAACTGCTTATGTTGTCTTAACTTTGGGAAGTCAGACGTGGGTTGAAAGTTACTGTAGCTACCCTTGCAGCTAGCAACTGATGACTCAGGAAAATGGGAATATTTCCTCCCTAGAGCTGCATGTCAAATTCCATTTTTGTTTCCCTTAATTTTAATAAAAGATGGATTCATCAATCAAAATCAGCAACTGATTTTTGTTACTACCAAGCATCAGACATCATTTTGGGGATTGTTTATGCTGTGCTCTCTTCATAATTGCTGAACCTGTTTATCCTTGATGTATATGACAGCTTTGATGGCAGGGTAAACATGACTTAATTCTCCTTGAGGCTTATCTCTAAAAGTCTATGACAGTTTATTGAATGAAGTGAGGATTTTGTTCCTGATTTGGTTTGGGGTTTTGTTTTTCTAAGGCTCTGCTCCCTTCCCCCTACCCTTTTCTCCATTCAATGCAATTCTGACTTTTAGGGTTTATTTTGACTGCAGATTCAGGGCAATATTACTCCTCACGCCATTGTCATCCTGCCTAAAACAGACGGGATGGAGATGCTTGTGTGCTATGAGGATGAAGGTGTATATGTGAACACCTATGGACGGATAACTAAAGACGTGGTGCTCCAGTGGGGAGAAATGCCTACTTCTGTGGGTAGGTCAACCCTTCCTCCTCACCTTGGTAAAATGCTGTTGACAAATAAGGAGTCAAGAATGAAATAAGTTGATTTGGGTCCTTGTTGATCAAGGTAGATGTCTCACAGCCTCTCTACATAATAGATGCCTTTGCAAAATACCTACAGTCCTAATCAGCAAGAGCAAGTGACCTCAAGATTTTAGGTCTTATTCATCTGAAGTATAAGCTGTGTGCAGTGGTGAGATCCTGTGCTGAGTAGAAAAAATACTCTGTGTGTGGAGCTGAAAGAACCTGGGTTGCTCTTCTGGCTTTGCTGTTGCCCAGCTCCATGTCCTCTTCAGACAGCTCACCCATCTGCTCAATGACCCAGCTTCTCATCTACAGGCAGAGGAAGAAGTGATAGTTCTGTTCAAAGTGCTCAGCAACTTGGGGATGAAGAGCTCTATATAAAGGCTGAGGGTTGTTGCTGATGGTCTGACTTCTGCACCTCTGGCTATCAGAGCTCTGTGGTTCCTCTAAGTAGGCTTTGAGTTTTTCTGTATATAGTATAATGAGCTCAACACATTTTAGCACTTACCAAATGTTTTCTTTTGACAGCCTACATTCATTCCAATCAAATAATGGGCTGGGGAGAGAAAGCTATTGAAATCCGGTCAGTGGAGACGGGACATTTGGATGGAGTATTTATGCACAAGCGAGCTCAAAGGTTAAAGTTTCTCTGTGAAAGAAATGATAAGGTAAGTCCATGTCAAAGCCTCTATCTATGCTTTAAGCTAGATCCAGCTACTTTTTGACTTTAGGTCTAGTTTATCTTAGGTTAATAATTAATTAATTTAAAGTTCCACTTAAAAATACTGCCTATAAACCTACTCCAATTCATTACCTTCAGAAGATGCAAATCTCAGCCAGTGATGAGAAGATGAGCAGTATCTCTTTGAAGGCTGAGATCTGCACTGACTTGACTTGAATTTCTTTAGTGTTGTGTCTAAACATTAAGTGTAGGGAATGAGGGAAGGAGAAATTGGAAGAGGAAAAGGAGTTATTTTCATGGAATGGTTGAATGCCATACTGTAGATCTGGTTTCTACCATCATCTGCTGTTGCGTTCTTTGATTTTGATAGTCTTCACAGGTTTATGCTGTTTGAGGGGGTTCAGCAGAGAGCTCTGCCGTTCATAACTAGCATTGTCGGGAACTTGATAGCTGCTCTTAGCACAGAGTTATATTTTGAATACAAGATCCTGCAGAATGGGAACAAATGTATTTGCTCATCTCAGAAGGCTTCACAAGGATATATTGGCACTGCAGAGTAGAGAATTCTTTCATAATGATTCTTGTTATGGAACACGTGAAGGAGCTGATGGTTTTATCATCATGGTTTAATAACATGCAGTAAATAAGATTAGAGACCAGAATAATTGTATTGAATAGCTGCTCATTAAATGAGCTTTAACCTAGCATTTCATGGAGTTAGTCTGGAGTTCGAAGAAAAAAATCTACCTTAGGCATACAGTTAAAGTATGTAATAAGGAGGCTGCCCAAGAAACTGAATATAAATTGCTCAATAACCATAGCTAGCTTTTCTGCTAATTTTTGAGTCCTGGACTCTGCAGATTTTATACAGTTTTCCTTTTTAATGATCTTATTATTAAAAAAAAAAGAGAAAAGGAAAACAAACTGAAAAGTATACCTCAAAAGTATACCTTACTCTTGCTATAGTCTTACTATATTTTGCTGTCTTGCTTTAGTACTGAAACTAACTGATCAATGGTAGTTTGAAATACTAAGCACAGATGTATCTTTTTTATGGAGAAGTGGTTAGCAATAAAAGATGTGTGGGACTGAATAATTTTTTTTTTTTTGAAAAAGGACAGGAAATTCACATATTTTAGCTGAGGAAGCTGAAGATGTGTCTGCTTAGGAATTTACAAATTATGACATTTATTTTTAAAGCCTTCTATTGTGGTCAAATATTGCTGGATCTTCAAAGAAGCAGTAAAAGGCACATCTTCCACAGAAAGACCAGATATATTTATGTTCCTTTAGTGGTTTGAGAGAAAACAGTTTTCTCTAACTTAGTTTTCCAAATCAGCTAAAATATTGTGAGACTTTTGCCAAGATAAATATTTTCAGCTGAAGCAGATAACTACCACACATGGTATTTGACCCAAATGATTAACATTTAGCAAAGGTACAAACCACTAAAACCAGAATCTTATTAATATTGCATAATAAATGGTGCCATGGCGATAAATGTGCTAACTTAGCATTTTTAAGGTGTGACAAACCTTGCTGTCCTTGGTAGCTGCCCTATTGATAGCAAGAAGATAACTTAGGGCTTTATTACCACATTTACTACTAATTGGTTTTGATTTGATCTGATTTGCTCAGCAGTACTGCCTGGCTGCTGCGAATCTGACCACGTGCTGTGTTTTCCTTCTCCAAAACAGGTGTTTTTTGCATCAGTGAGATCTGGAGGAAGCAGCCAAGTGTTTTTCATGACCCTAAACAGAAACTCCATGATGAACTGGTAACAGAAGAGCATGGGGCGCTTCCCATCTTGGCATTATTTCTAATTTAAAGGATACTGAACACGTGGACTAACGCCGTTGCCGCGGCAGATGCGGGCACTCCCGCCCCATCCCGCGCCGCTGTCGCCCCGGGCAGAGGGGCCCGCGGGAGTGCGGCCCTGGCCCGCGCCCGCACTCGGGCCTCGGGAAACCGGCCTCTCCGGGGCTCCTGATTAAGCTGTGTTATAGTGGATTATGAAATTTTCTTTTTTTTTTTTTCTTTTTTTTTTTTAATTTTACTTTTTCTTTGTGCCCTGCTTTGTAAGAACGGGGAAAGAAACTGTGTCAAAGAGTCTGTTTTTAATTCTGTCTGCCTGCTAGCATCAAATATTATAGTATGTTGTAAAGTTACCAATTAAATCTGGTGAGAGACAGCACAATAAATGTACCTTTTATCTTTGTGATGAAGGCTGTAACCATACATAGCTGGGTCATTTTAGAAAACTTTTGCCTTCACCAACATTTACATGTTGCTCTTGGCAGCAACAGCTGGACGGATTTTTAAAAGGAGAGAGAAGTACTAGGTGGGCTTTTTTCTTTCCCCTCTTTTGGGAAATGGATTTTAAATGGCTAAACTACTAGCCTTAGACTAATAAAAGTAAGCTACCATTCTCGTCAGTCTGTCAATCCATATTTCTATATGGATCTTTGTGTGGAGATGAGTGGCCACGGCAGGGGCGGTGGGGCCGGTGCCGCGGGGCAGGGGCAGAGCGGGGACAGTGTGGCCTCACTGCCACCCACCATGGCACGACAATGATGCCATCGCCATCGTGTGACATCCCCAGTGCCGAGATGGCTGCCAGGACCTGGCATCCTGCATGGCGCTGCAGTGGGGAGAGCCCAGTGTGTGAAGGCGCCTCGCTGAATCAGGCTTGTAAAGAGCTTAAAAATATATATATATATGTGGTTTCTTTGGCCAAGGCTCTGGATCTATACTCGTTTCCCCCCCACACTTCCCTCCCCTCCTTTGCAAATTACCCAACATACAGTGAAAAACGACATCTGTGCCGAAATGTGTATGTATTTAGTTCGGGTTGAATTGTGTCCTTATAAACTCTGCTCAATTGATTTAAACTTTTAAGTGCGTATCTGGGATTCTTCTTTTCTCAGTAGCTGCAAGCATGGCTGCCTGTGGTATTAGGGTGTCGCATAACGAGATCTGTGTTGCTGGTTTTTAACCTACCTCGTTTTGTTTGTTCGTTTGTTTTTCTTTTTGGTCGGCTGTTCAGCACAGCACTGTTACCTCCAGCGACATATAGAGAGCTTAACTGGCAATCTTGGTGTACTCAGCAACGATGGCTTTATTAAAAAATAATTTTAAAACAATCAACAGTAGTTGGTCAACCTTGAATCTTTTGTGAACCACAAGAAAACGTTTGGCTGCTTGATCCATGGGTGGTGATGAGTCCCTCTGCCACGGGAGCCAGCGCCACCCTGCCGCCATCTTCTTCCCACATCGCCCTGCTGCCATCTTCTTCCCACACCATCCTGGCGCCATCATGTCCTATTGCCGCCCAGCTGCAATGTTCTCCTGTCCCATTTGGCCACCATCTTCTCCCACTACTGTTGCCACCCAGCCACCATCTTCTGTCACTGCCACCAGGCCGCCGTGCGCCACCAAGAGCCCCCATCTCTGTGAGGCCACAAAATGGTGGCTGGGCTCCATGATGGCGGTGCTGGGTTTCCCTCACGGGATTGCCACCAGCTCTTTATATTATCACTGCTGTTACCTTAAACCGGAGATGGTTACTGAGCTTATGTTGCAAACTGGTAACTCTCCTTTTCCCCTTGAAGTGACAAGTTCAGAACACACAGCTTTAAATGATTTTTTAAAATTATTTTTATTGTGGGATTTGGGGGTTCATTTATGGAATAAAAGGGAGTCGTTGTGTTTAAACATAAGGTAGTATGTGAATGTAATTTTTTAAAAACCATGGAGTGATTTGAAGCGCAGTCGTTAAGAAACCGATATTCATGCCATCTTGTTTACAGCGTGTGTACATGAACATAACATAGATGAAACGCGTTTCTGGTGCCAACTACAATAAAACACAAAACTTCAACACAAAGCCATGACTTTTATATATCATTGTGCTGGCGCCCGGGACACTGACGGTTAGCTGGGCACGAAGGCTGCTGGTGCCACTGACTCATTCATCCGCCTTCCACACGCAGGCACCTCCCAAACACAATTCCCTACAAATATATCCAGCTTTGGTTTGCTCATCTTCCATTTCTTTTTCCAAACGCTGCATTCCCCATCCTGCTCTGCTTCTGCCCCAAGCAGAGACTTCCTGCCAAGGACAAATGGCGAGGATGCATTCGGAAGTGAACGCAGGGCTCGGGAAGCGCGGCTCCTGTCACCAGTGCTGCTGGCATGAAGACACTGCGCCCGCCAAGACGCCCAGCTGTACGTACCACTGCTTCTCCTTTCGGCCATTGCAACCTCCTCTTTCCTGTTTGTTTTTGGCCTTTTTTTTTTTCCCTCATTTTTTTCTCTGCTTTTCAGAGTACTTTTATCTGGAGGGCTATAACCTTGCAGTCCTTAATTTTCTTTTATCCTTTCTATTTTCTTTCTTGTTTTGCTCCTTGTTTTACATCAAAGCTGCCTGTAAAGAGCCCAGACCGGGTAAATAGGATGCATAAATTACTCCTGCCATGACACGGCATCACTGTCCATGTACTATCTTAAAATTGCTTCCACTGATGTGAAAACGTGTTCGGTTGTTCAAAAGAAAATTCTGACTGTAAACATTAACTCACTGCTTTTAGTGCCTAATTATACTTAGCAATGTACATGGCACTGCGGCGTAACACAGGTGCCACTTTGTGTGCAAACAATGTAAATTAGGCTTATGAAGAAACCACATGGCTACAAAAAACATCAGAGAGATGCTCTTCTCATGCACATATTCAAAGGCATACAAGAAAAAGCATAAATGAGCCTTAGGTGAGCTGTCAAGGCCTAGATCCTAGCAATGAGCACAGTAGGGCTGACTCTGCAGCGAGGATGCTCTTGGCCCCAGGTTCAGTCTCCACCCTCCCTCCCACTCCAGTGATCTGTGTGGCCTTGGGGATATCACTTGCCTGCTGCATGCTTTCGCTCGCCAAATGTAACATGGGAATAATATTGCTCCTGAGCTGTGCTATATCGTGTAGATAAATGCACTGTAAGCTCTATGGCTGAGTAACAGGCCATTAAAAGTAGAGATTAGACTGGCTAATCATTTATACTGGTGGAGACTAGCATGCTCTTGTAGCATGCAGGAGGCTGCAGGTGCTGTTCTTGGATTTTCCAAGTTTAAGAGCCAACATGCGAGACTGACATATTCCACAAGGTGTTTCCAGCGGGAAGCAGAGGTTTGCAAGCTGTCTTTCCAATCCAGTGGGTCTGCTGCAAGCTTGGAGCTTTCTGCTCCAGGTGCCCTATCTACTGTGTGGCTCCAAAGGAAGCTTTCCAAGGTGGAGCCAAAGCAGCGGCAGAGCTGCTGCAGAAGTGACGGCTGGCAAGGCAATGGGTCTTTCCATTAAAGCAGGACAACTGGAAGCGTTTCCTTCATGAAGGAGGCTGCCTGCAGGTTCCCCTCTCCATCGTGGGTTTCCATACCAGATCCTAGGTGCAACCTCTGGATTTCTAGCAAACTCTCCCCACTTGGGCAGAGAACCACGTGCCTTGGCCAAGGGAGCTGAGCAGGGAAAAAAAAAAGTATGGGGCAAGCTAAAAGCAACAGAAGTGCCACTTCATCTCCTTCTCCAGTATCTAGGCAGGTTTTCTCCAGCAGCACAACCTGCAACCTGCTTGGAGTCCCATTGCTTTCCTTTATCTCAGCCCCCTCAGGAGCCACAGACTGTGTCTGATGGGCTAAGATTTCTAGGCAAGGAATTTCCCCTCCTCACTTGGAGGGCAATTTGGTCCTAACCTGGAATTTTGCAGTGTTTAAGGTTTCAATTTGGGATATTGGTTTAGGTGCCTCATTTGTTTTCCAAGCCAAATTTGAGGAGACAGTTAATCCCTTATCCCAACCCACCTGTATGGAGGTATTTCACAGGGTTTAACTGCGGGGCAAAGAGAAGGAGCTTGTAAATGCCTCAGGATCCACAAACACAGAGAGCAAATGCATACAATAGAAATGGTGAAAGATGTCACCTAGGAGGGCAAATATGGGGACAACTTCAAAGAGCTCAGCCTCAGTGTTCTCCCCTTCCACACCCCTGTCCAGATCCATGGGCTTTCGAGGGGAATGCAGGTGCTGCAGCTGGAATGAATTGACAGATGAATGCAATGAACTTTTCTCTTCAAGTTAAAGTTTTACTCTGAAGCCAGAGCAAAGATTAGTGTTTTTTCTCTAATCTCTTTTCTTCTCCTCCTTTTCCTCTCTAGAAAGCACATTTTATGCCCATGTGAAGTCTCACTGACTGGGAGCATCATCCAATGACTAGCAGTAACCAGCTGGGGTGAAAACCCTCACGTGACCCCTCAGAGTTTATCTGCAGAGTAATGGGGTTAATCAGCTCTTCTTGGCGATTCAGACTTTGGTAGATGGCTCTGATCTGGCCCAGGGTGCTGGCTGATGTCTGCTGATGATGTCAGGGACCTGGGAACAAGCAAGTGCAGAAAGGACGAGCAGCACAGACCAGCTCAGACCAGATTTGCACCAACGTGCAAAGTGCATGACTGCTAAGTCAAGCCAAAGGTTAACAGTGTGTTTGAGAACACCAAGATCAGCTGGGGGTGCTGAAATTGCTAAGCATTCAAAGGCATGTGGGTCTTTTATTGAAAAGGTACCTTCTTGTAACGGTCTGGGTAAGTTTATTGTGCTTTGTGTCTGAATGCACATAGAGCTCAGGATGCCTACAAGTGTGTGTATTATTATTACATCTACTTCTTGAATGGTTGAGTGCACAGGTGTGTGGATAAATATAAGTAGAGATCTGTATACATCCATCTTTGTATATATTTGAGTATATGTTGTACACACACAAAAACATATTTTAAAGCAGGTGCCATTTAAGTACAACATTGATATTCTAACTCCTTTGCTACATATGCTGGAAGAGCTTTTCCTGCTAAAATCCAGTGACAAGACTTGTAATTTAGCAAACAAATCCAACACAGAAGCCAAGAAAGGTGTTGAGGAACATCTTCCAGAAAGCGGCTGCTAACACATTCCCAAGTGCCTGGCATGCGACGTAGCAGTGGTTGCTGGATTTGCAGACTGTTTGACTCAGAGAAAAAGCCGCCTCTGAGCTGGATTATTCAAATTTCACAGGTTCACCCATAGGCATGTCATGGACAGTTTGGCTTTTCATTAACTTCAGAGGGGATATAGTCCCATCATGTGGAGCACAGGTCCGTTTTGCTGATTCTGCTCCCTCCGTCCCTCCTTCTGTGTCTGAGCAATAAATAACCACGCTCCAGGAAAGTCCTCTTCAGTCCAGGACTGAGCAACTGCTCCCACAAAGGCTTTGAGAGGATGGACAGGAAAAATAAGATGCAAGAACAGAAGGTAAGCAAGGTCCAGTGGTATTTATATAGCAGTATTATATTATACTAATATTTCTGAGGGAAGTCAGCACAGGGCACTGGAATTCATTGCTTGTGAAAGCCAAAAGCAAGAAGAAAAAAATCTTCCCCCTCACTAACTAGGCTTTGTACTGAGTGCTGGGGGAGAGGGGGTGGGAGATTGCTATTTGCTTTTTAGGAATTTTGACAGCCTGTAAGATAACTTTAGCTATGATGGAAAGAAATAATTCATCAGACAGCACTGCTGACATTCAACTTCTTGGTCATTTTTAACGAGTTTTTCTGCCTCAGTAAGATTGCACCTGTAGAAAGGCTGGGGATGGAGCATGAGGGCTACTTACATTTACTTATTAGAGCATAGATGTGAATAAATGCTCATCAAAATTGTATTATAAGAGGACTGGGGTATCTGACCAGAGCGTGCTTGTGCAGAGCAGCATGTGGATTGCAGACTGCTTCATTCAGGGCAACGTTAATGTGCTCAAATGATGTGATCCTGCCCTGAGCATCCCTCGATCCTGCCCTGAGCATCCCTCACATGCCCCCAGCTCCCAGGGACTGAAGGAGGTGCCCCTGTGTCCCCAGGGCTTGCTCGGAAACACGTGTCCGGTGCCCTGGGCACCCAGGGTTTTGGGGCAGCAGCGGCTCCGGGTGCCTCCTCCACGGCTGTGCAGGCAGCAAGGTCCCGGGGGGCTCTCCTGGGGCAGGGACAGGGCGGCACGAGGTCCCTGTCATGGAAATGTCTGGGGTTTGCCGGGCAGCAGGTGCCCGCAGGACACCGCAGTGAGGCCGGTCCTTGCTTTCTCTTGCAGCACCTCACAGCAACCCTGCTGCTCTCTGTGTTCAGTGCCGTGCTGGGCTTCTTCCAGTACGGCTACAGCCTGGGCGTCATCAACGCCCCGCAGAAGGTAAGCGGAGCGCTCGGCCCCACAGCACAGCCCCACATCGGCACGAGGAGAGCGGACGAGGAGACGCCCAGCTCTGCAGTTTCACTCGGAGAGCCGCTCGGGCGGGCACTGTCCCTCTCCAGGGAGTTATCTCCATGATGTAACCCCACCAGCGTAAGCTGGTGTGAGGAAAAACAATCCGCACCTCCCCGCTGCCATCCTGCAGCGAAAGCAGCAGGGCTCTGACCGTCCCCATGCTGGTTTTAGCCCAAAAGCAATGCCCAGCGGGGCTCAGCACCCATGTGGGGCTGCAACCCCCCAGAGCAGAGCAGGGCTGGGATGGGGAGGCCACCAGGATGACGGCGTTTCCCCTCCTTGCCGCTGCAGGTGATAGAGGCCCACTACGGCCGGGTGCTGGGGCTGGCCCCTGCCACGGTCCACGCGCCCAACGCCTCCGGGGACCCCGAGGACCCCGTCGACGGCGCCGCCCCCAGCCTGGCAGCTCCGGTGGGCCTGGAGAGCGTGGCGGAGCGCGCGGCGGCGGGGCAGGACATCGGCCCCCACCCCATCCTCACCATGTACTGGTCGCTCTCGGTGTCCGTGTTCGCCGTTGGCGGCATGATCTCCTCCTTCACCGTGGGCTGGATCGGCGACCGCCTGGGCAGGTGAGGGCCGCGTGGACCCGCCACGCGGCCGGCCTGCTGGCCATAGCGCTGTGAGAGCTGGGAGCCCGCGGCCATAGTGTGCTCCAGTCCTCCTAACGCCCCAGGATCCCACTAGGCTTGGGAGTGACAGCACATAAATTAGCTTCTATTCATTTCAAATTACTGCAGCCTTACTGTTTGATCTCCCCCGCCCTTGAAATGTTTTTTCCCCATGGAAAGACCTTTTGTGTTATTTTTCCCAATTTAATGGAAAAAAAATCAAACCTCCAAAATATTGCTCCAAATATTACAAGAGTCTGGTTTATTAAAATCCTAAATTATAAATCAGATTCTTTATTGTAACTTTTAGCACTTCAGACAAGAAATTGATGAGAAGCCTTTATTAATTTTTTAAATTTTGTTCCATTTTTTTGGGGGACAAAGGGAAGAGGAAGATATTTGCATAGCACGAGCACAGGATGTATAAATGCTTTTAGCCACTGTGATTGCACCCCTTGCACAGATCTGTCCACCCATATGATCGTGATTCTTTCCCCTGTAGTGCTAATCAGCTCACTTGACATTTCTGTGGTTTCCTACCCTGATGTGTGCAGGCCAGAGCATTTCTCTGGCCGGGGACGTGCAAGCTGACCTGAGGTACTCTTGCACTTGGGTTCAACTGGCGGCAGAGGGTGTTTGCAACCCTACACCAGTGAAGATGTCAATCCGAGAGGGGTCAGGACTAAATGGCAAAGCCAGGGGCTAGGGTTTTTCCTCCTGTGGCTGGCTTGTGCTCCAGCCCTTACTAGCATTTCTGCTGTGATCCTGCTCTTTGCCCCAGCGCTGCTGAGAACCGCAGCGTGCGCCTTGCGCGGCTGGCAGCCAGTGGCCAGCAGGGCCCCTGTCCCCAGCTGCCAAATACACAGTTTCCAGGCCAGGTTGACTCCCTCAGTGCAGCTCTGCTATTGCTCAATTGCAGGGTTAAGGCCATGCTGGTCGTGAACGTCCTCTCCATCGTGGGGAACCTCCTCATGGGGCTGGCAAAACTCGGACCCTCTCACATCCTCATCATCGCCGGGAGAGCCATCACAGGCCTGTACTGTGGTAAGTCACTGCAGAGCCCAACATGGGCAGGCTGCCCCAGTGTGACAGCAGCAGGGCTGGCACCTGCGTGACACAGACACCACAGGGACACAGGGGACACGTGCTACAGCCCCCAGCTCACCAGCTCCATGGAGGAATTTCCCTCTTTCCTTTCCTCATGCCTGCCCACTTCACTTCAATGTCTTTTTCAGAAGTATTTAGGTCAGCTCTGTCATGAAGTCAGTTTAATTTACTGATATAGTTCCTAGACCTGCCTTGGTGAGCAGCACCTTTGATGTTTGCTCTTGGCTGTTGTTGTTGTTATAACAGTATGTTGCTATTTATGCTGTTTAATTTGGTCCCTGATAACAGTACTATCTATGGTAGTACTGTAGATAGTGGAAAGAGAAGAGGGGAGGTTGATAAGATGGAGTTTCTTTAGAGTTACCTTTAGAAAAACAAGTTATTATCATTGTCACTGGTGGGCAGGTATAATACTCCCTTTCAAAGGTTGAAGACAAGATTTTGAAAGCTCGTTGGTCTAAAATGACCTCTCCTAGCAGATCATTTCTGCTCCGTGCTATGTAGGTGTTCAAATGCAAAGATCTACTGAACTGTGGTTCTGAAATGGGGCATATTGGAGCACTTTTTGTAAAGTTCCAGGCATTTCATTTCCATCTCCTGGGCAGGGAAAAGGTGACCTAGGGGGTTGGCAAGACACAGCAAAGAGCACACAGGTTTCATCCTCCTTTCCAGTTTGGGAAGCTGTTGGTTGCTGAGCTGCCAGCTGGAAGACGTGACGCCCGTGTGTGCTCTGTGCAGGACTGTCCTCCGGCCTGGTGCCCATGTACGTGAGCGAGGTGTCTCCCACGGCCCTGCGCGGAGCGCTGGGGACGCTGCACCAGCTCGCCATCGTCACGGGGATCCTCTTCAGCCAGGTAAGGGGCCGCATGCGCAGCACCAGCCACGGTGTGCCAGTGTTCAGGCAGCTCCCGGGACAGAATCCGAGAAAAAATGTGAGAAAAGTGTCAAAATTTCACCACAAACCTGCAGGAGAGTTTCAAGCAATTCTTCTGATGGGTTTGCACTCCTACATGCTGTGTAGGACAGTGTAAGGACACCTCTTTCATTCAGAGATGTCCTTACCAAAGAGCACTTCCTCTCCTGAAATTAAAAATACCTCCTCAAACAATTTCTCCTGCATTTTTTTTGTGCATCTCTTCAGAGACATCTGAAGGTCCTGAATATGAGATCCTTCATATTCAGGTTTCAATATCGTGAACATACACTCAAAACAAAGCTAGAGTTAACATATTTGCTGAAAGCCAACTCCAGGTGCCCTGCTGTAGCCCCAGAGCTCACTCTGTTGGTGCCTCAGGCATCCTTTGCAGCATGAATTTCAATCTGAGCTCCAGATTTGTGGAGCTCCTTAGGATACATATGCAGGCACACGGGCTCTCTTGTACTCTTTGGCAATGAGACTTTCACTAGTGACCTGGTATCTGCAAACACAGCAGTGCAGATGGGACAACACAAATACTCCTGGCAGTGCCTTGCTCATGACATTTCATGTCATCTGCTCATTTCCTTATTAGAAATGGGTAGCTTACTAAAGAAAGCATATTGCAGGGAATGAGGAGAACTAGTTGCTTCTAGGTTTTTTTTCACTTAAAAATGCCCCAGTAGTCAGCCAGTTTCTTGTTCTAAACTGTAAAATATATCAGTTGCATTCAAACATGATTTAACTATTCCAGGTTCTTGGACTAGACTTTCTGATGGGTAACGATAACATGTGGCCCCTGCTCCTCGCTCTGTCTGGTGCAACTGCTCTCCTGCAGTTCTTCCTTCTCTTGCTCTGTCCTGAGAGCCCCAGATACCTCTACATCAAACTGGGAAAAGTGGAGGAAGCTAAAAAAAGTAAGACACAATTTCAGGTTTTGTCTGTAATTGTTTTTATACCATTAGCCTGGGTAAGTGGGTACAGTTGTTCATCCCAAGACAAGCACACTTGCTGGAAGGATTTCAGACACCCACACATACTCACAGACTAATGCATGTGTGCTTATATGTTACAGCTTATCTCATGAGCCTTATTTTCTTACTCCTTTCCATCAAATGGATGAAACAGTTTTCTGATACCACCCAAACTGCAGATTTCAGGGATATTGCCCCTTCCAAAAAGTGATGAAAACAGGATGTATCCACATGCTTTTGGGCAGAGCATTGCACAGCTGTGCTCAGAGCTGACAAAGTATAAACTACCTTTGGACCAGGATATGTTTATACGGGACTAATAAGCATTATTGAAACATGAGGCTGGAACCTGGTGTCTCAGAGCTCATGAAGAACTAAATACAGCTGCACATTGCCAGCAGACACACTCAGGGGCATCCCTGGGCCATAACTGAGCAGTAGATGTGCTGCTGGATTCCTCAGAGCTGCAGTTTGGGACACATTCTTCATGTCCATTCTTGAGCCTTGGCTTAAAGGATCGTTCTTGCTACTGTATTCCTTGTTTGCATTTTTCCCCTTGAAAATAAACCAGTGATCTTCTTTTTCTTGAGATCTGATAAGGCTTAGAGGAAACTGTGATCTGATGGAAGAGATTGCCGAGATGGAAAAGGAAAAACAAGAAGCTGCTAGTGAAAAGAAAGTCTCCTTAAGGCAGCTTTTCAGCGCTGCGAAATACAGGCAGGCGGTCATCGTGGCGCTGATGGTTCAGATATCCCAGCAGTTCTCCGGGATCAATGCGGTAAGTCCAGCTGGGTTATGCAGCCATTTACTGCTCATCCTTACCTCCTACAACAGAGTTATCACCATACTCTTTGAGGGAAAAGAGAAAAGTGAGTCATTCCAATGCATCAAGAATATTACAAAATTCATTTAAAATTCAGCCATATGAGGCCAAATGTTGTCTCCAACATTACTGTGCTGGTGACTTGCTTTCAGGATTATACAAGGAAGAACTACTTAGAAGAAGATATTTTTTAAAATATGAAAATGCCATAGTTCAGGAGGGAAATTTCAATGGGATTTTAAACTCCCTTAGGTTTCTTTGAAAGTTTCAGCTTTAATTACTATAAAAAAAACACTAAAAAGTTGGAAAACTAATCATAATTAAATTACTTCAGATCTCAGCCTAGCAACTGCAACTCTTCCCTCAAGAGGACAAAAAGTTCCAGTAGTCTTGTTATCTAATCCTTTATCCTAATGTATTTTGATAGATCTTTTACTACTCTACAAACATTTTTGAGAGAGCTGGAGTTGATCAACCCGTTTATGCAACCATTGGCGTTGGAGTGGTGAACACAGTCTTCACTGTTATCTCTGTAAGTAAATATTTTTGGCCTAGCTTGCAAAAAATCCCCAAGATTTTATCCTGGTGCTGGGACTGGGATTTGCAATTTTGCAGGGCCAACCTTGCACACCCTACATAGGAAAAGTCCTTCCTTAGACTTGTCCTATTTCACATTTAAGCCTGGATCCACTGCTATCAAATAGCACTGCTAAATAGAATGAGAAGTGCATTGCCATGTTCACAGAAGTTTGGGTAGCTTGGCATTTCCACAAAAATAAAAGGTATCTTTGAAGCTGAAATTCTACTGATCCTGTTTCATCTAGGAAACAGGTAGGTGCTTTGGATTGTGATGAGGAAAGCCAGATGCCCACAACCCTCTTTTACCCCTTGTCTTATAAATTCTCTTCTGTTTTTTACAAAATATCCACCTGACAATATCCAGACTCTATTCTACAGTAATGAAATTAATGTAGCCCCCCATGCTCATCATATCTATGTACAGCTCTGTGGCAATAAAAGGATGGCTTCAATTTTCACAGCCTTTCTCATCATTTGTCACTTTCCAGAGACTATTAGCACAGCTCCAATCAGCAGGTAATTATTTTGTAAAGTGGCCACTATTATCAGAAGAGCAAGAAACACCAAGCCAAGCCATTTCCCTCATTTTTACAGAGAGCCTTGGGAAGCAAAGGCATTTACACAACACTACTAGATGCAAGGTAGAAATGCACAGCTCTAAGAGGTCTTAGACCACCATAAAACGTCAAAAAGACAGGAGCTCTCGGAGTGTAACTGCTTGACAGAAAGTAGACCCGGGCCCTATAAAAACGATGGAATGTGTGGTGGAAAGAGATCTGTTTGTAGCTTGTCCTCCTGCAGTTCTTTAGCAGCCCCGATGTGCTGTACTTACAGCCTGGGGGCATTTGCTCTCTGCTTCTTCTGGCTGTTAGCACTTAAAAATTACCCACAGCTCGTCAATAAATGACAGAGCCCGATCAAAAGGCACCACAGCAGAACCATGGACAGTCAGGAGGCCTTTGGCAAGGGGAGAAGGGATTGTGGAGCCTTGTCCTCTGCAGAGGAACTGCCTCCAGAAAACGAGACAGACTCCTGGAAGCAGATATCAGATATCATCTGCCATAACTTCAGGAAAGTGAGACTGAATTTATGGCCCCAGGTGAGCTTAGAGAGGAAGGCAAGGAGCAGGCAGCTTCAGAGGCGAATGTGTGGGGTCGCAGAGCAAGATGCATCACCCTCTGAAGCCACCTAGAGCTCTCCACGGGATGAAGTGACTGGTTCACACTTAGATGTCTGAAGCTGGGTGAGATGACTGGTGTCCCCCAAAAGATGCTGAGAAGGAGCAAGTTAAGTCTTGTGGCTACCAGGAAAGGGAAAAAAAACTATCTGGAAGCCACACAAGGAAAAATTCATGTCCCCACCTGCTTGGACTGGGTTGTAGCTACAGAACTTCCCCTGCCTTAGCATAGGGACTGTGCAAAGATATATGATGTGACTTCTATCATGCTACACTTTGAAGGCTGTTTCTAAACTAGTGCAAATCCTGTGACTTTATTCTTCCTTAAAAAAGGCAACAGTGAAAAATCCTTGGAGTTTGGAAATGCATGAGCTCTGTGCATACATGGGTTTGCCTTGCCCTTAGCAAGGCAGCTGCTTAATACACCTCCATGAGAGATATCTGCAGACTTTCAGTTGTGCCTTTCGGAAACCAGCACATGAATTTCTACCATGTGAGCTAGGACACTGCAATGCTGCCTGGCAGTGGCACCTGCACTCTGCTAACAGGGTAGGCTCCTCACTGCTGAGACCTGAAGGAATTTCCTAAGAGCAGGGATGCCAGAGACTGATCTCTGCATGTGTTTCTACAGCTCTTTCTCGTGGAGAAGGCAGGGAGGCGCTCCCTGTTCATGGCTGGTTTGATGGGTATGTTGGTTAGTGCCGTGGCCATGACAGTTGGACTTGCACTGCTGGTAAGGATTTCTTTTTTTTTTCTCAATAGTTTGCAAATAAGAGAAGCCAAAATACCCCTTAAAGTGATGGCTTTGCATGTTCATCTCAAAGAAGTTTGGAAAACGTCTCTCCTTAGAAAGCACAGTTCAAAATGGCCTTGACCAGAGTCATCTCTGGTTACAGCAGTGTTGGAGGAGGTTGTCCTCTCCACCCCCATGGCACCCCAGGGCTCACCTAACTAGCACTGGAAGCGCTGCTGGACTGCTCAGCAGAGCGCTCCAAAGCCACCCGGATGTTCTCCCCAGGCACCTGCTCGTGCAGCCCATGCAGAGAACCTGCACAGAGCCACTGCTTGCACCCTGGCAGTGCCCACAGCCCCCACAGGCTCCACTCCTTGCTGCTGGGAGCCAGCATAGTACAGTTCATATTCATGGTGCTCATTTAAAGACTACCCCGGGGCAGCAAAGTCTAGCCTGCTGCTGGTCACCCACTGCGGGGTTTATTTACACGCATGCAGTGCTTTTCCTTGCCTGTCTGTGTAAGAAAAAAAATGCAATTAATCAGTGCTAATTAACGAGAGTCATGTTGGGGCCGTGACGCTGAATTCGCTCTCTTGCAGAGCCAGTTTGCCTGGATGAGCTACGTTAGCATGGTCGCAATCTTCCTCTTCGTCATCTTCTTCGAAGTGGGGCCTGGGCCCATCCCCTGGTTCATCGTGGCCGAGCTGTTCAGCCAAGGGCCCCGTCCCGCCGCCATCACCATCGCGGGCTTCTGCAACTGGACCTGCAACTTCATCGTTGGAATGTGTTTCCAATACATTGCAGTAAAAAAGCCTTCTAAAACCTTACAAATACATGATTTGTGTGATCACAGTGCTGGAGTTGCATGTAATTATCAGAAATCCGAATCCTTATGAAAATCTTAACCATCTGTGGTACAAACGATACGTAATCCCTGCAGCGCTCATGGTGTTTCCTCTGTTCTCACTTCTCTCATTGCAGGACCTGTGTGGACCATATGTGTTTGTGATCTTTGCAGCTCTGCTTTTAGCCTTCTTTCTATTTGCGTACTTTAAAGTACCAGAAACAAAAGGAAAGTCCTTCGAGGAGATCGCAGCCGCGTTCCGCCGCAAGAAGCACTCGGCCACCAAAGCTGCCAAGGCCATGACGGAGCTGGAAGACCTGAGAGGCAGCGAGGAGGCCTAGAAAGCCCCACGAACGAGAAGGGATTAAGCGTGGACTTCCTCACACAACGGAAAGAACCTTGGGCAAAAGTATCATTTCACAAAATCCTTGCAGCTGACAAACCAGGAAGATAAACCACTCTGCCCTCCTGATTCCTGCAGCTGGGACATTTCGACCTGCAAGTGCTAACCTGGCATTTGATTCTGAAATGTTCCATATAGCTGGACTCCAGAAATGGGGAAGAGTGGAAGGAATATGTTACATGCAGATCTCCCTGCCCCACTGAAATAGCCCAGGAGGATAATGATGTTTTTAGCTGGCCAAACACGTCAATTGAACAAGGTCATAAACCAGAGGGAATGAAGGAAGGAGGGACTGCGCGATTCTGAATTCTTACGTTTTCACCTTTTTCTTGTTGGACCTGTTCCTTCTGCTGAGCAACCCGATGCCTTAGAAACCAAGGGTAACTTCAGCTGTGTTATCAGCACAAAACACTGATCACATCAAGTGCTAAGTATGACAGGCTGAGCAAAAACCCCCTGATCTCTTTCTCTGCCTTCCCTATTTAGGCTGCTGGCTCTTTCAAGCAGAGTCTTTCCTCTTAGTCCATCGTATGGTTTAATGGGTCTGCCCAGTTCCCTAACAATTAATAATAACCCGAAGGGTTAACTGGGACAGCACCATTAACTGCAGGATGCTCTGCTGCTCTGAATCCCTCTTTGCACCATTTATGGTTTTGCAGCGTGTACATGAGCAAAGAGAGCTTGTAAGGAGGAGGCTGCTTTGTTTCTCTATCTTTATTTGTGCTCTTTCCTTTTCTTTACGAGATACTTGTGTGTGAGAAAGTCAAACTGCCAGGATTTTTCTTCCTTTTTGGGTGATATGCTGGAACAGTTGTAAAAGTCTCTATTTGCATGAGCTTTTACAATTGCGTTTTTTGTTGTTGTTCTGATACCAGGATGCTTTCTAGCAACTTTCTCAGGACAGAAACCCATTATTTATTTACTGATGAACATTAGCATTGCTCAGGCCCTGGGAGCTCACGACTAGGTAGTCAGAAGCAGTAACAACAGTGTCAGAGGGGATCAAGCATAACAGAAAGCATCAGAACAGATGGGTCAAGGAGGATGCACTCGATCCTCTGTGTGCACTGAAGTAACTGGACTGCACCAAGGCGTTCCTGAAGAGACAGCCCATCTAGAGAGATGATGGCTCGAGAGCAGTCATGAATTACACAGGACAGGGAACATGAGGCTGTTCTGCACATGCAGAACACATAAAAACCAAGACCACAGGCTGGAGCATAGAGGAGAGAGCAGCTCTGTGTCTCATGGGCTCCAGGTTGAACTGCCCAAGCCTATTGGCAGCCAACAGGTTTCCCCAGAGGTGACTGTCTGAGAGGGCAGATTCAGCAGCACTCTGTGCTGTCCACTGCACTCTGTTAAATGTTATAATGCATTTTCTGAACGTTAAAAAGGGGAGGAAAAAGAAAGATGAGTTCTTGCTGTCAGCAATGTCATCAATGTCTGTTACATAAAAGTGGCAATGAACAACATCGTCGTGTTGGCTTGTGCTGCTGTTTGCTCTCCCTACACGCCTCACACAGATGCCCAGTCCCGACAGGAGGCACCTCCCTGGCACGGCAGGCTTGCTCCAGAGCTGGTGTTTCCCGAGCAGGCTCCCAGCTAAACCCTCTGAAGTGCCCGTGCAGAGGGGAGGCCGGTCGGCAGCCCCGGCGCCCACAGCCTGGAGGCGACGCTCCCTCCGAGCACAGACAGCCCCGCCGCCCCCCGTGGCCCCCTGCTGCGTGGGGCGACGCTCCCGCCACACCGCGTGGGCCTCCCTGCTGGCGCGGCCCGGTGCTCCGAGCTGAAAGCCATGACCCGGCACCGTGTCCATGTCCCCGTGCTCCTCCTCCCAGGCCCTGGCCCTAAGAACCTCCCACCAAACCTTATCCTAAGAGACTTCTCCTTTACATTTCAACTCCGTTTGTGTCACAGGAGAAATGATGTCCAAAAACTCCTCGCTACATTTCCCATGAGCTTCATCCCAAAGCCTGAGGGATACCAGTTAAAGATGAGTTAGATTCATAATTATTAACCCAGCAGCAAGGAGTCAATCATTTAGTAACACCCCCATCTAACCAGCCAGGGTTTTCCTACATATTGCCAAAGGAGCGGTAATAAAAAGGCAGGTTCATTTATGGTAAGGTAGCACCTATGGCCAGGCCGCAGTGCCTTGTGTGGGCAAAGCTGCAGCACGGGTTAAACCCGCGAGCCTGTGACTGCCCCCTTGTCACAACAAGCAGGAAGGCTGCCCTTCCTCTGCCCTGGCTCCAGGTAAAGCTCGTGCTGGACATACAGCTTGTTTGGTCATTTCTTTATCTCTCGGTGTTACAGTTCTACCAAGCTGCTAATCATTAAGAACATTCAGAAGACCAAGTCATACTTATTAGCTAAATGGTCAATGCACTTCAGTTCACATACAAAAGACGTTGCCATAGTGTGGTTAGCTAATAATGCAATATAATTAATAATCCCTGAGAAAGCATCTTGTCAGCAAGAGCCTGGGCGGTGTTCTCCTGCTGTGCCGAGGTGATTGCCATTAGGGCTTTTCCGTTGTGTCAGACAAATGGGGAACAACGTCCATGTTCTCCCTCTCTAAGCATAATTTTAAAATTAGTTTGACTTTCTTAATCCAATAAACTCGGGACATTTGGCTCCATTAACAGTTTCCACACTAATTTATCACAGATCTTTCTGCCTCGCTTCAGCTTGTTTTTCATCTCCTTGAGGAGAGGTAACCTCATCTCCTAAGGCAAAGAGCAGATGAGGATGAGGCTAAACTAAGTTATACTCAAGTACATATGATTATTTATATACATATAATCAATATGTAAATATTTGGGGCCAGTTCTTTGAGGTGGGGGGCATTTTCTGGGCTGAATGTCCTTAATAGAGTCAATGGGCACGAAGCACCAGGCAAGTACCCGCAGAGGCCGTATCATGTAGGCGACACGAGGCTCATGTTGGGGTCAACATCACCAGCAGTTTGCTGCAAGTCATGCTGCATATTTACCCCAAGCTGGCTCAGATTCATACAGCTACGTCGAGACTTCAACAAGGTGATTTAGGGCAAAAGAAGGTTCTCTAGAACATAACTGCGCTATGGCTACAACTTGCTATAAAGCTTCCAAAAGTTCCTTTCCAGCCCCTGATCATTCCGTAATCCAATTTATATAAAGAATTTGCAGAGAAGAGCCAAAGTCTGGTAAGGCAAAATCTCCTAAAAAGATAAAAAGAATGGTGTGATCCAGCTGTGTAACATTCAAATCACACATGATAGAAAGAAATGAAATATACGTAAATGGGAAAGGGCATGGTCTTTACAAATGTCCTTTAATACCTTGCTGCTGTTCTGTAGGAAAGTGGCATAATCACATTAGTACTATTATGAAATACATTTTGGAAAATAAATGTTGTTTCACACAAAGGAATGATGCCTGCAAGCTATGACTGATGAAGCTGATTTACAAGTTTTTATTGAATCTCTGATAAAGGCTGCCCTGGAATATTTATTTTGTGAGTTTCAAAAAAAAAAATTATCTGCAGTTCCACTTCAGCAGAAAGATTTGATTTTGTACAGCACTCTCAAGCCATCCAAAAGGAGTCTGCTAATTGCAAAAACCAACCACATCTATAATCTGACACTCGAGAAAAGAAAATATCATTAGCGCTCATTAGTGCACTCCAGTTTGGGGTCAGAGCAGTTGGTAACTGTGCTGCAAAGCGTTTTAGCAGCGTGTAAAGCGCCTCGGAGCACGTTCAGCTCGTGCCCTGCCAGGTAAGCAAATACACGGTGCATGTGCGAGCGCATTGACAGAATGAGCCTGGCTCCGTGCACGGGCAGGGACGAGGGACACCAAGGGCAGTTCGTGTCCTTGCCCGATGGCGTAGGGAACACATCTGGGATGGGGAGCAGCTCCCGGGGCGTCCCCATCTGCACGTGCTCAAGGGGGGCTCCACATACGCGAAGCCAACCCAAAGCCTCACTGGGTGCACACAGCAGAAACCCGAGTGGGAGCCGTGTAATCACATGAAAACACATCGCACATGAAGGTAAATGAAATTCATACACTGTAGAGCTAGCAATGACGTGTTTGGGGCAGCGCCATGGCAGAGGGGCAGGTGAAGCCCTCACTGCGCTGGGGGCCGCACAGGCCCGCACAGCAGCCGCGCTGCCCCCGTCACCATCAGTGCTACTGAAAATAACTGAATGTACT